>CM017893.1:2666908-3129408 GCA_008369825.1 Triplophysa tibetana
AAAAAAAGGCACAAAAGTGCAAGGCGGCGAGAGTCTCTCGAGGAAATCTGTGAATCACAGCCCAGAGATGAAACCGAATCATCTCGGTCACTCTCTCGCTTGCTTTTGGGGTGCGCCGACGACGGGGACTACGAACATCTGTAGGGGTCAACAGCAAGGTAAACCCCCTCGACACGAACAAATTACACATCCCACAAACATACAATTAACCCTCGAACGTGCGTACAAACAGCACGCTCGTTCCCACACTTCAGAAAAACAAATAATCTACATGTGGCCGTGGCGGCAGGGAGCAATTTGCCCCGATCCCTCCTTGGCTGCGACGCGGACCATTAACGGTCCCGTTCCCGCCCACTTCCTGTCCAAACCGCAATCCAAGCAAATTTCCCGCATTCCCTCGGAGGGGAAATCTGTCACGCTAGTCACTTAGATGTCTCCTGCAAGGAACTTCAGATGTTTAATTCATACGTTCTGTCATCCATATAAACCCCGTCATGAATGACTTTTCATCCTTTCATTTATTTAATAATGCATTTCGGAATCTCTAAATAAATCTCGCACTGTCTCGCATTAATTGGATAACAAACTCGCTCGGTGTCTCACGCCTGTCAACGCGCAGGTCGCCACGGGAAACGAAAAAGGTTTGATGGGGAGGGCGGTGAACGGCCCCGGCCAATCACGTGTCAGAGTCACCGATGACAACTTCCTTTCCTCGCGCTCCTGAAAACGCTCGGATTGGTCGATTCATATCTTCCTTGGTTCTCCAACACTTTGACGGCTCAGTCAAGCAGGCCTGTGTTTTTCTTGCTTATGCCGAATAGCTAATAGAGTTTATCCCACCCGAGCGCAGACAGTAGATGGACGCTAAATTAGGCCCATCATCGCTCCGCTCAGACTCACAGGAGCCTCGTGTGCGTCTCGCTCTCTGATGGCTCTTTCTGATTGCTCAACTCTACATGGCCGCCGAAGATTGCTTTTCCTGTGCGGTGTTAACTGCTCAGGGTGGGAAGTGTTGTAATGTGCGATGTAGATACTCCTCTTTGATCTATTTATCAAAAGCTTTCTCTTTTTTTCTGCTCGGATAAAGGATCGTGTTTCCGTGTTCTCCTCGCTAATGTACATTATCTCCTATTACAGCGCATCATGTTCATGCCAACCCTGTTAACACCTACTGACCACATAGAGGACCTGAGTGAGAACAAGCACCGGCCAGACCAGCTGCCTGAGAGGATCTCTCAGATGCAACACGCACACACGGACTAGTCAAGACAAGCGAGGAAACCATCTTAACCAGTTTCTTTCAGCGGGACTAACAATGATATTTATTTCCCGGCGTGACCGCGGCATATAAAACGCATGACACAATTATTTTTCATAAGCGTATTAGTTAAAATCCAGCTGACTCCAGAGTTTGTCAATAAGGAAGCTGGTAATGAAGTGTTTTGAGCGAAGGCGAGATGTGGACGTGGGTAATGGCATCATTTGGAGGCCAGTCACAGATGCGGCGCGAGGAGCTGCGCTGTAATTAGCAAGAAATGCTGTACAGGTTTTCCACTAATTAGCAAATTATGCTGAAAATAGCATCAAGCTAATTAACAGTTATTATGGCATTTTTGAAAGTATGACTTTAATTAGCAAAGTCCTGACGCATGCAATTTCAAACTTGTCCGGGAAAAACACGGGACATGATCAAGAGGCAACGTGAATGATTAAGACGAAGCCGCAGAAAAGAAAGCGAGGCAGAGAACGAGAGATGGAGCGAGCGAGACCGCGCTTTGGCGGTATGGCTGAATTTCAATGCAAATGAAGGCGATGCGTGTGCGCATGTATTGCAGCGATTCTCATCTGGTGGCAATCCAAAAATGGGTTGCGGATACTTTTCTAATCGCAAACATAACAACTAAAGGCATTTGCCGATGAAACTTGGCAATGTGTTAAATGCTTTAATATAAAAGTATATAAATGTCAATTTTAACTCCCTAAGTTATTAGAAGCTTAGCCAAATCAGGCATCCCTGAAAATATTAAAAACTATGCAAGGTTAATATATCACATATATAAAAATAGTACAATATTTAAAAAATGTACATTTGTATATGTGTGCTTATAATCTAATACATGCATTACAATCTTGGTCCTGATGCAAAACAGTTGAAAGCCACAGTGCCTGTGCACGCATAAATGCACATGTGTTGTTGCCAAAAGGCTCTGTGTAAAGCAGACTGGTGGATGTCAGGTGGCAGCATCACCCGTAACAGGCCGAGAGCTCAGCTGCTGTGAGCGGTTACTTCTTCTACTCGAGTACACATTAAAAGAGCCTCGCAGTCAAGCCAAGCAACAGCACCCAACCTGACAGCATAACAGCAATCACACACCCCGCAGCCTGCGGAGAAAACACAGACACATGCCGTGTGCCAGCTCTTTAACACGCATGCAAACACACGTTAGCGCTAGTGCGGGGACGCGAACACATGCTTTCACACGCACATGCCGTCACGGCATCACACGGCATTGTTTGATATACATAAAAGGCTTGAATGGTAAAGCAGCTTAAAGAGGGAAACCACACGTTTACATATTGCTGCCAGGTCGCCTGCGCTTTTATAGTTTCAGACTTTCGATTGGCCAACGTAACGTGACGTCACATTCGTTTTTAGAGCGTCTGTGTTTCAACTTTGAAAAAAAACGCTCAATCTGCTCTCATGGCCTGTCCTCCACTGATGGTACGGAGGATAGACGGAGAGATCTCAAGCCAAGCTGTGACACTACCACATATGGCCTGTTCATCAATCAGCTTAATCAAGCAGCAAGCAGAAGCAAAGACGCCTAATTGCCAACCGCACTCGTCGGCCAGATCCGTCTGCCGAAAACACATCCGGCTTCAGCGAGAGTGACAGAAGACGCGCAGAAGACTTGAAGTGCTGCTTTGGCGCTAGCTGTGATTAGCAAGCAAAAATCTGAGAACAAACAAATCGAGAGAATTGAGGACATCCGAGAGAATGTGCTACTTTACAAATATATACCTAAAGGGTGTCCTTAAACTGACATCATACTTTATTGATCAAGTATATTATATAATAAACGTGCTAAGACAAAAAATGTCTTTAACACTGCAATCGGTAAATTTTGACTCTATATCGCCATCTGTGTTTAAACATAAAATTGCAGGTTACTTTATGTATCTTTGTGTGTGTTAAAATGTAAAATGTCAACGTAAACTCTTAAATGCTATACTACAAAAAAACTAAAACGTATGATCTTAAAATGAACCAATCAGAACCTTTTCCACTTTTAAAATATTAATCACATATATATATCATATTTATGATTAACATTTTAAAACAGTAAGAGTAATGAAACAAGATTGGGAGAGTATCTGTGTCTCTTTCTGGGCGGGATGCGCTTTTTATCAAAAGGAGCTCTTCTACACACATGAGGTTTCATAAGGGGATGGACGTATGAAGAGCTTCCTGTTTTCCAGAAGAAACCCTTGGGACTTAAGAGGGGAAACAACTAGACTCACAAAATGTAAAAAGAAGGGAAAAGTAAGAGATTATTCCCTGATTCCTCGCTTCTAGACCCCCTCCCACAAGCCAGCTTCATTTCCATGCCTCTTTCATGGGATAAACACTGGCGTGTCACAACGTCAGGGTAGCTTTTGTCCCTTCCTCTTTTTTCCCCTTTTTTCTTCCCTTCATCTCTTTCCGTCTTGTTTTCCTTAAAGCCAATGACTGACAGCTGACATTCGGATATTTATTATTGAGCAGGAGACTTTCGATGTTATCTGCCCATGCAGAAATATAAAAACACGGTCCAAATGTCAACGACCGAATATTTTCTCCTGTTTTATATGAAATGACCTCTTACGACGCTTCTTTTATTGTGCACCGGGCGGTTTGTGGCCTGCTGGCGATATGCATGTGCGGACACAGATAGGACCCGACTCTGTTGTTTCGGAAGATGCCGGGAGGAAAAAAAGATTCCCGGCCTCACCGAGCAGGGGGATTCGGGATAAAGCAGGAAAATCAAATGACTATGGCATCGGCGTGGTCCGACGCGCTAAACTTGGAGCGGATTCAAGACGGCGAGAGAGATGGATGGCGAGGAGGGGAACAAAAGAGCAGGCCGATGCCTGTACTCAATTTTCATATGAATGGCAGGTTTAACATATCTCTTGGAAAGGGCAGCTCTCGCAGGCTTGGGCCGCGTCCAGAGGTCCAGAGCTCTCCGGCGCACACGCCTGCTGAGGACGACACGCACACACACACTCGCACACACTGTCTGTAATTAAACTATCGTGTTTCAAAGTCCTGACAACAGCACAGAGAGGAGAAGAACAAGACGATAATTTCATTAGGATGACTCACAATGAGCAGCCTTTCAACACCAGAGACGGAGACAACCGCACGCTCTACCGCCGCCTGCCACACAACCAAGCACAACAGGAGACCACCGGACGAGATTACCTACACTGTTCATTTAAGCAAATTTACATTTCAGATCATTTTAAAGCTGAAGTATGTACATTATCTTAAACTTTCCTGCATTTGGCCAAACAACCGAACCGCAGAGTCTAAATAACAGCATGCGTGTACATAACAGATCCTACAGCGTGCATAGAACCGGAGGGGAAGGGGTCGAGTGTCGACGCATTTTTCTTTTTTACTTAAGGGAGTCATTACGGCGGCGCTTAATTCTTATTGTACTTTATTTATTTCTCTCTTTAGTCAGCAGGAGGAATTTGCATACTTAATTGATCAATATGCTTGGTGTTCCTTATGCACATCTGCTAGACTGCTCTCTCCTGCCACACTCCCTCATTCCTCAATGTGACAGCTCTCTCACACTAACAAACACTCTCTCTCTCTCTCTCTCTCTCTCTCTCGTCTTTCTCTTTCTCTTGCTCTCTCGCTCGCTCGCTCACCACCGTGGACATTCATTCACAGACACTCCATCGCTTCAGCCTTTTACAGTAGACGGAGTTGGGTTCTAATTTACAGCTGTACTTGTTGGTGCGTTATATTGGTCCATATCTCACACGTGATGAGGAGTTTGAGGATTCATGTAGGTTTTGATGGAAAGCTCTCACCTGTGTCAGAGACAAGGACTTGTGTTCCTAAGATGCTCTCAACCATTTGCAGGTGCTCCAAAAGTCTGAGAGTGCTCTTACAAATGCAAAAAAGTATTACAAAATACAAAAATATTTTTTATTTCAAATTATGAAAATACATTTAAATATATATTTTAATTTTAATTTATTAAAAATATTATGAATCTATTATATTACTAATAATAAACAACAAACATATTTTATAACAAACTAAAAAAATATATATTGTAAAAATATATTTTGATTTAATAAATAAAGAAATATTAGTATTTAAGTATATATTAATAACAAAAAAATATAAAAGTAATAGTAAACATCAAAAAATATAATAAATACCAAAAAATGTAAAAAATAGATATATATCTTAATTTTTTTATTTAGATATAGACGTATAGAGAGAGGTATATATAATTGTTTAAATAGTTAAATTATATACATATATATATATATATATATATATATATATTTATCGAGAGAGAGAGAGAGAGAGAGAGAGAGAGCATATAATGTCCATCTGGAACCTTTCCTCAGTAAAATCATTTTTTATAAATTTTTCAATATGACTTTTTTGGACCCCACAGTATATTTTAGATGAAGATAACACACTATTTGGCTCCAAATCTCAAGTTCAACTCGCGATTGTTGTAGCCTACTTTTCGTTCAGCAAGTACTTTTCTTCTTCTTTCTGTCACATGAAGGACTTCTTAAACTGTTGTTTGAAGGAAATTGGATCGGGGGGTTTGGAGCTGTTAGCTGGTTAGAAAAGAATTCTCGTCTGTAATCGCCGCCAAAGTTTGTCACGTTGCTACTTTTTGATTGATGCCTCAGCCAAGTCTGTCATTTCCTCAATTAATTCGCTTGCAGAAAGAAAGAGAGTCTCTCCACAGCAAAGCCCTTATGAGACTCTAAATATAGGAGCTAGTCATTCCAGCGCGAAAACTTAGACGCGGCGCTATTGTCATCTCCTCGAAGAGAAACTTTAATTTGATCAGAATTCCTCAAGAGGAGTGTTAAATTAATTTGAACAGGGTTGGAGGGAAGAAAAGGATGCATAGTGACTTTGGGAAAAAGGGAAATGAAATAGAATTATACGGGAGGAGATGAGTGCTGACTGCACACTTTCTGCCTGGGTCGGCGCTACTAAACATCTCTTTCATATCCGACTAGGGCTAAATAAATGCCAATATTCACCTTGAGAGTATCATCATAAAGAAGAGGCTCTCCGGAGACTCGCCGGAGGTGTGGAGCGCTATCCCGGAGCTGAGCTGAGAGAAATATGGCTCTTTTGAATGGTTTCCTCGTTCTAAGTGAGCAGTCAGTCTGTGAAAGTGTCAAGGATAAACCCAACACCACAAATAACGGAGAAATGACTTGAGAGATGCCAGAGAGAGAGAGACAGAGATTCACATGACTGGTTTTAATTTGAGTTTGAAAAATACACCCTGTTTCAATCCAACACACCTAAATCATCTTTCCATCGATCTGGTGTGAATCTGACAAGTCCTTTGCTTCTAAAAAAGACGTATGAAAACCTCAAACTCGCTGGCATGGAGAAACGACAGCGTTAATTGCCTCTCACCTGAAGGGTGACCTGTGCACAATCAGGTCATTGCCTTCGTCCTATAAGCACGACAGAAAGAAGAAATGAATAGCGTCTTAAGATAAAAAACTTTTCTCCCGGGAGTGTAAAAATCTTAGAGGAGATCTACGAGAGATCTTAATGACGTCTCAGATTGTGCCAAAATCTCGACACATTTCTCATAACAAAAGATGGTAGTGTTCATTCTCACTCGGGCCCATTTTTATTTCCCACAAAGAATTTTAAGAGAAACATCTGAGAAAAAGATTAAGGGGCGTTTTCCGGTCAGGTCTTCAGCGTAGTCCCAGACTAACTTAAATATGAGAGGTGTCTTGATCGAAAACAATTAATACATTAGTGTTTCGTCTCAAGATGCACATTAGTAATGTTTTTAAAAACAATTGAAACATCCCAAAGGCCTAGTGCTGGCTCAAACTAATCCCTGTCCGGGAAAGCGCCCCAAAGACAGCTTTGTATTACCACATCTTTAATAAAAATACTATGGTTAAACTACGGTTATTGTAGCTACCGTGGTTTAACAATCGTTACCACCGTTTTATTTGTGTTGAATGGTGAATTTTCGAAAGGGCGCACACACACCTGCCTTGTCTATCAGGCAGGTTGCTTGCGCGATTTTTAGATTCGTTTTTAATCGTTCGCTCCGGATGGCACGCTGAGCGAGCCTTTGTGTTGCAGGCACCGCGGCAATCTCCTCTCATTATTGTGTAAATAGGTTTTGGCAAGCCTCAGTAAATAAAACAGAGACTGACAGAGGGACGAGGGGGAATTAGCCTTCCTACCAATTAGACTAGCCTAAGGCCGTACTTTTAACTGCAGATGAATCTCACCAATCTCTGAAATGATCCTGTCACGGACCCGCGTTATGAAAACCCCACTGTGCGGTGTGGGAGAGGACAGCAGCCGAGGGAAGGGAACGCCGAGCGAGGAGCGAGGAGGGGAGCGTTAGGGAAGCTGTTTTAATGAGTCGGGGAGGGCTTCCATGCGGGGGCCGCACTTCACAGCTGGGGCCTGTTGATTGACAGGTCGGATCAGGTTCCTCAGCCAGTGGGGCCAGATGGAAAGAGCAGGAATCTGTTTAAAATGCAGCAGTTTTCCGCTCTCCATCCGACTTCCCAGCGAACGGAAATTCCCAAATTGTCTCACCTCCTACCTGTAAAAATTATTTTCCATAATAAATGCAAAATATGCTTCTTGTTTGCCAAGAACGTATTTATTAAAACCCTGGAAGCAATTTATTTCAGGATTTGGTGGGGGGAAAGAGACGCTGTTGTAGTCGAACAGAAGCCTCGCTTTCACGTGCCGTGAAGCTTAAACGCAAACACATGCGGGAGAAAGAGGAAGATGGGGATGAAAAGAATGAAGACAGGATAAGGGGAGGGAAATGTTCTCCTCGGCCAAACGTGTAACCCTAGTCAAGAGCACATGGGGATATAAGGCTTCCACAGTCATCTGGGAAGTGAATTTTAACCAGATTTTTTCTGAATTTGGAGCGCTATGGACTGAACATGAGCTTCATAATGCTTCAAATCTGAGCTCCCAACTGAGGATTCTCATGGCCGGTGAACATGCCAAAGTTTCCAGCGTTTTATGTGTGTGTGTGAGGAATGAATACTGGTGAGAGTCTCACCCTTCACTTCCTGTGCTTCTTCAGAAACACTTCCTGTTCTGTGTATGTGTGTGTGTGGGGCGCCTCGTGTTTTCCCAGTCAGAGATGTTTGCTTGCTTTAGCATTAATCTCATCCTTCCCCGGTGTGTGATTTCATGTGTGTGTGTGTGAAGGGGTCAGAGAACAGCACCCTGAGATCATAAAGGTCACAGCCAGTCAAGACAAAACAATTCACATGTGCCTCCACCTCGGTGTATGACGACCTTCCTTATAAAAGAATATCTATTCTATGAACAAACGTACCGTGGGATTATCATGTTTTTCAACAAACTGTATTATTAGATTGGCATTGCAGTGCCATTTAAAGGGATAGTTCACCGGAAATGAAAGTGCTTTCAATTTTTATTTACCTTAATGTCATTTCAAACCTGTATGACTTTCTTTCCGGAACGCAAAAGAAGATAACATTTGCCCTTATTGATTTATTTTTTATTTTGTGTGAACTATCCCTTTAAGCTCAATAGTATATTACTATTAAACATGGTATATTAATGGTATTAATACTGTTATCATGCATTACTACACTGTAAAACTTTCCAGGAGTATTTGCCAGTATCTTCATTTAGATTTAATCACTACTTATTATACTTTTCAATTAGTACTGTTTTCAATTACTTTAATCAAAATTAAAACACTGTGACTTGAGATTCAAAATGAGCAAGAAGAGACTGGCATTAGCACAGTAACATAAATCTTCCTAAGCATTCTTCTCTTGTTGTCTGAAAAAATATTTAAATTACGATACATTTACATAACAAGAAAAGTGACCCAAATAAGTCTTATGAAAGAAAAATATATAAACTAGGTAAGTTTATGCTTAAAACAAAATTGTACATTAAATCTACAGTAAGTTACTGGCACTGATGCAAAATTACAGCAAAGTTTAACGGTGTATGGTACAATATCTACAGTATTACATTATCTATATACACCCACAAAAAATCCATTTATTAAGTTCACAGCCAAGCATAACCCGAAATGTTTACACTCGCTACAGAAACCTTGATGACTTTTCCAGGCAAGGAAATCGCAGTTTCAAAAATTCCTTGACATTTCCAAAATATCTACGACTGCGGGAACCCTGACATTAAAACTTCTTGGCTTCTTGTCTCCTGTATCCAAAGACAACTCATAAAACTTCTGTTAGAAAGACTTCAATCTTAACCTAGCTCGCCTTTCCTCCTGCAACTTCTCTTCCCCTCCGTGAATCATCGTCTGTTCTGACTCGGAATTAATGCAAATCCCTGGCACAAATCAAATCGCTAAATAATGTGGCCGGGACAATAAATTTGTCCTTATAACACTTAAGGATGTGTCCCGGAGGGAGTCGTAGAGTACGGAGAGAAGGTGCTGGGTGGGGGTAGACCGCCGCACTGTTCTTTATCATGACAGATCTCTTTTGCACACTAATTTTCTTGTTAAAGAAGAGCGAATGGACCTAAATCTTTTTTTCCTCCCTGCCGCTGGTGCTTGTCAGCTAAAGCTCACATTAAGAAACAGAGGAGTCACATTAGCCCATATTACCATTTAATCGGGTCACTTCACCCTTACTGAAGAAATATCTCACGGTGCTTCAAATCAATCACTCCTGCGGCTTTCCATCTCGTGCGGCTACATTCGAAGATAGGCCATTTCTAGTGTCTAATATTCTGACATCGTAGACTAAATATCTGCTTTTTTTGGCCTGCATTTTATATTGATGCCAAAAGCAATAGCACAGAGAGAAGCGAAGGTCGAAGTTGTCGTTCTGCTCTTCAATAAACCAAACAAAATTAGACGTCGCGCTCATTCTCTCAGATAACACAGCGGCCCGGATCGATCGAGGACGACATGCGAGTTTAAGACTTAATAAAACACATGAGAAAGGTATCGGGGCTTAAAGATGAATTTGTTTTCAATTCAATTTTTCCAGCGGTAAATTTATTGCACCTGCAAATAAGTCCTCATTGCAAGCAGGGCTTATGAATACGTCAGAGGCCGGAGATACAAAAGCGAGATGAAACGAGGCCAAATCGCCGTTCGCCTCTTTGACGGATGAGCATCAAAACAGAGAAAGCGGACAGCATGCGGTAGAGTAAAAAATAGCAAAGACTTTGGCACTTCAACTTTTCACCTTCTTAATAGACAGCTGTGAAGAGAGAGGCAAAAATGGGCGCTCATTTTCTCTTCCGGTGGAAAGCGTTGAGGCGCTCAGCAGGAAAGCGCAGGGAGAGAAAACTACAGGCCGGCGAACGCTGCGCGTGGAGATGATGAAAGTTATCAGGGTTCAAATTTACTCATACGCTCACTTACGACATGATTGATTTTCCTTCAGAGTTCTCAAACACACGATTGTCTTTCTTCTACAGGCTAAGCTAATGTGCTAGCTCTACTCTCTCTCTCTCTCTCTCTCTCCTGTCTCTCTCTCTCCTGTCTCCGGCCCATGGGGCTTTGACACACAGAAGTGAGCAGAAAGACTGAGTTGAATTTGAAAGCGTAATTTTCCTTCTGTCAGTCACTCGACTAAAAGAAACAACTTAAGCAGGCGTCAGAAGGGGGTCTGCGGCGGGTCACTCTGAAATGAGAATCGCCTTTGTCCTCCTTCTGATTGGACGTGATATGACGGATGAAAATCAGATTCAGGAGGCTGACAGAATCAACACGAGTCTATTTAAAGGACGAAAATTTTCATTTTGAACATTTTGAAATGCCGAGTTATTTTCAAGGCTTAGTTCACCCCAAAATGAAAAATAATTTTCTCACACTTATAAAAAAAATGTAAACATTCATCTTTTTACCTTGTTTTGCGGTTAATAATATCCAAACATCCTTATAGGAATAGTTTATTTATTTAAAAATAAAAATTGATAAATTGAAATTTGTACTGGAAAAAAACAAAGATGAAGAAATATTGACAATATTTATTTAGGGGTGTACCATTCCCTCACCCTAAGATTTCATTTCATAACATTTTATCATTGGGTGCTTCAAAACCACCAGTTATGGTTCATTGAATTATTAAGGGAAAATAAATAAAAAGGAATCAAGAATCTTTTGGTTCCAGTCAATCATTCTGAAACATTAATGAGGCAGGCCGGAGTGCCATAAAACCAGATATAGGCAACAATAGTGAATTATAAATTGATATTGATTTTTCTCCTCCATCGCAATAAGACGGCCAGGTAATCGCGTGTTACACATGTAAAGTGCACTTTCCTGGCAGAGGCAAATACCAGCGTTCAAATATATATGAGATGGCCTGGATTTATGACCAATCTCATTTCGCAAACAAAAATAAGGGGACGAAAAGGAAGGGGGAACGCACACCGCGTGCGCGAAGTCCTCGAGACTTTATTGAGGCTAGAGGGAGACCCCGCCGAGCCTGGCTTGATATGTTACCTTGTTAGCATCGCTAAGAGGAGCATAAATATTTCTTTATTATTTGCCGGGGCAGTCCTGTCACACCTAATAGACAGGCCACATGGAGTCAACACCGCATTAGCTGCTCCCGGACCCAACAATCTGTCAAAACCGAGAGGAAAGAAGCAAAGGAAGATTGCTACATATGGATTTATTGTACATATTAATAATCAAAACATGACAGCACGCAGGTAAAGTCTAACGCTAAATAAACCGTAAACGCCTTCCCACCAAGCTGTGCGGTATTTGGGTACAAATGGGCCTTCTTTGTCCCAAGACAACCTCAGACATATGCCGCAATTACTATTGGCATTTTAGATGTAAATATTTAACACTTCACAGCTACTTTGGCCCTAAATGGCCATTAGGTACAGCTTCAGGCCCCGTGGACGGACTCTCGAAGGGACGCTACTCCACAGAGCTGCCCGGCTTTATTGGATTACAGTTAACACAAATCTCTACGTCGGAGTGTGCGAGACGAAGGACCCAATTTGAGGCGAGAGAGAGTGTGTGTTGGCGATTGACTGACAGGGTAATGGCGGCTACAACGGAGAGCTTGTCGTTAAGTGATCGGCCCCTGTCGGTGAGGGCCCTTTTGTCAGGTTAATTGATAGTTTTGGCCCGCAGTTCATTACGTGGACGCATCAACTTCAGTCACACGGACAATGCTGCGGTCCTCAACCTGATATGTTAATCTGAGAGGATCAACAGACCGTCTAATTAATCTGTACCACCAGTCTATCTCTCTCTCTCGGCACATCAAACCCTGGAGTAGTAGTATCGATCAATAAATGGTGCGGCATACCTAAATAAACCAATTTAAAAAAATCTGATGATTTTATTGAGTTTTGAATAAAACAATGATGCCATCATGCATATCCAAATACTATGTGAAATAGTTTATACTATGGTGAAAAATGAATTAAACCTAGTTGTCATGGGTATACAATCGTGTGCAGAAGCTTAATTAAATAATTATACATAATAATTAAATTAGAAAAAAAAATGTAAAAAATGTGTAATAGTATAACGTTTAATTCCTTGTGGGAGGCCTTCAAATACCAACGTGCTTTAAAAATACGTTAAAGAAAAGTAGGACATCATTCTGAAAACAAGGTTACATTAGTCTGAAAAAAAGATATAAAAAAAATGTTTGTTTATATTGACTTGCCTTCATCACAAGAGACCGGCAAAGGAGGTGTCGTAAAAGCATTTTGGGGGAAAAATAGACACTTTTAACAGCCTCTAGTCACTCTAACATCTCTTACCAAACGTGTGCCCTTCCTCCGTGAACCCGCGACCTGCACCTCTGACCCCTGAGCATGTATATTTAATAGGCCCGTGGTTTGAAAGGCCAGCTTGTCTGATCCGAATTCCAACTTGCAGCTTTGAACGCCGCAGCATCCTTCCATCCTCACGGTCAAGCAGTTAGCATACCGCTAACTCACACTAGGACGGCCATCCCTGCTCATTTTGTATCCCATCGATAGAGAAACGTCAAAAAAAAAGGAAGGAGTAGACCAATGGGAGGGGGGACCGCAGATGAGAGGAGCAGAAAATCCCTCACAGTGGTGCGCGGGGTCTTGCGGAGCTTCAAAAGCGATTGTGTTGGAAGACGAGGGGCAGTTCATTTCACAGGCGCAATTAGCCGCCTAAAACACTATTGACCGACCGACGCCTGTTTGTTCAACAACTCTGTGTGTGAGCCGGACGCGCTAGAACGTGACAAAACATTGACGACGGGGAACCACAGACACCCCAGAGGCTTCGGCTGAGCCCTGTCTGCTTCACAACACCTGAGAAAAGAGATGAGACGAAAACAAACGGCTAGAAAAAACCAAACCGCTGACACCTCTCTGGGAATGCAGACGTATCTTCTTAACCTCACAAATGATTACAGGTGTTCCCTGCCTGACTATAAACACGCTGCGTTTCCCTTTGTACCGCTGTTTTTTACCAGCCGTGCAGTGAATGAAAAAAGACAGCGAGGAAATCTGTTTGGAAAGTGCCGTGTCAAAGCCTGCATCGCTGAATAAAGGGTCTCTTTCTGTTACTCGAACGACTGTCAGGGAACACGGCGGAGGAGAAAAAGGTGCGAGAGATACAGCGTTGCGCCTCTGCGCTGGGTGTCAGGGAGATTAGGTCATTGTGGTGTATATAGATAGACAGCTCCGGATGAGTCGGATGTATTTATTAGAGATGTTGCTAAAGCTGCACTACAACTATTGCTCAGACCAACACGCAATGTTTAACAGCCTAGCGATCGAGTATAAGGGTGAGCTTTTTAGAGTCAAAAAGCAACCTATCAGTCACTCAAAACACCCTAGAAACGCCTAAGCAACCACCCATACACTGTAGAAACACATTAGCAATCGCCCAGAACAGCCCGAGGACTCCTTAGCAACCATCAAGAACACCCTAAATTGTGTTTCTAAACCAAGCGGCTTCAGGAGACTTCCAAGACGGCTCCCAAAATGAATATTTGAAAAGCACACAATTTAGCTTAAACAACAACAAAATAAAGACATCTAGTTCTAGATTTTTTATTGGGTACACATTTTAAGGCAGGTAGACATTGAAATCAAAAAGGTTGAAAAATTCATCCTAAAACGTGACCCTGGATCAAAAAAACATTCTTAAGTAGCACAGAAACATTTTTAGTTGAAGACAAAAATACACTGTATGGGTCAAAATTATTTTTCTTTTATGCCAAAAATCATTAGGATATTAAGTAAAGATCGTGTTCCATTAAGATATTTTGTAAATGTTCTACATTAAATATAAAAAAACTTTTTGTGAGTGGGTGACCTGCCACAGTGCCCCTTTTTAACAACTTTAAAGGCAATTTTCTCAGTATGTAGATTTTCTTACACTCTCAGATTCCAGAGTTTTAAATGGTTGTATCTCAGCCAGATATTGTCCTATTATAAAAACTCATACATCTTATTTATTCAGCTTTCAGATTATGTAAACATCTCAATTTCAAAAAATTTACCCATCAGACTGGTTTTGTTGTCCAATGTCACAAATCACTCAAAACACCCTAGAAATACCTTAGCAACCACCCACAACACCGTAGCAACAGCAAAACAATCTAAATCTAGTTCAGAGCATCTTAGCAAAGCCTTGGCAACCAGTCACATCCTGAAAATAGTGTTTGTGACTCTTGCACATTTTCTTAAGACAATGTAATGATCTGGGTTTTGTGAGAAAGAAAAAGAGAGAGAGAGAGAGAGAGAGAGAGAGTGACCAGCCCAGAGAATTTAAGCCCTGTATCTATTACACACTGCAGTGTACCTCGGACTCTAGCTCTCCCTCATTCGCCGCTATGACCTCATTGTTCTGGAAACAATTATTTCAGGAAAGCCTGTCAATATCGTTATTTTTACAAGAAATCAATACACTTCACAAAGGTAATGGGCGATTCAGTGCAGAGACGCTCTTCCTCTCTCTCTCTGTCAGGGCGTGAGTGGCCAGGGTGGACGGCCGAGAGCAGATGACAGATTCTGCTGGACGTGAAGCAGACAGTGCTGAGCGGAGGAGAGGAGAGGAAGCCGGCTGAAGGCAGGCATGGAAAACGTCAGCTCTTGCAGGCTCTAACGAGCCAAAGATGTCAGCCGCTACGAGTGTCCACTCGCCAACCAACAACTCGCCGGGAGAGAGAGAGAGAGAGAGAGAGAGAGAGAGAGAGAGAGAGAGAGAGAAGCATGTTGGGTAGCACATGCTGGCACCCACTCTAATCCTGTTTCCAAGGTATTCTCTCTCCTTCTTAAATATATATATCAACATATATATTTCTTTAGTCCTGCAATGGCCGCAACCAGAAAATGGACACTACATGATTGTTGCTCAGGCAAATGCAACAACAATAAATACCAAGAATCCACAAACATAACGCAATCTAACACACCCACGCGTGCTGTGTCAAAACCCTGGTGTATTTCACCTCCCCCGGATGATAAATTAGCCGATCACTCATCATTTATTTCTTTAAAAATATTAATCATATTTCTCACAGGAGAATCTCACGTTCCTCTTCTCACATTCATCTTTGGTCTCGTGTGATTTTTTCTCTCTTTTTTACCCAAAGAAGGATCTACTGTCCTACTTTCCCCAGCAGCGGTTCCGTACGCTGTAGCGTTATTTAACCACGACTCCTGAACACCATAGCAGCACTTCCCAGATGGCTCCGGCAAGCTGTGCCAAAAACTCGTCTCGTCAACAGCCTTGAACTATGAGATCATATGGCGACAAGAGATAGGTCTTTATATCTGTTCTGTTTCGCGGTCTACGTACGGATGTCCAATTCATCACGGCAGAATATTACTGTCAAAGCGATAGCGAGAGGAAGTGCCTTGTACGGCTCTGATAAAAAGACGTGTCCGACACGCCGAGGCTCTCGACAGCTTCGCCAAGCAGCCGGCACGGCGGAGTTTTGATAAACTAACTGAGCGAAGGGTCTGGACTGACTTTGCAAAGCCAAGCCACTCATGAATGTTGCAATGCTTGTATGATTATTGAGCAAAATCTCACGCAATCTATTTAAAAAGTAGATCCTTTGTATTCATTTCTATGATCAAGTTTTTATAATGCTCTTTTTTTACACCAGTGAAGTTTAGGTTTAGGGAGGGGGCTGTTTTGTTTGATCATATTCTTGTATACAAATTATACACCACCTCGTAAAATAATTACGAATTCCAATGAGTTTGTTTCGAATTGTGGACAACCTAAACGATTTGGCTCATATGTTACTCATATGTTGCTCTTTATTACCGCCCCCCAAGTTCTTCCAAACCTGTATAAATATCTTTGTTCTGTTGAACACTAAGAAAGATATTTGAAAATGTGTTAACAATTTCTGGGACATCATTGACGGTCATAATAGGAAACATTAAACTTCTTCCCCAGAACTGTTTGCTTTCCTAAATTCCTCATAATATCTTCTTTTGTGTTCAACAGAACGAAAAAACTGATACCATATATTATCCAACTATGGTAATCAATGATGTTCCAGGCATGTCAGTTGCTAACATTCTTCAAAATATCTTTCTTTGTGTTTATCAGAACAAAGAAATGTATCCAGGTTTGGTACATCTCGAGGGTGAGTAAACCATGACATAATTGTAATTGTAGGGCGGATTATCTCTTTAAGAAAAAGATAGCTCATACACGTACTTAAATTGCAAATATTGCCATGCACATATTCACTCTCCGAAATATTCACGCTGACACCGAGTGTGAGTTGGCTTTCGTTGCAAATGGGTTGATTTATTTCGCTGGCATTTCCCGTGGTTGGCATACAGGGCTGAAGTCAAGTTTGATGAGGCACTAACCATATTTAAACGCCTCTTATGACTGCCACTACACGAGAGACAGTCACGTCATTAGACCTGTCACTCACAGCCTTCCCCGATGTGTGTGCGTGTGTGTGATAGAGTCTCAGGGTTACTAATGCAGGCCACATGTATAAGTGGTGCTGATGTCTCTGGGTAATAAAACAGCTGCGCTCTCATTGGCCCTCGAAAGAAAATCTCAGAGGGGAAAAACTAAAAAACAACAAACAGACATGCAGCAAAAAGCAGCAAGCTCTTCAAAAACAGAAGGTAAAAGAGAAGTGACATCCCCGCATTGTAGATTCGACAAATGTGATGGGCGAAAAGCACATTTGTTTGCCTCCACACACCTCCACAGGTACTCCCTACTGAACTGCGTTTATGAATTATCTGACACTTTCTTTCTGACAACAGAGCTAGGCGGAAATTTTAAGTCCCCCCTTTGCTGACAAGCAAAAAATGTCAATATCTGAATATGTTTTTCGTACTTTTCTTTCTCTTTCGTTCTCTGGTGGATGCACTGGAGCAGGGTTGAGATGTTGTTCCTCCTTTTAAAATCCCCTTGAGGCCGAAAAGAAAGAGTTCAATGTGTTGCATTTTATGCCACGAGAGCTGCGCATCTAAAACGAGCTTCTGATCAAGATTACTTCGCAATCCTTCACAGAAGCTAGAAAATGACAAAAAATACAACAAGCAATCTCTTCACAGGGATTGTCGCGAGAGATGCACACGCAGTGGTTTATTTTTGCGTACGATCTCGTGTTTGTGTTTGTGATTCTGTGACTGATAAGAGACAGCTCAGAAGCGCTGACTACTGCTAACAAGCAGGTGAAAAAACCAACAAAGACAACACAACACAGTCATTAACATTTATAAGTGTTGCAGGTGTCAGTCAAGACGTGATATTAGAATAAAGTAAGGGATCCTTGCAACACTTTTTGTATTTCCTTCAGTTTCTCAGATAGTGTTTTTAATAGAAAGCCCAATTTTTTATATGTTAAACCCACATCTGTCAGCTAGTCACCGACACTAACAAACGTATGTATGATAATATAGGCACAATTTATACTTGAACAAAGTCAAATATACATAACAGGGGACAGCTGCAACACTCCAAATGGAAAGTTGCTACACTCATTAAAATGTAATAAGGAATATCTTATAACAAAATTTAGCAATTTGTTTTTTCTTATATTCGCGAGATATTTAAATAGGGTCTTTAAAATCTTAAACTCCCAAATTTTTTTAAATAAAAATATACTGAAAATTTACTGATACTTGTATACACTTCTCTGAACTTCTCTGAACTGAACTGTTTGTTTGTGTGTGTAAAGTTTAATTCACTGTTTAGAGACTAACTAGAAAAAACATATTTCCAAGTATTTAGTGACAAACCATGTTTTATATTTTGTATTATAATTATTATTATTATTGGGCTATGTTTTTCATGTATGCCACGTTGTGGTCTAGTCTGACAGTATCTACTTCAAAAGGTGGATATTGAAATAATTCTTTATTAATCCATAAAATTACAATTTTACTATGTGACAAGTTTTTACATCCCTGTTGCAACTGTTCCCACACTGCCAGCCATAAAGAAATTGCTATTCTAGGGAGACACAATAGCTTTGACACTTGCTAGCAATGCCTTTTAGAAGCTAAGATATCACAGATTTAAAAGACATGAATGTATAATGGTTCACACAAACAGTTTAGACAGTAAGAGAAAAAATCTGAGCATTAAAAGAAGAGTGGAGACCGTAAGCCGGCGGTTCTTAATTTGCATGCCGGAGATTGTTTATACGGCTCTTTAATAGGGACGTCAGCTTGCTGGCAAACGTTCTTGAGCGCAACAAAGACAAATGTCAACGTATTTTCTATGAGCGATCATGTTTAATAACATGGACCATTAGCAAAGAGATCAATACGGATGTAGCGAGGCCGCCGAAGCGAAACAAATATGACGAGCTGTAACTCCTCCTTCCTCTCTCAATTTACAGACCGAGAATTATGGGATACGTTCAAGGCCTGATTTATCTATGACCGAGTACTTGCCGTAAAGAAAGAAACCTTGATTATGGGAGGTTACAGAATGCTGTATTTTATAGGGATCGTGTAAGCACACTTTTGCGGTTTAATAGGAACCGGTAAAATATAGTAGCCACAAATCGTGTAAGCTCATTTGTACAGGATCGACTTTGGTTTCAGGATTTCTCAAACTCTTGTTGCTTTCTAGCCTCTCGACTCCGATGTGTGTATATGTGTGTATGTGTCTGGCAGGGAGAATCTCTTAAGCTTCTCACAGGCCGCTACCCCGTCTGATTCGGTCACTAATGATAGATTGCCCTCCCCCTCCCTCCTCCCTCCCCTTTCACTTTCTCTCAGCGTTGGTGAAGGACTAAACCTCGACCCCTCTCTCCCGCCCCATCACCTCCGGAGCTGCCTGTCTGCTCTCTGCTTAGACATCAGCTCGCCGTCAGCCTGTGGCCATCTCGTTTCTCTCCAGTCAAACACTGGGGCTTCGACAGCAGCCGCACTGCAAGACGGACACACACATTCAGAAACAACAGCACCGTGTTTATCCACTCTTGCACTTTCTAGCGTTTAAACCTGCAATCAATCAAAGAGTGGTGCAAGTGATAAATGCACGTAGTAGAAATTATAGATTGCAAAGGCGTGTTGTCAACAAAAGCTGTTCCTTTTTCTGTCAATTAATTATAGGACGCAATTATACTGCAATTTAAACTTAAAGGGGCAATCCGTAACTTTTCTGGTTAAAAAATTGCCGAGTAAGCAATGAGCAATACCTTATCTTGATTCACAACTGTAAGGTTATAATAATGATTTTTAAGATGAATTAGGCATCAGCCCAAATGAAAGAAACATGCATATTATTTTAGAGATCTCGGTGCTCTCCCCACAAGAAATGAAGCCTAGTTTTGAAAACTTTTTAAAAACATAAAAATTATATTGTTAAAAATCAAAAAGCTATCGTCGGTTCTAGAGCAAGTATTAAAACTACTGTCTATCAGTCAAGCGAATTGACTGACTGACCCCGGACAATAAATCCACCAAAATTGACCAAAAAAAAACAAATACGCGCTTGCGTTTGCTCCGCTGGAACATACACATACATGCGCTTACATCCTTTCCGTGTACAGCGCTTTAGTTCAAGGTAGCGCATGTGTCCTTTAATGGCAGAGCAGGAATTGGTTCGGCGGGGTTGATATCCGGGTGTCTATCTGCAGTGACGAATCCATGAAGCATTTCAGACCGTCTCCCCTTTTCAATTTCGCTCTGTGCCTGTGAACCAACATGGTTCTAATGCCTTTCACCCTTCAGTGGCCACACAGCCACCGCTAATCAGGATTACATCCTTCAGTCAACAGTGATTTCAATAAAAGAAGAGAGCGAGCGAGAGAGAGACAGAAGCAAAGTAAAAACAACAAAAATTATCATAAATATAGGAAGGTTGAGCTGGACCAGCGGCTGGTTGTTGTCGAGATAGCAGAAGGTGATTAAAATCTCATTCGACGGGAATCCGACTGAGGCGCGGTGGTCAAATTGTAGAGGAACACACACACACACGTGTGCAAACACACACGGGCGAGCGAAGTAAAGATGATGGAACTGGCCCCCGAGTCGCTTCTGATTGCACATGCACGCACAAATTGGCACGAAGTAGATTCATGAACAACAAATCATTGCGGAGGGAGCCTGACCTCTTCAAAATGAGCCTTTGTTACAATCATTTCAGTCAGCGCGCCCGCCACGAGGTCCCCCATACTAATTCGCTGTCAGTGCGAGGGAAGATTCGAAAAATGGCTGTGGGTAACGTTTGTTTTTCGCCCTGACACGTTAACATGCTAACACGCTAACACGCTCACCTTTAAATGGATGTGACGTGTGACCTTTTTCAGGGTCTGGTGAGGTAATAACTTCCTCGGTGAAACAAATTACCCAGCTTTGGCCTAACATTATCATTTTCTGTTTAAAGAGAGGACGTTTCAGAACAGGCCCGCTTGTGTGTGTGTGTGTGTGCGCTGGCGGTCCAAGTGTGTGCGGTTTAATTACCCCGTCGACACATGTGTAACTGATGCAATACCTCTGCTCGCCGGTGAAACCCCTGTACCAGCAAGCGACACTTCGAAAACTCTTCCCAGAGCTGTGCTCGAAAACCTGAGAGTAGCTTACATGCAGAAAAGAACGAATATTGACTTGTACAGGCTGATTTTTCGCAGCGTCTCCGCTACACACAGCTAATAAACCACTCGGCTTTCTAAATGCGCTCGGGTTAATGGCGGGACCACAAAATTTGTGCTGTGGAGTGAATTGGGGCCACGGTTGTTTTAGCTCGCCGTCATTATCAATCCCAAGAGAGCGAGAGAGGTGTAAAAGTGCACGTCAATGTGTTCATTGTCCTTCCATCAAACGAGAGACGCCCGGCCCGGCGATGGCAGGTCGGAAGAACTGTGAGAGGCTGACTTGTTTTCTAAGCAATTAAAGAGCGAAGCTCAACGGGAGAGAGGGTGAAGTGGTGTGCCATTAAGCCTAGTTAGAGGGGTCGTAAAGTTAACCTGTTGAGGGACAAGTGTGTGTGTGTGTGTGTTGAGGAGCTGTCTGGATTGTGTCAGGTTGTCAAGGTTGGCCACTTTAACAGAGGGAAGTTAAGGCGGCGACCCACGAGGCCAGACACTTTGAGGAGATAATGTCTAACTCTTTCGTTCTCCATCTCTCTTTCCATCTCTCTCTACCTCCCACAGGCCAATTAAATCCTCGTGGAAAAAAGTTGGGGGACTTCCTCTCCTCTGGGTTTCTGCTTAGCAACGTCTTGACATCACACACATTTGTGAGATTTTAGTTTGAACCCCTGCAAAATGGATATGGTGAGTCTGAGCCACCAAATAGAATCGTTAATAATAATAATACTAAGCAGGCTGAATTCATTTACATTGTTGCTTTTGTTTCGAAGACGGACTCCGTACATCGCGTTTGGCAGAGCGGAACGAGAGAGAGCTGGGTCTGCTTACAGAGCCTCTATGTGTTCGTTCAGCATCTTAAGTCTAAACTATTACAAGAAATCTGGAAGATCAGGTAAAACCCAAACAGATATAAAATTGCAGGTTAATTTGATCAATACCTGTCATTTTGGCAGCCCAAACTTTGAACGCAACTCCGATCCTCTTCGGCAACGTAAATGATATACGAGGTAGAAGATTAACCGTACGCGAACGAGCTAATTCTTGTGGCACGTAGGCCAGTTCTGCCTTGTTTTTACCCAATGATCTCCATCTAAACCTCTCACAAAAGAGCCAAGGGCTCTGTGACACTCTCACGTTTCACACATGCGAATATCTGAAGTGCTTACGCCACCCACCCTCCTAGAGAACGATTTCCTTTCCCTTTTTTCCCTCGGTCTCACACTTTGGACGAGGAAGTCGGTGCCTGGAGGTTTCGAACGCAAACCCGCTGTCATTTGTCCTTCAGTTCTACCCACCCAAGTGGTGATTAGTTTGGTTTAGCTGCTGGCTAAAAAGCAAACCAATACAGTAGACCAAACAAGACACCCGACGCCGGAGGGCAGAGAGACGCTCTGATTGGCTGCTCTTCATTATGTCCAGCTGGAAGGTAAATAATCAACAAACACTCAATGAGGGACAGCCTGTTACAGCCCACCACCTTAATCAACACTTAAGGAATCAAATTGGATTTGCTCTATCAGAAGCAAATAGACTCCAGATTGTTTGTGCGAGCGGGTGCGCAGCTGTCTGTTTCGGCCGGAGAGTATCAGTTATTTATCGTTGCGTCTAGACCTAAAGCACTACACAGTGCACTAATGCTGTGCTCTTTGAACTCATGGTTGGGTCAAATTTGGACATTAATTTGGTTTTAAAGCAACAATTTGGTTTGTCTATATTTTACCCAACTATGAAGCAACCAGCATTTTTAGAGTGTCGTAACCCCGTTACCATAAGTTTGCAATTTTTGTAATAATTATTTAAAACAAGTAATATTATAAACAATATAATGTTTTTTGTTATGAGAAAAATTGAAGCGATCATTTCTTTTCTTGGCACAAAGTTCAATAAGGCCAATCTACAACCAAATTTGCTTAATAGTGTACAAATGTGTGTGTAAAAGACATCCCACATAATACACTTGTAGGTTTGGCAGAAGAATGCCATTTTTTAGACATCTCTTAAAATCTACACCCTACTGAGAAGCGCGGTTTCCTCTGTTATTACAAAAGTATAAACTCCTGAATGTGGAAATCGTGGGTAATTTCTTACAGATGCGTCTCCTTTGGCACTCGACGCTGAGATTTAGGAAGAGAGGAGATCCAGCCAGAAGTCGGACAGGCTTCTCATTCAGGGTTGACGAGAACTCACGACTAACTTAACACGTGTGTGTGAATCTGTGACTGAATGCAGGTGTGTGTTACTCATCACAGGCTTATCTGGAAAATATATATTATTAGATTCCCATATCCAAGACATAGTGGACTTGTGTGGTCATTAGGTTTGGTGAAGGTTCTTGTGCATAAAAAACATGATTAAATGATCAGATCATTTCGTTCAAAGTGGGGTTGCATGTTATGGTATTAACGCTCCCTAATGGTACATCTCCGACTTTGTCGTTGTTTTATACATGCAACTGTTGCTTTTCTCATTCATTGAAGGGCACAGGCACAATACTTTTTCATTCAGCATATTGAGCAGCTCTCTGGACAAGCTAGCCAGCGGTTTTATAGTTAATCAATACCAATCCATTCCCAGCCTTGATGTTAAATAGGGATCAATACAGGCCAGCTGCGACTGGATCTGATTTCAATTGGTTGGCCAAGCAGTGGGTTTTAATCCGAAGCTAAATCAGACAGGAGAACATAAGTCAGCTGAATTACAGCACTCCGTTCCCAGCACCGGGAAACGCTTGTCATATTTTATTATCGCGGGCAGGTTTATTCACCACCTTCCATTTTATTTATTTATTTTCTCATTTCATTCATATGAGAGAAAGAGATACAAGCTGTCACTGAAGACTAAAGGTAAAAAAAAGTAGAGAAAATCTTATTTCTCAACACCGATGTGGGGGAACCTGTTATAACACCTCGTTTTTTGTCTCTTCTTAAATGATTGATTCGATGCGACCGGCTGGATCGATGAACTTCAGAAGTTCAGAAGCTACTCTTCTCTTGCCATCTAAAAGATCATAAAGATCACATGATTCGAGAATTAGTCCTTCTGATGCACACGGATCAGAGATACGGCGGACACCAGTTATTACAAAAAGAACAAAAACTAAGCCTATACTTTTTCTTTCCTTAGTGGTGGATCACCATACCCACAATGCACCTTTCTTGTCCCAAGTGTTTTCTGTTGGTCCGATGAAGCTTTCTGACAGAATAGCCACTAACCTGAGTATTGTCAGACCACACTTTTGCTAAGCCTGCTACAATCCCACTTTCACCAGCGAAATCCATAAAACTCACCCGACTCGAGCGGATCTAATGAAACATGCTAGCCCCTATAGCGCTGATTGATCGGGTGGCGGTCAGAGCACTGGCCCGGCTGCCCCTGTGTCTCGCTCTTCTTGTGGTCCATCTATGATGATAAATTAGCATTAGATGGAGCCTAATGAGTTTACTAAACATTTGGGATTTGCACAAATAAACTGGCAAGCTAGCGGGCTAGCAGCGCGTATGAGCAATCCCCGAGCAGCCCCTTATCTGAGGGACATGACAGTTAAACCACGCGTCCAATCTGCCATAGATTCATCATCCTGGCGCCATTGTGCATTCTTCACAAGAGGATAATTATACAGCGACTGCCTAGAATCCGCTCAAGTTTACCACTTAGAGCGAAAACTGAAGTGTCTTTATTTTATTTTTGCTAGATCTCCTTTTCGGACATTCTTTGCGTTTACAAAGAAAGTGCCACTATGGTGGTACCAAGATACTTACAATTGCAATCTTTTTTGTTCGAAAAATGTGTAATTGAGCAAGTTCCTTGAAAATCACAATCATTGATAAGTTACAATTTCACATTAAATGTCTTTGAAATCACGCGAAGCAAAGTACAGTAAGTAACCTTCGATTTTGTTTGAAAAAGAGACGGCGCAAAATTGATGAACTGCAGCGTTAAACCTGGTTGAATTTGGCATTCCCGAAACATAAAAAAAGAATACGTTTGTTATCAGCATGAATACTTTCCATTGGAATATACCGGACATACAAAATCTTCACAACGATTCTCTAGCACGCACACAAATTAAAACCGCTTGCGGCATCTGTCAACAATACCACAGGAATTTATTTATCTCAGTTTTATTTATCTAGCAGTAAATCAATTAACCGTCCTTGTTTCGTGAGCGTAAACATAATTTGAGAGTAAAACAAATATTTAGTATCTCTAATGATATTCTATCAACTCTACCCGACCCAGTAACAGCCATCAATCAACATCGCACCCTATATTTAAAACAATGTAAATTAGCTTTGAGTCTAGTGAACGGCTGATGATGTGTGCTGGATAGTAGACGCTGTAATTGCTGGGAATGATTATAATGAGGGTTTGGGAAACTTAAGCAGAGACTCACTTATAATGATAAATAGCCTTGAGCCAGTGCTGGAAACACTCGATCTAACCTCTCAACTACGCTGTTGCTCGGTGTTGACTTTTGTGTGAATCTCTCATTTTCTTTTTGCTTAAAATGCAATTCGCCATTGAATCTTTCTAATGTACTTTGCCATTGGGAGACTCATGCTAATATCATCCCCTACATCTGATATAGCAATGGCCAATCCTTGCTGTAAACTACTCTCAAGTGTTCTTTTCGCGAGAGAAACTACAGAATGGCCCATTGGCCGAAAACTTTTGACAGTGAGACGTATATTTAGAGATAACTTGTCAGATTTAATAAATGATAGTTATTTGCTGCAGTTTTTTTAAGGTTTCGCAGCCCACGCCCCCCCCCCCCGTAGGCCCACGAGACAGGGGACGGCCAAGCCCCAGTGCCTCTCACAGAGAGACGTTGATGGCGTGTGCCCAGTGTCCAGATCGCCGTCCCGCGACCTCAAATTGGCGCGACCAGCACCATGTCCAATACAATCCCCGCACTGTTTCCTAACCTAATCTCAGCGGTGTCACGCGACAGATTGCCACATTCGTAAAAACGGGAATGGAGGTTGGGTGGGCGGCAGGGAGGAGGTGGTTTACAATAGATGTGAGCTCTTTTGTCGAAAAAAGGGAGAGCGAGAGGAAAGGAATGGATGGTTCTTCCAGTAAAAGCTGCGCATCTCCAAAAGAGATCTGATTTGCAAACTGCTCCTAATGGCAAACAAATGTTGTGGGTGTCTATTTGCAAAAAAAGAAAAGAAAACTGCACGGGTCTCGCCAACACCGCAAACCAAAAGCGAGTTATCATGCTTTTACAGCCTGAAACACACACATATGCTTCATAAACACACTGACATTATGTTGACAGAATTGAAAGGGCGCTCATAAACAGGCACATGTATAAAAGACAGGAGGGGAAAAGAAAAGCAAACACTTAAATTATATTTAGCTCAAAAACACTCGCCAAACGTTCAAATCGAAACAAATGTTCAATATTTTTTTTCTGTTTCCTATTCCCACGTACAGCAGATTTGATCTGTTTTGAATCGTTTCACGGTGTGAAGTTGGAGCAAAACAGGTTTGGCTGTAAATCCGCTGCATTCACAGAGGCGAGCGTCATGCACGCAGGACATGCATTCCAGGCAGTCCTGCCTAAACCACAACTGATTCAATTTTCCCGGTTGTTATTCAAAAAGGAACGTGCACCCGCGCCGAGCTATTGTGTGACAGCTCACTACCCCGGGTGTGTTTTTGTGCACGTCTGGGAGCACATTTTTACGTGTCTGACGATAATTGTGCTTTATACATGTGTTGCACGTGAATTCGTGCGTGCGCATGTATGCATGCGTGTGTGCGTGTTGACATGCTTGGCAGGGGTTTTCATATAGCTCAACAAAAGAGGAGTGTCGTTGCTTTGTGCTCTCAATCAAATAAACGGGGCTTTCAAAAGCACATATGTCCCCATCAAAGAGCATCTATTAAACTCTGAATATCTCCACCAGACTCAATGACTCAATTTTTTGAATAACCATCATCTTCCAATTGCTTTTCTACATTTGCACGTGCTCTAATGCAACATCTAACACTCTTTTTCACCCCCAAGAGTGTCTGTGTGGATAATGTCTCTCACTATAGACTGTTTGGAGCCGACCTCTTCCGGCTGTCGGGCCCATGCAACATGTCTTACAACACAACGAAGGGGTTCCCTCCTATCCACAGGCTAAACCCCCCCCATTTAAACATGCTAACCCCCCCTCAACCTCAGACACATCACAAAGTAGGAAAACACACAAGCAACATTGTCATCTCTGGCTGGTTTTACAGAAAGAGTTTAGCTTAACATTTGGATAAAAATCGAAATCTCTATTTACGAAACCAGAACTGAATGTTAAAACCACAAAGATAAACAATATACACTGCTGTGAGCATTAACCTTTTGGTCAACTCCTGCCTGACTCAAACACCAAATAAGACCGCCCTCTCTCTCCAAAACCCTGCCTTCCAAAAACATTCAGGCCAACCAGATATCATAAAACCCAGAAGTGCAAACTGATGTCACCGGTATCAATTCATTTTTTCGGGGGCTATAAGTCATCGTTTACTCACCTTCAGATTGTTCCAAAACTGTATACATTTATTTTCTCACAGAGAAAGATATTTGGAAAATGTCGGTAAACAAACAGACCCCATCCCCAATTTACTGCCGACGTAAGAAAAATAAATACTACGGGAGTCAATGGGGAATGAGATCTGTTTTGTATACGGACATTCTTCCAAACATCCTCCTTTGTGTTTAGCATACAAAGAAGTTAATACAGGTTTTGAACAATCTGAAGGTGAGTAAATGATGACAGAATTTTCATTGTTGGGGGAAGTATCCCTTTAGGTCTTATATCTGCCAGGTAGTAGTAACATTTTTTATGTGCTATCATCTTATCCATTCATGTTTGTTCTTTAAAAGCATAAAGAAAGAACATATAACCCCATGACATCCGGCTGCGGAACCCTTTTGGAATCTTATTTTTAAGCCTACGAGCAGCAAGACCCAGCAGATGTCTTGACACTCCACTTCTGTGGAGGACATTGTCGGGAGAACTTTACTCTGAAAGTTGTGCGGTGTCGGACATCTGCTGGGCCTTGACCCATTTCTATGTGCGAGCAATGTGTGGCAGCTCTAAGGTTTGGCTTTTTGACCGCGGAGGCTGTTTCTCATTTTCTGTGCGAGAGCGAGTTGAGCGCTAGCTGCCAAGGGCAGGTTAAGCTCTCCGACTCTCCCCTCCTGTAGATCTGGCATCCCTTCAGTTCCTCGCATAAAAGGTGGCAATCTTCATTAAAACCTCTTATAGACAACTGTCAGTTATTCACAGTTAGAAAGAGCCAGCTGTTGTCGCTCGCTCGCTCTCTCTCTTGATCCCTCTAGTGAGACGAAAGCCACCGGTTCATAACGGTGGGGTTTTGAAGCGCTGTCTGTTCTGAAGAGTTTCAAGGTGACTCTGTCATAGACGCCGCGCGCGAAGCCATTCCTGTATATCATTTTGTCTAGGAGACAAAAGAGCGATTAACAAATAATTACGAAAGATTTTGGGTCTAGATTTCAAACAAGTCGGCATAAGGAGAACTTAAGCATGCTAATGACGAATCATTTGCATGCTTCCCAGCACTTGTCTTTTTTTCTTTCCCAATTTGTTATTTTAGGAAACCTCCACTTTTACTATCTATGGGATTATGCGTGGGACTCATCATCTACTGAAAGAAAATATGACGGTTATTAAAGATAACAAAAGCAGAGGGGCAAAGGTGAATAGTTATTTATGTGACACTAACAGCACCAAACAAAATTGCCGGACATAGCAGTGTTCACGTTACCGATGCATTGAGTTTGGGGCGGGGTTATCTGTTTGCTGACCAATGGTAGACAAGGGGAGCGCTTAAAACTTAAAACTATTACATTTGCAATTCGGTTCAACTGTCTCGCTGCATTCTGCGGTGGCCATCAGACACG
Source organism: Triplophysa tibetana (assembly GCA_008369825.1). Lineage (NCBI taxonomy): Eukaryota > Metazoa > Chordata > Actinopteri > Cypriniformes > Nemacheilidae > Triplophysa > Triplophysa tibetana. Next base: position 2,696,133 of record CM017893.1, read on the forward strand.
ACCCGTGTCACATCCAATCCGCCTAAATCCGCCAAAGTGAGATGTCTGAGGCCACACCCATATACGGGCGTGATGGGTGGGGATTCATAAAATGTTGTATTGGGAGGGGCGTGGCATCTTGTGACATGGGCGTGGCTACTGACGTCACACTTGGATGTGGCATGGGTTGGACGTCCACCGCAGGTGGCAGCGAAAGGCCTCTTGTTCTGTTTGGTGCCACTAGTGGTGCATAAACCATGCACTTTGTGCACACACCGTACACTACATGAAAAAAGGTTTAACAGCACTTATACTCCAAACACACACACCTGTCATTTATAGTATAACACAGAATGACACTTTCAATACTAACATGGGCCAATTTTGGAGTTCCTCTCTCAACTTCGAAGATGGAGCAACAGCTCATTTCTTTCTCTTCCGTGTCTTTCTCTATCATGTTAGGAGAGGGGTTGCTGACTGTCTCATAAATAAGGAGTTGCGTAGAACACCTGTGTACCTGCACCAATGTGGCTGTTACCTGGCCGGAGATATATCTGCTGTCTACAAGCTCATTAATCAGCTCTAATGGTGTGCCGGCACGTAAACACACACATATACGTACACACACACCTTCCGCTTCAAGACTGCTCCGCGCTTCTACTGTAGATACAAGTACTTTTCCAATGAAACATTCATACAGAAACAAAGTCTGTTGAATGTCACCTGGACAAGGTAAGATATAAATAAATAAAAATATTACTCTCGTGGCTGGAGGCAAGAACAGCAGTTCAACCGCCCTCTACTACACCGCTGTCTCTCTTTCTCTCGGGTCTGTTTCGCATAACCTGCGTCTGCAAAGCATACTGTAAGCGTGGGGCGGCAATGCTAACACACACTTAAGTTTACTTTATAGTTGTGAAATGTGATTTTCTAAGGTGTCTGGTGGTCATTCGCATATAAAAAATACAGTAGTGTGCTTTAGTATTTACAATCGTTAATTGTTGTACACTGTATTTTATAATCAATACTAAACTCTGTAGAATTAACTATTGTAAATTCACAAACTGTAGTAAATACTGTAGTATGATTAATTATTCTCTACAGTAAGGTTTAATAATACTACAGTATTTAGGAATTTTACAGTTTACTGTAGTAAATACTAACGAATAAGTGGGAAGGGTTGTGTGGGGTACAGTCTCTTTCTACAGATCTTGAAGTTAATAGGCATGGTCCAAAAGCCACAAAATTCTAATTTGGATAACACGCGGTGGTTTTATAATGTCTGCAAACTGAATTCGCTCCGCTTCAGATCGGAGATGTGAAACAGACCTCGCTACAGAAAGAAAAGACAAGCTGAGGAATTAACACCTAACACGGGCTTAATTACGCCCGTGAAAACCTACCATTCAAGCGCATTGGTAAATAAACCTCTCTTTACAGGTGATCCAAATGTGCATGGCTCCAGACAAGCCTCTGTTTCAGCGCTGATATGTAATTAAAATCATCTCCAAAATTCTCCTCGACAGGACGGGCCCGAGCCAAAAATGTAAATGACATTAAGGGAGACAATGAATTGAATTTTGTTTAATGTCCCTTTTGCTGGTGCTAATTTACATAGCGCTTTTCCAACAAAAGCTCTGACCTTCTAAACGCTGGCATTTGCTCAGCGCCGAGCGAGGGCCTGCGCTCGGATGAGAAGGAGGAGATCTTTTTAAGTAGCCTGGTCGGAGAAGAAGCAAACAATAGGCCAAAAAAGGGAGACGGCGAGTGTTTGTTTTTAAAGATTAAAAACCAGCAACAGGAGAATTTTACCCAGCACATGGCTGCAGCTAATAATCAAGCATAATCCCCTTTGGAAAGGTTCTCCTATACGGAAAAATGAATGAATGTTTAGCTAGTTCAGCATCGTGCCCAAATGTGCCGCCCGAACACGAGAACAGGTGCAAAAGCCAAAACGAGCCGTATAAACAGTCCTGCAAAACAACCGTATACACGGCACGCTGACAAAAAAAAGTCAATCTCATGAATTATTTAGCGAGGGGGGGGTTGTCTGCCAGAGGTCAGCCCGTTGTGACCTTTGTGACAGGAAGTGAAAGGGAGATCGCTTGGCTAGGAAAACCCAGAGTCAGAGAGGTATTATTAGTTGGCCGGGTGATTCGGGGGCGGTAACTGATCCGACGCCCCTCTATTGACGTCTGTTTGAGACATCACTCACAACACTAGATGATGCTATGGGTTATAACGCCGTGTCTCCAAGACTCAATCTATCTAAAAAAAGTACAGATGAAAGACCCATCGAGGTTGAAATTTTGTAACAGCTGTGAAATACAACCAACTTTATCTCAGCGTTTTTCCCTCTCGAAGAACCTAAAGCTGCACCAAAGTCCAAGAGAAATAGTACAAACAGATGTCTGGCTCGACTACAGGAAAATAGGACACATTTGGAATGATAAGTCTCCTAAACTCCATTGAAAATGCCAGAAGCGAGCGGGTGCCAGTTATTGTCCAAGCCCGTGCCAACGAGCAGTATGCCTGCCCCATGTGCCATCTGGGAATGTGGCTAAAAACGTTATTGATAATGGATCACCAGATCTTCTGGTCACCATAGCTCTGTTTAGCAGAACATTTCCTATCTCAATCTCTATCCATCTATCTCTCAACCTGGTTAAATGTTTTGATCGTAATGTACTCGACTTCACAAATACTTGCTTTCGTACGATGACTAAACAGGGACACATGTATGTTAGCAAGAAAAACGACCTGGGTCCTGTGGATCTAACAAGACATTACCCCACCGGATTGGTTTTGTGATTACAAATTAGCTTGATATCATACACCCCACCTGAACTAACACTTCAGTCGTTCGAGGTTCGTGTTTCCCTGCGTTGTTCTCCAAGCGCCGGATAAAATCATAGGTTCACGGTCGTGATATGCAGACAATGCGGTCGACTAATGAAGCACATCTGCTTTTGTGATCCGACAGAACGGATGAAAACCATCCTCTCGAGTCTTTCAGACGCTTCACAATCAAATGTTAGCTTTCCACAATATCCCTCTTTCTCACTCCTGCCTTCTTTCCTCTGTTCTCCTTTTCCTCTTTTACTACTGTTACACATATTGTTCAGCAGACTGAAGCACAAAGCGCCAAGACATCCGATCCATCCACCTCTATTTAGCCGCGATACAAAGCCGAGCAATTTATGGGAAGAGTCAATGCGGTAAATATCAGTGAAACCCTGCCGTAAAGCGTTCGCGTGGGCTTACTGAAGGTAAATACATTCTTTAAGCCTTCGCTAGGGGAGTGAATCGACTCTGACTGCCGGAGATTCTTTTCAGGATATGCTAAAAGGAAGTGATGTGTGTTTTATCCTCTGTTCGGAAAACCAAAACAAATCCTCCGTCGTGTCCTCCTTCTCCCCCTCGCTCTCTTTTCTCTCTGTTGCGGTTGAGTTACACCGAGCCCGTGAACGTCAACCCTGTAACTAATTACTGTTCGCGCACTGTCACAACTCTTCAGTACGTCTGTTTAAACAAGCTAATCGTTTAATGCAAAGATAACCGGGGTGAATGCCATTGATTCACGCTCTCTGAGAGAGTGTTTACAAAAGACGTCAGGAATTCAAGTGCACCCCCTGAAAATGGTTAAAAGCAGGCAGTGTTCCAAACCTAGTGATCTGCCTAGAAAGTAAGCATATTTATACTGTATGTACACATGCATGGAATCTGTGAAATATATGACAATAAAGCAAATTGGATGTTATATTTTATACTCAAGAAACATATCCACAAGTAAGCATCAAGCTCGTCGACGAGTCCTATTTGTACAACACATCAGGGAAATGTGACAAGTTGCATATAAAGTTAATATAAGAAAACAAGTAGCCTAAGAAGGCAGCTGCCTATGTAGACAGTAGGGCACTAGGATCTAGAACAGAGACATAAATAATCAAATCAATTATTAAATATGAATTTTGAAGCTGATAAAAATGCAAAACAAGTACTTGAATAAAAATCTAAAGTGCTCTCCTCACATCATTTAATTCGCATGCATTAGCGTTTCGTGTGACAGCAGGGTTTCCACATTACTACATGACAGACAACAGCGGGAAATGCTCAGCTCTCAAATCACGACGGGCACGAGCGCTTTTTTTTCCAACACTTCAGACGCATGCGCCGCGAGTGACAGCAACAACTGGCCGGCGCTATTTGATTACTAATAAGAAAGATGTTCCCTCTGTCAGATACCAAACATTCCCCGCTAAGCAAACAGCTATTTCAGCAAGTCAAACATTAGCATTGCTATCCATCGGTGGCGCATATTTCGTTCCTGGCTTTACCCATCATCTCACCTTCCAATCTAATTTCTCACTCAGTGGACAGGCAAGTTCACGATCGGAAGATAACTCCACGAGCAGGGAAAGAGAGATAGACTCTCGCTGTTGGCACTCTTGTGGCAGATGGAAACGGAGAGAGACTGCTGGTTTTATGGAGCAAGGTAGGCTTGTTCTAGCTCACTAATCTCCGAAGAGGCCTGGACTCAAGCGGCCAGAGTTCCCTGTCACATTTGCCGTCTCAGCCGCGGGTCCGAGACCTGGCCTCCCTTAATCCACAACCGTACTGCCACCGCAGGAATAATTGGACAGAAAGGAAAGAGTGCGAGTCTCGTGGAGTAAACGTAACCTTGAGCCAGACCCACAAAGAGAAACATAAGCAGTAGGGGGAAAAAGAAAGGACGTCAATTACCCACTCCACGGGAGCCGGTGTGTTTGAACACGCTTTCCCCTAATGTGATCAACATGCAACCGCCAACAGCCAGCCCAGAAACATTACTCATTTCACACCGGCAGCAGTGTCGAGTTGAATGTAAAGATGCCTTTTTACTTAAAACATACATGCTCTCTAACACAACGTCACCGTGCCACAAATCCGGGCGATGCGCTGTTTATAGGGCAGATAACAGAGACAGAAGACTGCACGCTTGTTAACAAATTAGGATGAAAGAGTTGTGTAAATTTACAGACAAACACTCTCTAGATGTGGCTAAGAGGAGAACCGCTTCCCTGACAACTCACCAGCAATTATACAGTCCCCAAAGACACCCCCGGGTTTCCATGTCAACCCACCTGTGCGGCAAGGCGCACAACAACACGGCAACCGGGGCGAAACGCAGCTGGTGATGGGCCAGACTCTGGGCCGTACACACAGAACAGAAGCAGGAAGCAGATCGATTCTTACCTGTCGATGATCACGGGGTCTGAGGGGGTTTCGTTTCGGTTTCCACAGCTTTTTTTGTCACAACACCGACTATAATGTTGGGGAGAGAAGAACAGACGGGAAAGAAAAGATATGAGGGAATCAGCAAGCAGATTGCAGTGTCTTTCGTCTTGGTGTGCTCGCTTTTATTCATCTGACACGCTCTCGCCCTCTATTCTAGTTCACCACCGAGGTGTTTGCCCGAGTTTCTGGCTGTGCCCGGTGGAGAGAGCGTCTGTGGTTCTCGCAGATGCGGGTGGCGGGTAAACACAGAGCCCGACGCTGTGGCTGAAGGAGGGAAAACAGCATGTTTTTGGTGTTTGTCTTAGTGCTGAGAGGAGGAGAGGGGGTGCCAGGAGGCTGGGAGGGGGGAAAGCTCTCTCTCAGCCCCAGCTTTTGTTTACCTCTAATTGTCAAGCTGTTGTGTCTGGAGAGGATGCAAGATGCCACCTTCAACCAGGATTTCTGTGGGGCAATTATTAATTACCAGCTCAAAAAGCCTCCATCCCTCTTCTACATTGTGCCAATGCCTCCATTTTGAGGCCCTGAAGATGCTTCCATTACGGCTTCTTTAATTAATGTTGAAATTGTAGAGCAAAAGAAAAAATGTTATGCCTCTTGAATTTAAAGAAGCCCACTTGTATAATGGTTACATGTCTAAGTGAGCTAAATGAACACCATATGGTATGGAAAACACGTAAAGCTTCTTAAAGCTGACAGCTAAAGTGATTAAGGTATGTCTATGGACCTCTACTAAAGGCTCGGAGGCACATCTGTGCTGCTTTAACGCAACCAACAGAGTGCGATGCGAGTACATTTCTTCTTCGTTAAAAGATGCTTAGTAAACTCGCAAAGTTTGAAGAGTTATTACATGGAGCTCAGAAAGCTCTGTACTTAATGGTATATGGGGTGCAGCAACAGTGACGTGACCTTTACGCATGTTACCGGTCCATTCGGTGGAAAATGGATTGCTCGCTTCTTTACGCGGCGGATTATAAAAGTTATTTAATAATTGTACATTTTCAGACTTTTTAAATAACCCCAGCATAACAACTACGACAAAGCAAACGTGTGCTTTGTGGCAGCATGTGCGTAAAATAGATGAAGGGGCGCACGGTTAAATTGCTGAGGCTGAAGATCTAGTTTCCAAAAAATCTCGCGCGCGCACACGTCTCCGTTTCCTCCGCCTGTGCGTGTATTTCAGTTCGTTCCGTAATGTAAGACGTCCAGTCAAATCATTCAAAAGTCGACTGACTCGCTCTCATTTGCGCATTTGAAGTGGAACTTCTTACACTTACAAGACAGTGGGAAAAGCAAGCAGTAAATCATTACGCATAAGCCGTCTGACAATTCTGAACATTTGGATTCTTTTCAGCGTATCCAGGGCAGATCTATTCAGAGATGCATCGATTTTCTGTAAGGTTGACGCTCTGAGGCCCTGGATAGGCCTACAACATGTGCATAATGCATTTATGAAAACATGACGAGATATTCTGGCTGGTGAAATAAAAGATCACAGTCAAATGTAATAATTTATCATTTTCTGAAAACATGTTTTTTTCTTACCTGCACATAATTTCGTGTGTGAGAAGAACTCGGCACATTTCTGGGTTTTTGTCCTGGCCTTCATAAATAATTGCCTTGAAATAAAAGTAAGAGTCAAGATCGTTTAAACATGCGAATTGCACTTCAAATAATAACATTATCAACAAATTAAAAATGAAACTGCATTTTTTTTAAAGATTAAAAATACACGCTCATAAAACCTACTTAAGATAAATTACGTCAATGTGGTTTCATGGCACAAAGGAAAGAAAAGAAAAAAATTGTGCCGTAATAAATAATTTTTATCTCACGTGCATTATAAAACAAATCGGTAAACCAATACAAATTCACACATTCTAGATAGAGATAACCTTTGAGTTATTAATTTGCATAAATAAATATGATGTTTGAAATGAATATCAACACTTGGCCGGTCATTGCGATGACAAATTATAGCACATGCATATCACTTTAGAAATGAAGAGTCGCATATGCTTCTGTTTAGATCTTTGCGGTATTTATTTGGGGAATGATAATAGAAATCACATAGATCTCGCTTCTCCGACGCAGATGGTCGCGGTAAATAATACCCATAACCGTACACATCAACGCGGTTATAATCTGCAGATATTTAGGGGTAAAGTGCTAATGGGCAATCTGTTGTTTATTTTGAGCCGCTAACAATGATTTTTCTTTAGATAAAAAGCGTTGTCGGGGGGTACGGTTGAGTAATTTTTGAGCATTGGCTTTAACAGATGGCGTTTGGAGCTGTAGGTGCACACGGGCCTTGGTGCTTTTTGCGCGTTCTGTCTCACTCTCTGTTTCTCTCTCCCCCCTCACTCTCTCTCTCTCTCTCTCTCTTCCTTTCACTCTCTCCCTCCCTCCCTCCCTGATTCCCCTTTCTCCCGTTATGATGTACTGTGCAAGAGCGCACTCCAACGCGCCCCACGGACCCCACAGAAGGACGCGTTGGAGTGAGCACTTGCACTGTACATCATTACAGACGTAAATCCTTGTGTTATACAAATAAAAATATTATTCGTCTCTAAAACTCCAAGCACTATTTTATATCGACATAAAAAAGAAAGGAGAGAATCCATGCGTAATGTGCGTAAATAAACACTTGGTGCAGGCAACATTTCCGCAATTTAAGACAAATCATTAAAAAAGTGGGCTATAGGGGTCCTTAATTCGCTGTTCAGTTTAATAAGCCTTTCGCGGGCTAAATCAAACTAAATCAAATAAATCAAATTAGTAGGCTTTACTCTAAGTACATATGTAACACAAAACGTAGTAACAAATCTACAATTTGCAATGGTTAAAACGCGTACAAGCCAGAATGTATCAAGGCGCTGGCGGTCTGTTTTACACATTATTTGATGTGACTTTGCTATCTATATTGCCCTGATTTATTTTCCTGCCCCACACAGAAAATATACGGAAATCCATAAAGTGGCTGTTCAGCGCCATTGACTGTTTGATCGTGTTCAGCCCCATTCACAGGCGGCTCGGATAAAACCATATTTTCATGTGATGCCAAAAGACAGATAAACTACAGATAAAGGGAGCATGAAAATCAAACTAAAGAACCGCCCTGTTCTCCACTATGAGAGGGTTAAATGGACAAAGAAAATGAACAAAGTCATTTTAGAGAACATCCGAATACAATATGAACTGAAGTATCTCTCTCGCGCCTGAAGCTTTATTTTTTATGCCTTTAACCAGATCGGATTACAGCGCAACAAAAGTGACAGTTTTCATGTGCGACAGGGCGAATTATATGACACGCTAAAATAACAACTAAAGACCAATTAATATATTGTACATGGCCAAATAAAAAAAAATGTTAGAATGATTTTATTTAAGATATAAATGTATTCTTATATATTATGCAATTTAAAATTGTGTTTAAGAACAAAATGTTGTATTTCAGTGTATATAAAATACCCGCGTGTTTATTGGCTGCATATTGTCTTAGATAAAGTATATAAATAAACTATTCGAAATTAACAGCCAAATTGAACTTGATATAAGGCGCAAATACATAAAAATAGATTTAAACCGTTATACTGCATATTTTATAAGATAGGATATTAATATGGCTCAAAAGAAACAAATGCAAGCATATTACAGAAAACATGGGTCAGAAAAGGCACGTGGAGGCTGAGGAGCCAAATAATAACATCTGAACCTATTTCACCCTTATCCCCAGAAATATCTCTCATTTGTTGGGACTAGAAAATAATAGCCGTAATATGCCTAAAAACGCATGTGTATGCCATATATTTTGTGCCCTCCACATATTGCATTAATTTGCGATAAATTATCAAGCAGCTACACGATCACAGTCTGTACATTAGAAGAGAACAACGCGGTAATGTGATTCATATTAAATTAAATCTGCTAAATAACCTTCTCCCATTAATCAGAGCAGCCGAAAATCGAGGCACGGTAACGCTTTACTTCGCACTGTCCATATTACACACATTACATTGAAATATAATTAGTTACGGCAGCAATAACAATAAAACATCAAGCTCTGCACTAATAAGAATATATATTAAGGACGCATGTTTATTTCATTATTCTGCATGGAAACATGTAACCAAAACCACATGTGACAGAAACGAACACTGACAACACAGATTATAAACTATTAAACACACACATACACACAAAAGAAAATAAATTCAAGTTCTTACCTGTTTTGTCATGGAATCGATTAACCGAACGTAAAGATCCTGTTCTGTTCTGACGCCTGTGGGAAATTATTTTGGGGTTTTCATTTCGTGTGAATTTATGTGAAAAATACTTCATACTAGAAAACAAATATGATCTCGGTGAAACTATACAAAGTTTTCTCGGCAAAAACAATTCAGCTTCAGAACGTACTCTTTAAATTTACTAATAAAGATTTTACGTCAAAAGTTCGACATGTATTTCAATTTAAAATAAACTACATTGTGCACTTGTAAGTTAATACGGCTCCATTGAATTTGTTTATTATTCGCTGAATAAAACACTTGTAAATCTATCCTTGTTGTATAGAGAAATTTACACTTACCATTGCTGTACAATAGTTGGAGTTTGTAATGTATCCCATTGTTAGTTTTTTCACTGTTAGGTTCCTGAAAATAAGCATTTGTTTGGGGTCAGATTGGCATTACTGTAGTGCTTAGAAATTTAATTTGATCAGTTTCTGCAATCTGTGTGTTTTGTTGCTATTCATGCTCAAGAAGAAATATGTTTTTTTATCCAGCTTATGTATGCAAAAATGCCAAGTGTGTATTTAAGTATAATAAAAAGTGGGAATTTTTGTAAATAATGTTTCCAGTGGCTATAAAGTGAAATTGTGTGTGCATATGTTTGTTTCTGTGATATCCTCGATTCTCATGAAAACTCTTTTATGGCGCACGTGTTTCCCAAGATCTAGCTCTGGAAGTTTTAGGAGAAAATTCATAGCGGTATTCCGGAGTGGCGCTTACTTTATCCTTTTCCACAAAGTCCACATAAGCTGTCCTTTCGATCTCCACCGGTTGTCCCTGTCTGTCATAAAGCGCGAGGACGAAGTGGAAAAAATTGGATTTTCTGAGGTTGGATGGCGGTTGTTTCTCATAGTGCGCCCGTGCCAGACCAACTCCACTGCGGGCAAAAACAAGACACCAGTGTGGGTTAAAACAAGAGGCATACACTTGAGATATAGATGCAGATAGAATGAAAATAGTGGAGATGCGAGAATTCTTGATTTGTCACTTAAACTGTAATATGATGTAATGAACAGGGGAAAGCGGCGAAGAGGTGCATGGGGAGAGTGTAATTGATACATGGCATATTGGGGATTTAGGGGTCGATCTGAGAAATGCATTAAAAATCGGATGATTTGGCAAACGTACCTCTGGGCGGCCGTGTTCGCATCCACCACCCCAGCCGTGTGCAACCACGATCGGACCGAATTCATGCCACTGCCCAGCGGTTCCTCTTTCATAGTGGTCCCCCCTCTTGGTATATTTTCCTGAATCCCAAACATTAAAACAGTTCGCGTGCAACCCACTTCCAGCCAAGGAGATGAAATGAGATTGTGAGCAGGGGCGCGTCGTTGCTCCAAGAGACCCTTCGGATATCAATAAGAGTTTGTTTGTGATTTGTTGAAAAGAGGAGGAAGAAAAAAATACACCCAGTTCTCAGTCCCGGTTCCTTATTCAGTCCGTCCTGCGTTGGCACAACATGAACGATTCAGTGCGTAAAGATTCTCAATCCTTTCCAACAGCTTGTTTGGCGAATGGAGATCCTCCCGTGGAAGACGCAAACGAACAAGTCGCTCAAATATCGCGGATATTGTTGCTCTTTCTTGTTTTAATTCAGTTAAACATTTCTTGTAACTTTGTGTTGAAGGTGATGCGCTTAGCTTGCTGTCATCCTATTACAACGGCATCAAAAAAAGGCTTCGGGACACTGCTGAATCCACCACTTCTGGCTCCAAAAGACAAATAAACGCGTAAATGATCACCGTGGAGGTGTTCCCGGACACGGGAGAGGATGATGAGGGGCCTTTAGCGCGTCTTTGCAGAATGGATGGAAGCATACAAAACTCAACCCTCTATCCCCCAGGACTGGAACCTTTCCCGGGAGCCAAAAACTCCAGACCCACGGGATCCACGCTGTCAGAGGATGACGCGCATGTGGGCGTGCCTTTGACCAAATATGGAAAGGATTGAAGCTTCCTGTCGCTGGGCTTTAAGCTTGCACCGTGAGTACATACACTAGACTAGAGTCACTGCTGCTGTTCCAGCGGCTTCGCTGTGATTTTGCCCCTTCCCACGAACAGCACGTCAGATTACCAGAAAGCAACAAATATAAAGATAACGAAAGCCACCAAAAATACTGAGCACTGCACGAGAACTGCCCTATATTATGTTAAATGCTGACAATGTTGCACTTACTGCTTCTGGGATGTTCAGACTAATCTTGATGCAAGTTTATAGAGTGCAAAACGGGGAAAAGAGAGAGAGAGATAAGCGGAAAAGACTGACCACCCATCCGCTCGGCACAGAGGAGGGGCAGTTGCAATTATTAGTGGTATGCGTTTTGGTCTCCGTAATAAAAAATCTTTCTGGACCATCCGCGTCATGCCATATCATGCAAAGTGCTAAATATGCTCGGTGCCTAAATGGTAACGCGTGGCTAGGAAAGCAAAATCTATCGATCACTTTCCAACGTTTTATCATGCGGTTTATAGGCTATTCCAATATCTCATCCTTGTTTAAGAACGAGCACTGGCATTTTAAGAGTAGATGCTCTTTATGATAAACACCCTTAACATCTGCATAATGGCGTAATGCCTGTCTTAAATTATGGGAACATGAACTTCCAGAATTTAAAAGCCGGTTTGCGTGCGTGAAGCGATCCGAAACGATGTCAAACTTCTAGCCTTCGTGCGTACGAGCTTGGAAAACGCGTTAATTTAGTAAATTATTGCAGAATTACATCTGAAACTGTGAAAGGACTCGGGGGAAGCATTGCGTCCACCCTCTCCTTCTATGCGCTAGAAGTAGGATGTCTTTTGCAATAAACATATAATAATTTATCTGTACAATACGCGTCGTATTTTCTTTCATTTTCTGAGATGCTCATGTTTGGGATGTTGGCAGGGTGTGAATGTATGTTAATATTTGAATTAATGGGCGAAAATGGAAGTCCGATGCTGGTTATCTGGGGACCCTGCGCGCTGGAGGGAGGGATGGATGGACGGAGAAAGGAGAAGAGAGATGTGTTTTACAGAGCAATCTATTCTGCTAGTGTTGGGGGTTAATGACTATTGCCAAAGATAAGTGAATTATCTAAGCTGTTGCTCTTGCCTCGACTCAAAATCCACCACATATCATCGTCGTCTAATTAAATACGTAAGTAATAAAATTATATTTTACGACAATTTAAGATTGATATGCTGTTTTCCTTGAATTCGGTATGACTTTGATCCATGCGTTCACTAAATGCCTGTGTGAACTTTAATGTTAATTCTCAAAGTAATAGGAAAAGACGATAATTGTGTTTATTTCAAAATGGTTTTCGTTGTGAATATAATTTACATGGAAACGTTTTTCTAATTATTGTTAACATAAATGTTTAAATTATAATAAAATTACGTGTAGGCTAAAAATTACATTTTGATTTATTTTGTACAATGTCAAAAATATAATTTGGTATTTTTCCTGAACATTTGTAGGCTTATTTTAAAAACATCACCTATCCAATCTAACTTGGAGCATAATAAATATTTCAGGTTTGCTAACTGTAGGCCTAATCTACAATTTCTCTAATACAGATTACACACCAAAGCGATTTCAATCTGATTACCAAATTAGGGTTTTAGGCTAAATCCCTTTAAATCTGATACTGTTGACTAAAGAAGTTCGACAATCCCATCGCGTAGGTAACGATCCCGTCCTAAAAAGGAGTTTTAAACCTTATTTGACAACAAATGCAGCTGCCCCTCTATTTTGGAAGATATTAGGCGAAAATGAATGCAAATCTGTGTTCAGAAGCCATCTGGCCGGAGACGGCAGAATCAGCTGCTCGCCTGAATCCATCGCGGCTCATTTCTGAGGCTCATCTGGACCCCGGAGCCAAAGCGTGCAAAATGCGCTCTTTAATTCACCAACTTTCACTTTCAGAACTCGACATCTACAAGGCAGCTTTTGAAAATAAAGTGCAGGGCAGATTTCTGTCAAAACAAAAATATATAATGAAAAATATGCCACGTGTATTTTGATTTAATTGCTTAATGCACGTTGCAAAAATCTGACTGCGATTATGCACAGACGACAGTTTTTGTTATTCAAAAAAATGTCCTGATAAAAAGCGACGCTTTAATAATATTTGAAATATTTTGTTTACAGGAATGGACTGTCAACAAACTCTTATTCGTCTTTTGGCGAAATTTGTATAATAATAATAATATAGCCTAGTCAAACATAAAACCTACTGCATTTATTTTTTTACAAAAAAAAAAATTGCGTAAAATGTTTAGTTTAGCTTCACTATTTGTGTGCATGTTTACGGTGCGGATTAAGGTCTATTCTGTCTGCCCGTGTTAGATCTTATTTGTGGAGATGTACTAACAGAGAGCGCGGGACAAAAGAAAAGTTAGTCATGCAGAAGGTGTGTGTGGGTTTGAATAAGATTTGTTCGGCGTTGCCAGGACCTCCCGAAGAAACGACCCTCCTCCTCATTGTGTGTGAAGTGTTCCTTTTGTGTGAATTTACGGGGTGAAGCTCCAATGATCCCCAACAAATTTGCATTTAAATAGCGACATCAACCGATTCGCGTGCCACACACCAGTGGCTTTCCCAGATGTCAAGGCAAAGTCAGTCAGATGGCCAGTGCCCAGATGTCCTCTCCACGCATCATACCAGCGCACCACGAGCGCGTAAATACACGCGGATTTTCCTATTTGCATCTTTGCACACGGTCAAATCATTCAAAGCCCATTTTAATCTTAGCGGTGTGAGGCGGAGAGGACACCTGCACAACTCCAGAGCAACTATATGTGATGCATGGAGATCCCTGGCTGTGCTGGCTAAAATACAATTGTTTGGAGAGGGTGAGATGTCACACTCTGCCCCTCAATCGTTGTGTTGATAGGGCCTGTCTGTCTCCAGCATCACAGAAAAGCGTTGACATATGCGTGCGAGCCGATATTGGCATCGAGACATGAAATTAAATTACCGGTGAGATTCTGGGCTGAATCTAGTGCACAAAAAACGGACAACTGACCACTCAGAGAGCGCGTCATGTACCGAAAGGCGTGAACCAGCTCATCATATAATTTAAGAGATTCTCACACCATTACAAGATGAAAGACGATTTGTCTTCTGAATATTAATCGAAGATATTAAAATATATCTGCCAGCTCCAAACGTACATTACATGTTCTACAGTCAGACTGTTTTCAAGCACCTCAGTAAAAAGCATCTGTCTGGACTTGGTGAGAAAACAAACGAGTCTGTTCAGAGCATCAACAAGGAGTGTTTTTCCCGCTGTGGAGACATTAGTTTACGTTTCGAGTATTAAATTTCATGTCTGCGGCTTTCTTAACAGAAGACAAAGTTCTCTAAGCTTCAAAAATAATTTTACATTTGTTCTGTGTTTATTTTAAAGCGAATGGCAGAGAAAAGGGAGAGAGACAGGAAAATCAAAGATGCGTAAACGTCAGTGCATGACAAACAGGGCGAATCAATCATTCGTCTTTGCATCTTTAAACTGTTGCATATGTTCTGTTCCCCTTAATCATGACAACTAATTGCATCGTTAATGATCAGATAAGGGAAAAATGAGGGCAAATAAAATCTTGATGAATTACGTGCAATGCTATTGGAACCAAGTGGCAATTTTCGTAGCAGTTTATTGTTGTTTCTGGTGCTATGAAATTGAGGGTAAATGCATACATTTGTGTACTTAATTAAACAAATATTTCATAAAAAAAATAAAGAAACACATCGAAGTAAATATGTATTTAAATGTAACCTTTTCTCAATCAAATATTTGCACCGACCAAAAATGCCCGAACAAACAGCTTTTTACAGATAAATAATTATAATTTTAAAACAGAGAACTGATATCTTTATTATTATTATTTTGTTTTTGATTACACATTGCACAACAATATAAAATATTTCAAAGTCGAATTTAAGAGTAAATAAATTAAACGTTAAATTTATTTTCCGAGAGAAACTGTACATGAGTTTTTTGGTGGAGCGGCTTTAAATCTTTGAGATAAATTTGATAAAGAGCGCCTCCTTTCGACACGTTTGCGGAATAGCGTTTCACACCAAGGTCCAATTAAATGAGCGAGAACTTTAAGCAAAAGTATAATATCGATTAAACATGAACCAATCAGTGTCTCCTTTTCTTATAAGGAGAGGAATTAGCTATTATACATTCTAAGAGCATTTAATATTTGTGGAAACGACATAGTTTGAAGTTGGAACGGATGGAAAATATAAATTAAAATAGAAAAGTTTTGTGCACTATAATAAAGGTTTGCGCACACCTTATTTTCAAAATCAACCAAACGCATAAACATAGGCTACTTTAAAACATGTTTTAAAATTCATGAATTATTCTTTTTAAACGATGTATTAAAAACTGAATTCCCGTGACACAAGTTGTCGTGTCCGCGGATGCTTTTACTTCCAGACAAAAACACAACATCTAGCTCCAGAACACAAAATGTATGTGCTGCAAAACACATGTGTTATTTCTCGGTGAACAGATCGTGCTGAGGGCACCTTCACTGTGAAAACAGGTTTCGATTAGGTAATTTTAGATATTGTAATTGGCTTTAATTAAACATGTATCGCGCTAATTAACTCAGATTTTTGCTCAACCGCTGGGACTCTCGTGTCGGCTTTGATACAGTCGAGCAGATGTCCCAATACAACTCCAGTGACAATTAGAAACTTCAGCTCTGTAATCTCTGGAAATAACTTCAAACATTATATACTGCCTGAAGACATTAAACAGGTCACCCTGCATTGTATGCTTTTTTTAATATAAATTGTATTTATTTGTTACTTTTACATATATTTTGTTATTTATTTAAGAGACATTTCTTTGATGCATGTTAGATTATATTTAAACTATTTCGTATTTCTAATAAATTATATAAACGTGAGTTAACTTTTTACACTTATCATTTTTATTTTAAATGTGTTATTATTATTATTATTATTACTATACGCTGAATTGTACTAAAGTTCGTTTTTTGTGATTCAATGTAACAAAGACAGTGATCCACACTTTCTGATTTTAAATGAAAACAGCAGAACACGTGAAAATGGGCTCGGTTATGTCGAGGGTCTCGGTTGCCATATAATAATTAGCATTTTCATTCTGCTGTCGAATGAAGAGAGAGAGAGAAAAAGAGCCCGAGGCGCAGCTCCAGGCTACACCTATAGAAAGAAAAGAAAGCGAATAAAGGACTGAGAGCCATTCGAGACAATTAACATGTAAAATATCCTGTGGAAATGGGCTCTGAAAAGAGACCGTGCGGGTCAGCTCCACCTCATTGTAGAAGATCCCGTAAACTCCCGTGATTAAAAAGTTTACCGGAGTAATTAACGGAGCGGGGGCGGCGGCTGCACCTGCGCTCCTGTCCTCCTACACAGAGCGCGCAGAGACAATGATTTAAAACACTCTCTGTATTAAAAACCTCAGCGCAATAAGTTTGTCACCGGCAGCACGTCCTTGATGAGACGTGATTGACCTACTTTTTGCCAGTTATTTCACAAATCAGCGACTCGTTGGGAGGGAAACGAGCTTGAACATCTGGTAACCGAGAGAAAGAGCCACCGGTCTATTTATTTGGGCCTTTCCATAGGCGCTCAGTCACTTCTGGCCCTGTAGGTGAGTCAATCTCAGCTGTTTCCTGGCGTGGAAAAGAAGCCATTATGTGGTGCCACTGCCCCACCTACAGGCCAGAGGGGTAAGAGAGACCCTGTAGTCTTGTGCCTGGGGTCAAGCCCAGCATCTGCTGGTAAAAATAGAAAAGAATAGTTTAATTCAGCTCATGCTTGCACAAAAACATCCTGTAACTTTCCAAATTTGCAATATGTATTTTCTATAATAAGTATACAAATTAATAGGTATCTAAAGATTATTATCTTTCGTTGTCCCATAAGCACATTTCATTTAAAATAATACAGAATTCATTCGTATAAAAACACTTTAAGCTTTAAAGTGAAATGATCTTACTAAAGCATCTCCACAGAGGGCAGTGAAAATATAGTCTGCCATTTATTTACTGATTTATTTTTTTAATCAGATCATTTCGTAACGTTATAGAGGCATTCGTGTTTTAAAAGCGAAAACAGTGATTTCCATACATACAATAAAACAAACTGGTTATTTTCACACATGTTTGTGCTAATGCTTCAATACAATTCAATTAATTCTACAAACCGCAAAATGTGAAACGCTACAGGCTGAGGATTTAGTCAAGCAAACTGCATACAACAGCATAATGTCAAGATGGATAAAGATACAGGTCCACCTGCATACTGTCAAACAAACAAACATCAATTAATTTTCATCTATGCATGTTATCGTGCCAACTGAGGCAACCCTTAATATAATGAAAGGGGTAAACGTATATGCCACGATTTATCACTTGGAACTTCCTGCTATTTCCTGAGTCCACATCATCCGAACGCTCCCCATGACAGAGTCAAAAAGGTCAAACCCTATGAAATGAAAACTACGAAGGAAAGAAATTGAAAATGTGAGAAATGACAACTCGTAGCACAGCGCGGGACTGTTAGTGACTGCTTTGCTGTATCAAAATGAAATTCCCCAGCTGCCAGGTCTAATAGGGAGGGTCAACAGGTCAAAGTTCACACAGCCCCTTATTGCTGTGTTACGTTGCAGTTTAAATTCCCAGTTGCACAGCCGTAAGACTGGAGGTGCACAATTATTTAGAAATGTGTCTTACATCCACGTAACAGGCCAGATCGTATCAAACTGCGTTATTATCCTATGAATTATGTAACCTCAATACTAAATTTCAGTTACATAAAGGCACTTGTTTTCTATTATTTTATATCACCGAATAGATGAATTGCATATCCAGCCTGAATTATATCAATATGCTTGCTTTGATCCACATCATTTCACACCCTAAAATGGCATTTCTTATTTTCACAAGCGAATTAATTCACGAATTCAAAATCTATTCAATCGAGGGAAACGAGTGCACTGAATAGTGAACAAATGGCTTTGTCTAGATACAGACTGAACTAATGAAAAGTCCCACGGCTGTCGAGATGCAAAGGCAGGCTGATCGAGTGTGTGTGTTTTACGCCATGTGGGGATAAGTTCTGTGGTTTCTACTGTATCTCTGCCCTGAACAGATTCGCACAGTTTCATTCTAAAGATGCTCGACGCCGCCCACGTGCATAACCGAACCTTTAATCACAGAGGAAGCAAACAAACAACCTCTTTAATGATATTCCTCAAAAGATGGAGATGAAAACAGCTGCTGGAGTTATTTCCTAAAAACAGCATTTTATGCATTTTTAGTGCAATGCCAAACATCAGATGCAGATTCCTCGAAATTACCATGTGACCACCCTCAGGATACGGTGCCCCTCATAAAAAAGCATGCTATAGGGGTCCAAAAAGTCTATAAGACCACAAGTAAAATGAATTGAAATTAAACTAAAATAAAAAAATTCTAAAATCATTTTTAAAAACAATGTTTACATATAAAGTAAAAATTAGAGTATGAACAATATCCTTCTTTTGTTTTATTGGCAGTATGGACTCTATAAATTTAAAACAACATAATCCAAGTTATCCAAACATGATTTTATGTTTGCGTTAACAAAAGCAAAAAATCTAAATTTCTTTCAAAAGTTAACACTTTCAATATATCTCAAACTGGTGTAGTGAATTGTTGTCTGGGAAACAAATAGTCTTTGTGTGCTTTATATCATGACTCTTCTCTGTTTACATCGGTCAAAATCCAGAAACTTAAAAACATATCTAAATCCCCATATTTGTAGTGCTCTCAGGCATTTGGACCCCCAATGTAGCTCAATCTAAACAATTTCCTGTCAGTCAAAGTTGAATTAAATATTGAATGTGGCTTGTTACAATTTAGAAGATTGATTCCTATAATGGAACACAAGAAAACGGCTCGGCTATCAAGTTCAGATGTGCGGTCGTCCGATTAAAGAGATTTTCAATTGGTGTTTGTGGTACTGTAAAGCTGTACGCGGCAGCTTTGGCAGATGCTGTCATACACAGTTTGCGAACTCAGAACTTGCGGCAGATTTCAGAGAGAGAAAGAAAAAGGCAGTGGAAATAAGAAAGGAAATCAGCTCAGACGGAGAACGTGAAGATCATTCTGATGTGTGAACTCTACATTATGAACAGACAGAAAGATGAAGATGCAGCCGTGAAAAAAAACCAGTAGAACGCTTAAAATAAGTGTTGTCAGCTCTGCACTGCGTACAGGGACCACAGAGGTGAAAAAAACTGTGAAAAGAATCCAGAGAGTTTTAAATTAAACAGTGAAATGCAACATCTGCGTTCAAAACCTTTTACCCCCAATTTCACATGCATTGTTTTCATTTTTATGCATGTTTGTCTAAGCGACTGTGGAACTTTTAAAATGATGGCGGGTGCTGAATTGCACCACTCATTTAAGAATCTAAGGGAATGAACAACGGTGTGATTGTGGTGAACACATCGCCTTCACGGAGCCGTCCCAGTTTCTCGAACAGCTCTGCGAGGAAGAGGGTGTGTTGGAAACAGCATATGGAGGGCATGTTTGTTAGTGCGGTGCTGATAAATGGATTAATTGGTTAGATTAGACTGCCAAAGCTTTGATCACAGAGACCGCGCAAAAAATGTGTTTATTATAATTTTGTTCACTGAGCTGTAGTACGGGGTAAATCTGCAATAAATAAAAATGCATAAAGATGCATAGTGTGGAGTTGTTGTTTTCCAAATTGAGGCAGAACATGACATTTTGTAGAGAGTGACTTTTTTCTCAGGAAATGTAGGCATGTTACTTTTGGGTTTTTGATATGGCACTCAAATCAATCCAGGCTAGATGTATAATGGATCAAATGCACTGATCAATTGAGAATAAATCAGATTATAAATAGAACTAAACTGCTAGGAAACTCCAACATTGGATAATTTTTTATTTGCAGTACGCCAACCTCTATCTATACTAAATACTTGAAGGGAGTATCTACACATCAAATTTTATAAAATAGGCTTTAGTTAAACTTTATTAATTAATTTGATTATTTGTACAATGGCAGGTATTTGTGGCACTGCCCTTGAAACCCCATTGTGATTTACTGTGATTCTACATAAAATCATCCTGCATCACATAAAAGAAAATTCAGTGAAAAGACAAGCATGATATCTTAAATATTGACTGATTTAGGCGATATCAAAGATTGGAATCTTAGTGAAATTAATGGACACATATTAATTAATAGGACGAAAACTAAAAGCATTTAGCCTGAAATAAAGGAAAAGGTAAACGATTGCTCGTTCAGTGCGCTATATCCCAACATAATTTTGTCATTTATGATCACGTGATCCTGAATGCCCCGTCAGACTCCTCGCGATTCTTATCGTCAGCTACCAATGTATACGTTCAGGTTTACTTAACCAAGTTCTTTTCTAATAACGACTCGACGACAAAAATGTTGTTTACAAACAACATAAATTCATTAAATAGTTTTTGTTAGTAACTAAAATTCCAACAGCTAGAAACAGTAGTTTTGCTGTCCTGAAAAATAGAAACAGTCGATGGCGCCAAATTAAACATTCCGACTGAAAAACGTCCTTCACGTAATTGTTCCTTGATCGTCATGGGTCGAAAGCACATATATTATAGCTAGGTCTATATAACGTTGTGTGAGAGATCGTATATGACACCCGTATATGATAACTGACCCAAAATGAGACACTATTGAATGACCTCCACATCTGTCACGTTTGCGTCAAGCCTGTCGAAACGAGTAACGCACAATGACGCACACTTCGACTGGGGTCTGCACCACTGAACACATGTAACTGTCAATTCACCGCTGATTTGATTTATATTTAAAGCGGTACTTCACACCTTAATCAACATTTCCCCATTTTTTACTCACCCTCAAGGCAGCGAGGGGGCCCTAACCCAGAGGCTTGTTTTCCGGCAGATGACGCAGGCGTGTCGTAAATTCCGGTGACGAACGCTGCATTATTTCGTTTTCTTCTCTAGCGGGAGCTTTCGTCGCCGTCATTTGGCGGAGAAACACCGGAATTCGAGAGATGTCGGAAACTAGACATCAACGTTAATGGCGCTGTCAATATTTTTATTTATATTAAACAAACGCATCGATTCGCTTCAGAAGACCTTTGTTGCGAGTTGTTCTTTTTATCAATGGATGCACTTTTTGGAGCTTCAAAAAGTCAACACCCATTCACTCCCATTCTACCGCTTGGCAGTAAAAAATACGTGTTATTATATAACTCCGACATCATTATTCTTCAAGAAGAAAAACAATATTCCGTTAGGATGCCTTGAGTGTGTGTAAAACATGGGGACATTTCGATTCAGGGGCGAAGTACTAAAAGCGAGTCCATCAAAATACCTGATAAAAAAACATCGCTAATACTTACTAATATACGCAGTTGTTTTCTCCGCCAAAATGACGTAATTTCCCGTAGGACGCTGTCGGGGGGGGGGTAGTTTTGGCTAAATGGAATACAACTACGGCCAGAAGTGATGCAAAATCTCGCCATTAAATCACAATAAATTACATTAGCTATCGCCTACAACTACCCAACCCTAAACCTAAACTTACAATAATAAGAAAAAAATGTAATTAACTGAGGTCAGCGAAACAAAAATTATGCGGGATTGTATTGCGCATGCCCAGTTGGGTTTTAGCTGTATCCCTTCTAGCCATAACCGGGGAAAGTGGCTGTTGCTATTTATTTTAGCACGTCTGGCACTTGCAAAAAAAGCATTAAAATTGTTACTTAATTACAACCTACTTATTTCAAGCAAAATATTAACTAAAAGTTTTACATACATTACATTTTTATCCAATACAGTTTGGATGGAAAAAAATGTTTCAGCTTCTTGTCTTTTTCAAATATTTAATATCGTCAGTGCCCAAAAAAGCTTGTCTTGAGAGAGTTCTACAAAACTAGGCTCATGCATGTCTCACCTATGGGTAGATCTGCATATCTGCTTCTTGTTTGGCCCTGTAAATGCCTATTTCTAACAAAAATCATTACCACAAACTGTCAACACAGCAGTTATTTTGGAGGAAACTAAACGCTATCTGGCCTAATTTACTTGCAGGTGTTTTGCAGCGTTTACGCCGGCTCAATTTTATATTTCAAGCTAATCAGCAAACAGCCAGCAGCGTATTTATTCCTTTTTGGCTGCTGGTAAGCAAAAAGATGAAAATTGAATCAGTGCGAGTGTGAATCGACGGGGCTGTCATTGGCGGGAACTGTGAAGTTTCCTCTCTGGTAGAACAGCATGTGTCTTAATTCCCTTTACCTTTCCGTGCTTCCTCGGGGGACACGGAGCAAGTTCAACCCTCTTTGACTCGGATTTGATTTAACCTTTAAAGCCAGGTGCGCTGTTTCCTCTGTAAACATCTTCCAACGTATTTACAGCGACTGCAGCGTAGATACAAACAAAACAGAGGGGCTGTGAACTCGGCATGCATTATTAATCTGTAATATGCTTTATATTCTTTATCAGGAGAGCGAGAGAAGATAAAAAGGGAGCATTAGCTGCTTTTCCACCCTTCCCTTCCACACGTGGGCTCCTCTTCCTTTTGTTCACTTCATCTACAGCTACTCTTCTGACACACAGCCTGCCGTTTACCAGAGCAAGAGAGGACTGCTTTTTATGTATGTGTGTGCGTCTGTGCATGTGTATGTGCTTTACACTTCCAGCATTTCAACTGTTAGCAGCGTCTGACTCCTGACTGACAGGTCGACATGGCAACCCTATTCTACATGCTTTCATGGCATCATGTATGTTGTGAGGGTCTGTGGGGAACGCTTTGGGCGCCTGGAGAACTTCGAGCACTGTCAAGGCTCACTAAGAGCCGCAGAGGTGATGGAGGCTAAGTAAAGATCCCTAAAATACACCGGCATCAGTTGTGTTGTTGTTTTTCACTGAAGGGAAAAAGGTCTCACCGAGGCCTCTGCTCCCTGGAGAACACGCAATGCAAAGAGATGTGGCATTCAAATAAATAAAAGCCCATTTTTACATGGTTTGATGTGTGTTTCTTTCAATACACAGGCTTATGGTTTGTGACATTTTATCGTACATGTATGTCAATAAAAGCATTTGGAAAAAGTAGGACTATAGAAACGTATCATCCATTTATAAAACACAGTCTTGGCCATATTTCACTTTAAAAAAATATTGTGATGTTAAACTATACATATTTTAAATTGGGAAGTGCTTTTAGCACTTATTGAATCATGATGAAAGAAAGATGTCTTGTTTTTCACTACACATTTTTGGTGACCCTTAAATCTCTAACATCGTATACTATAAGACTTTAATATTTGATAATGGTGTCCCAGACACACTACACGATTATGTTCTGCTCGTGAAGGATTCGCAGCGTAGAACAAAAAAAAACCTGGGAGACCGTTTCACATGCTACAAATAAACTGTTTAAGCAATAAAGAGATCCTTTGTGTTTCATTTAAGAGAACATTGTTTTCGGTCAAATAAATCTGTATGCTTCGATAATTACATTTCACTGTTCTTCAGGATCCTACATCCCACATTTTCCTTTTGAAGATGAATAAAACATTATCGGTTAAAGGTTGCACATTACAATATCTCTCTCTCTCTCTGCGATGGGATATTGATTCTATTAAAATGAAATAAATAAACAATCCTCAGAATCCCTTCCAGATCTTCCATTTATGAAAGCAATCCAACAAAAGCCAAAGCAGCGGTCCTCGAAATGCATATTAAAGGCGGGTGAGATCATCGCGGGACGTGACTTTAAATGGACAGATCTTAAGATTTAGGACAAAGAGCTTCCATGAGAGTCTGAATGAAGCAAGCAACGAGACAAAATGAATCAGCGCCCCACATTCACTCTCTTTAACAGATATAATACAGACACCTCCATAGGTCTCTTTATTCTTCCTCACAATGTGCAGCTTTCAGTCCATTCATAAACAGGAAACATCAAAAGATTAGGCAGAAAGATGTAGATATCGTAACACTTCAGAATGGTCATACACAGGTTGCCCACATGGTGCATTAACACTTCTCTCTCTTTCTCTCTCTCTCTCTCTCTCTCTCTCTTTTTATGCACATTCAAGTAAGTTACACCCTTTATTGACGAGGGTTTGATAATCCACCGCTATCTTGCAAAGTATCTTTAAGTGAGTGCTGATGTAGCAAATTTGACTCAATAAGGAGCATAAAATTGTGTCTTTGTGCGTGACCTTTTGTTCCACATCTTTGGAGAATTCTGTTCCTAAAGAGAGCAGTTTTTTGAGAGACGGGAGGAAGGCTCCACGAGTATTGGGTTCCCGTTGGGAACAATGCCTACAGGTTCACCTTGCAGTGCATGGGTGTAACTTAGCCTAGAATATTGTGGATCAAAGCCTCATAAACAAAGTAGGTTGAAATGGTGTAAGAGTATATGAGATGGAGAAAAGAACACGGCAGTCAAAGAGACGGACCCTAAACTTCAGGAAGACGCGGAGGAAGGACGGAAATATTGTCACTGCTGCGCTTTGGCCTTTAGACTCTTTAACGGAAAGGTCCTGCCGAGCGACACAGAAAAATTCAGGTTTTATGAGTCGTAAAAAGGTCCTGCTTATACAATAAAGCTCCTCTTCATTCCAGTTTACTTAACAATGACTTTGTGCAAGAAGACAACTACACTTTTTTGCACTCTTTCTGCAGTGTGTATATGTATACTGTGCACGATTTGGCACTGAACAGTACAGTGATTCTCAACTGGTGAGTCATGGACCGTACAGGAGGTGAAAACCTAAAATTCATATGATCATATATTGATATGAAAACTTAATAATATATTTTACGTATCCCAAAATGCAATTTGCACAACTTTTCATCATCATTTTCTACCTAGATCAGAGTAGGCAAAAGTGAAGACTACTTCCCAAGATGTTAACACTGGTCCAGAAGCACTTCCGCTTTCTTTTTTTTAAATGTGATAAAAAAAAAAATATTGTATTGTTTCAGCAGCAACAACATAAATTTACTGCCCCAACTTAAAGAATCAATGACTGTCGATTCCTTTTTACTTAATTTATTACAATTAATATAATTAAATGCGAAACTAATTGTTATATTACTAGCTAGACGGATAACCAAACACAGATCTGGAGCTAACTTCAAAGGCGTGCTTCTTTTCAATACATGTCTAAATGCATCTGAATGTTAAAGCTATAAAAACTTTTGAGATTCTTGGAAATATCATTTCAAAACTGTGACTTTATAACATAGTTTGGTTATGATTGATATGTGCCCCTCTCTTCTCTTCTTTTTTTTATTTTCTTTGTATTGTAACATTGTCCCTTCAATTAATTTGTTATTATGTTTTTCCTCTGTTTGTATTATTGCATTTTGTTTATTGTAACTTGCAATAATTACAAAAAAAAACTTCATAGGCGTGTGCATCTGACGCAACCATCTAAACTCTAAAGGAACAGTTCACCCCAAAATCAGTAACTATTGACTTTCTATAGTAGGAATAAAAATGCCTTTGGTCAACAGGGAACATTTTTGGGTGAACTTTTTCTTTAAATCTTAAAAGTTTTGTTAAACATTTTGATTTGGTTACAAATGTTCTGTTGGTTGTACTTTGTTTAAATGTTTCTGAAACAGGGTGTTCGTCTAGACCAGCGTCAGACCAGCTTTGTTTACTTGTTCTGAAGTTGTCTATAGCAGCAATAAATCAGTTTTTGTACACAAAATAAAAAATCTATATAACTAAAAAATTATTTAATAAGGTCATGTGACCAATAACCATGAAATAATGCAAAAAAGGTAAGGAAATAATGCATTCAGGTTGCACTTTACCAGTTTGTGCACTCTCTGTGTAAACTGGTATTCTGAACAATTTCTTTGTTACTTTCATCATTAACATGCATATAATCAACAAAGCAACAAGTCAAGCACAATGAACGCTTGATTGGTTTTTCTCTCTGCTGACGTACGAAGGAGCCAAAGCAACACTCAAAATTTCCCTTCCATGTGCACGGCCTTTACCTTGACCCCGCTGATCTGTACAATAAACCCATAATAGTCCTTGGCGTCCCTAAGGAGAACACGCAGGCAACCCGGGCCACTTACGGAAAAACCAGGAGCGGGCCCGAGAAGCGCCAGGTCGCCGGGAGAACAAAGGGGGCGGAAGAGAAAAATAATAACCCGTGTATGAGGCCAAAAGCACCAACATCTAAACAAACAGACATGCACCTGTCACGAGCGCTCGTAGGGAATAAGGCCTCGCATTCATATCCACTGTGTCAAAAAGCAGTTGTCAGGCTCGACCAATCTGATCTCAGCATCTCATTACTGTCCTTATGAAATGCACTTATGGGCCACGCTTGATCTCCAAATATGAGTTTTGAAGATGAGTTATTGTTTTCGCTTTTGCACGCGCTCTCCCCTCTCTGCCTTCTTTATTAGCAGCAAAGCTCTTTACACTTGTAGCATATTGCACTAGGTTATATGACTTAAGCTTTATTGTCCTACATTATTGAAAATCTAGGCTCTGAGAGCCGGCCCCAAGAGGTCAAGCTTTGTCTGAACGCTGCCTCTCATTTCTCCAACGACAAAAGCTAACACTGGAAGGGTGAGGAAGATTGAGCTGGTAATATACTTAAATCCATCTTGGTTGACTTAGCACAAACTTCGACCCGTCCCCACGGCTCCTCCTGAGCTGAGGTAATTCCTTTATAACTTACAGGAGCAGAAACTATGACTTATAATACACGCCGACTCGGCCACTCTTGTAAGTCTGTTGTAGGGGAAGCTTGTTTTATGAGCTCGAGGAAGTCATTTCTGTGAGTTGCTCGTGTCAAAATGAGTATTAAAACTTTCTGTCTTAGGGGAATAGATGATTAAAAGTCTCTGGTCCTTACGGGGAAAAGGCATCAATATATGGCACAGGTGGTCTTCTTATTAACTGGAATCACTTTTCGAGAAGAAAAGCATGTCGTTGAATGTATACAAGGTAGGGGGTCATTTACATTTTATATAGGGACAATCTGCCTTAGCATATTGAAAGATGGATTAAATACATTTCTTTATACAGTATAAACAGTAGATATGTTTCATGCAGATTTACTCAATCTATGTATCATATTGTTCCTACTTAAATATTGATTTTACATTGTATAAGTTTTGTAGGTAATGCATAGTAGCCAAAGGGACTATATCAGGTCCCTTTGTGAGAAAGGCAATATAACACTGCCATCTTGTGTGAACTTTTGGAAAGAGCAGACATGGTCACATCTACATCAAGTGCCACCTTTCAGAAAACACAAAACCAAAGGTTCTCTCAAATTTTACTTTATGTAAAATATACTGCATTGGTATCGAAAAAGGTGAAATCAAAATTAGTTATTAAACATTTAAATTAGGACACTAATCAGGATAAAACAACAGAGTTGTAACCTGCAAAAAACAATACAAATTGTAATGTTAACATGCCTACATGGTTTTTAACATACAGATAAATAATGATTCATCAAATTAATACACAAATCCTAAAATATTCCATTAAAAAATCTACACTGGAATGATCATTTATTTAATACTCCAAACACCATCATTTCAGTTTTTAGAAAAATAATCTATAAAAATATGATTCATATATTTTATACTGTGTCATTTCTCATTCATTTTGATGACAGTGGATTAACAAGTTTTTAAAACACTAAACTAAATACTATACAACTTTTCTGAAGTAGTACTAACACTTCAATTGACTTCGGTTTAATCCAAACACCATTGCTTTTCCCAGCATGTTCCTGGAGCGTTTATGGCAATGTAAACGATATATATATATCTACAAAACGCTACAAGACAAGACAAGGGTTTGAAAATACATGTTAAAGGCACAAACTAAACAGGAAACCACACACTACAGCGTGAATTGCTTCCCTGTGTCGACCCTTTTCTTTCCTGTTTATTCAGTCAGTTCACCAGCAGCAGTCATCAGCCCTGGCGATCAATACCTCATGATGTGGTTTATATGGCCCTGCAAGAGACAGACATTGATGTGACGGAGGTCAGCTTCATTCAACAACAAATGAATTGTATGTATAATGTTCTTTAACCCTCTGCAGATATTCATATATGCTGACTATTTATGTGTTGCGGGGAGAGCAGATTGGTTAGATCAGCCGGCAGGTACAAAGGCCTGCGGGAACATTCAAAATGTGCATGCATTGTTCGTCAGGAATAAATATTGATTTGGAGGAAGTGCAGAATTTCGGAAGGCAATATGATTGCTTAAATCAACGTTTAAGTGTTGGGTGTAGCCATTTGTGCGTGAGTGTACATTCGTAATATATATATATTTATGAAGTTTTACAAACTCTTGTAATAGCACAGGGAGAATAAAACTAAACATTAAACACGACAAAACAGGTGCACCCCCTTTAATTTCAATACAAATGTTCAAATCTGTTCAGAATTCAGAATTAACACAATATTAAAAAAGGAGAAAAAAGTGGGAGAGGTCTTGGGTTATATATGGATATGATGTTGGGCAAAGTGCAACAGTAGTGCAATGGAGGGATAAAACAAATAACTTAATTTGTTATTTAGTACAAACTGAGTTGTGAACACAGCTGAACTCAGGATCAAGTATAGTATGGTTGGGATATTATAGTCGAGCCAGAACCAAGTGTGTAGAGACCGAGCCACTAAACCACTGTCAGCATAACAAAGGAATATAAAATATTACTTACAGGTTCACCTGCCATACACCTGGGGCAAAACTGTCCTGCACCACGTCCTGGAGCTCCTAAAACCTGCTGTCAATCAACATTTTACAAAACTGTTACCAATAAACAAACCTATACTACACAGTACGCACACACATAACATGTACTGTCATTCTCACAATGCTCAGACTGCATTAGCGGTTAATCATTTATTACTTTTTATTGGCTAAAACCATGAGAACAACAGTCATCAGAGATGCAGTGCAATAAAACTGAACACCAAATAGATTGTGACCTTTAACCCCTCTATTCCACATGAGATATGCATGTTTATCATCACAAGACGTGAGAGAGAGTGAGACAGAGAGAAAGATCATATACCATGCCAGGGACGTGGCCGTTGGCACCGTGTCCATTTTGAGGGCCTTGATTTGGGGGATTCCACGTGTCCATTGGAGCTTCCATCACCCCACTATATTCAACCTGACCACAGCCTCCTAGTCCACTGCACAGCCTTTTCTGTGAAATTCAGAAAGATTAACAAGAAGAAAATGAGTTGTAGCTTCATTATGAAACGTGATACTGCCAGTAGCACCAACTTCATTTGTCATTGAGCTTTTAATATACACATTGAAAACACTGAGCTGATATGATTTATAGAATCAGCGAACTATTTTCAGTGATGGTCAGGTGGTTGTTTCTACTTATATCTCTTTGATAAAGGGCAAAAGTACATGCATTTGTCACAGAGAGAAACAAATAGATTTGACCAAAGATTAATGCATATGTGACATCTGACATGTCAAAAGCATGATCCTGATCAATAGTGAATACAACAAAGCACATTTACCGACTGTTTGAGCCATTGTTCCATCTCTCCACTGCGCCTTCTCTTGTTCTGCATAGGATTTATATAATCCATGGATTTTTACTCGCAGTGTGTACGTAAAGATTAGCTTTAATTCAAAACACTTGATGATTCACTACATTCACCCAAAATCCCGTATAAATCAAAATGGAAAGTCACATTGCATTAACGTTACCCGGTCTGGGGCAGTTTTATCCATCGATCATCGAGGGATTTGCTAACGTTCTACAATAGGTCGAAATATAGCCGATCGTCAATTGTAAACATGCCCGTTTTCAAAACAAAGCCAGCTTTGATCATCAGTCCTAGCACACTCGTGAGACTCTTTCGTGACCTGCTTTAATTCCGCATTATAGTTCCTGTACTATTCAAGATACATAACAGACAGTATTTCTGTCCAATCAACACGCAGCAGAAACTAACTGGGGCGGGAATACAGGGAATCAAGTCTTATGATTGGACGAGACGGTTTTGGGCGCGAATGAGCGTGCAAGGGAAGTTTAACGTTTTTGCTCAGTTAAAGATGCAATATATCTTATACAACTGTTCATTTTACTGGGGAAATATCACATTCATAAAATAAAAATGGTCTGACTCCAAACCAACATTTTCTCATTTCCAAAACGAACCTAATGTTTATTATAATATTTTACAAAATTGTACATCTGGAAAAGCAAATAAAAAAATAATTACAAGCAAATACGCTATTTTTGATCAACCCTTTCCTTTTATTTATTTATTTTCCATTACATTTTTCTCTCTCTCTTTTTTGTTATACGTATTCAGACTCTGGCTTATTTGATTTAACATTTATAATTGTTTGATATAATGTGAACGTGTCTCTTTGTATTTACTATATGGCATTAATAAATAAAATAAATAAATAAACGCTTTTGTACAGTTGTCCTAGATGATGAGTATATAAAAGTGTGCCATAATATAAGTCCGCAAGATATAACACTTCCAATTGATCATTGAGATAAATGCAGTATTCTCAAATCAAAACATGTTAATAGTCAATATATTCAACCAAGGAATTGTTCATATTTAACATTTATTTAATAAAGCAAACGGAAATGCGGTTGATGTCAGTGATCGTCTAGTAGTGTCTTGCAGCAGCACGAGTGTAGCGATTGAGCGATCGGCTATCGGATATTAATGTCTGACAGAATGGCGAACCTTACGAACGCAACATCGCTGCAGCAATTTGACCAATTGTTGAAAAATAACAGCAAGTAGGTGTCATAACGCGCATATAAACAGCTTGTCATGAAACATGCTTTGTTGTGATCAGATTTGGAAAAGAATGAGCAAAAATGTGCAAGGATGAAATGTTTATTAGAAGGATTTTAAAAGGGCTTTAGGAAATAACCGGTGGCCTGTTCAGATACAAGACACAAATAAACATGATACACGTCTATATAGATTCATTTGTATGATCTAGGACATGGATAACGGGTGTAAATGTCTTAAAATGGCACCGGATTATATTTCAGATCGCATTTATAATGCTGTCTCTGTTGTGGTAACAGAGAAACACGCGTTGGAAAGACTTTGACTTTTTGTCCAAGTCAAAAGTCTGTTTACTGTTAGAGCTATTTAGATGTTTATAACAATGGTGTTCAACAGCAGTTGCATGTGTTGTTTGTTTCAGTATATTGTTGTTTGTGTTTAAACTCTTGATGGTAATAATTTTAGCTGATGGTTTTATTTACAGCAAGTCATGGTAAATGTGTGTCTCGAGCTCCAGCAAAAAAATGAAACCATTAAAGCTATTATGTGGCTATTATGTGTTTTGGTTGGTGTAGCAACACATCAACCAGGTTAAAGATTTATTCTGGGATAAAAAATGAAATCATCTGTTAGGACCATAGAAAGGCACTATTGTTTTTTGTCCAAAGCACTTAAACATCAAAATCTCCATATAACTAATCTTCTGTTTGACACCTGGGAATAAGGTGAAGTTTAGACACTATAACTGTTTTAAACTGGAGGTCATTCGTCGGATTACTTCTGTGTTAGTATATTTTGAAAAAAGATTTCTGCAAAGAAGTTATACTTTCTTCACAAGATGAGATATTCCATCCCACAGAATTTGTGAGTTATCCAGGTTTCTAGAAACTTCATCTTTGCGCTTACTCTTGTCTTATCAGGTCCCTCACAGTCGTCCATTTTCACGCGCCATGGGCTCCGCAGTGCTCGCAGATGAACGAAGTGATGACAGAGTTGGCCAAGGAACACAAACACACCATGTTTGTAAAGGTAGAAATTGAGATTTAGTGACTTCTCCAAATGCCAAAACCACCGAGTTGTTTCAAATCTGTATACACCTCTTTGTTCTGATGGAGACAAAGGAAGATATTTTGAAGAATGTTGGGAAGCAAACAGTCCTGGGGCACTTTTAACTACCATTGTCATTTTTCCAACTATGGCAGTCAATGGTGGCCAAGAACCATATGGAGTTTGATAACAAGCATTCTTCCAAATATCTTTCTCTGTGTTCATCACAAAGACATTTTTTCACATTTGGAACAACTTGAGGGTGAGTTAATGATGACAGAATTTTCATTTTTGGTTGAAATTTTACTTTGAACAGGGGTTCAAACCCTCCCTGCTATTTTCTTTTAGGTTGCTGGTATTCTGCCTTAGACTGAGCCGATGTTATTGTGATAAGCTTGTCATTTTTTAAATGTCTTTTTCAAAAATAAAGCATGAACACGGGAACTATCAAAATATTACTCATCCTACAATTGCAATATCTCAACCAATAGCATCAATAATGTTTGAAAAGTCATTAGTAGGACAGTAATAACGCACCTATAAATTAGCTGCACCGTTTTGCACTGTGCATTTGAGAGCTTTCACTGTTTTCTGTGTGCACAGAACTTTAAATAGAGGTGAAACGATTTTGTAGCTCCATTATTACACATCCAGCTGCTCTCTGGGTCCCAGTGGAGCACATTTAAATGCCTCGGGCTGTGAATGACTTTGGCTTCTTCATGGCCCTAAACCAACAGAGAGTCATTTTACCTTCTGTCAAGGGTTAATGCTTCCTTTAATCCTACAGTCCACAGAGCATAGGAGTCCAAAACTGTCCTCTTCTGAACTATATGAAATGAATCATATTTGATTGTTTGCTTTAGAAAAACCTGTGACATTTTACAAACATATATTTCTTTTTCTGATTCATTTGATTTACCGTTTCTCCTGCATGATGAAACGGGTCTTGCTTTGTGCCATGCAGACTGACTTGACGCTTTTCACATTCTGTCCAAACTACACAATTGTTTAACATAATTCATTTGGCGGCACAAGCCTCACAGCGGATGAGAAGCGGGTACATCAGTTTTACATTATTGTTTGTGATGCATGATGGGATAGAATAAGCACATTCAATAATGTCCGCTCTGGTTATGAATGCTTACTGGGGAGGACTCTGATTTAGTCATTCAGTTTTGTTCCAGTCTTCAGAAGGGGGTATTTCTAAATTTCTAGCATCCTGGGACTTTCTAAATTCAAACTGGTTTCCCAGTGGACTGAACACCTGTTTAGGTTTAGGTCATGGGTTCGATCCCAGGGAATTGCACATAGTCAGAAACAAATGTATAATACGATGCAATGAAAGTCGCTTTGGATAAATGCGTCTGCCAAATGCATACATGTAAATGCAAATGCCAATCAGATCGTAGCTTGTCATTTTTGCGTGGGATATACAGCGAAGGTTGAGTAAATGATCTCTGAGATGAAGACTAATAAATTGAATCATCATCTAATTCAGTCTGATGTCAGAATTATTATTTCTCAGTGAATACATGAACAAGGGAAGAAAGAAACCAATATGACCACAAACATTACTGTTCTGTGAGATTTATGGATCGCAATATCTGGTGTCTAAATGTGGCAAGACATTAAGTGATGTTTTATGTGTTTGTTTCAGACCGATATGAAACCTGCAGGTTGATGTGAAACAAGTTTTTCTCTTCGTGTGACATGGAACATAGTCAATTTCAGACAAAAGAGATTTAACACTGCTGCTTTTTGTTTAATTTATATTCAATGCTTTTCTTTTCTTAACTGTCTTCTACAGCTAAATAAAATGTCATTGCGTCTGTTATGTTTGATGTGTGGATGTGCGTTTGATGTTTAATTAATGTGGATTATAAAAAATCATTAATACACCAGTCTCTCTCTCTCTCTCCCCATCCCTCTCTCTCTCTATCTCTCCCTCTCTCTCTCTCTCTCTCTCTCTCTCTCTATCTATCTCTCTAGCTGGAGGCAGAGGCAGTCCCTGAGGTTTCAGAGAAATATGAGATTGCTTCAGTTCCCACTTTCCTCTTCTTCAAGGTAAAGCTTCACACAACTTCATGGAATTTCATCAGAACTGTTTGACTTCAGATTTAAGTCAAACTAATTTTTTTGTAAATTTACGAATTTGACTTTTGTGGGAGGTTAGATTAGCCAAAAATAAAAAAGTGTTTTTAAAGGGAACCAAGTGTTAAGAGAGATGTATGGCTTAATACGTTGTAATTGTCTTACACTACTAGCATTTGTTGATGACATTTTCAATTTAACATTTATAAAGTCAATTACATTATTAATCATATTTAAGATTGTTACATGTTTGATATAAGAAGCACTTGTTGTTTTTTAATTACTGTTTTAATAATTTACTGAAATGTTTAGTTTCTCTCAAAACAATGCATGAGACTTGCAAACAAAAAAGGTTTGTGTAAACATATTTCTCCATGTTAGAATCTAGTGTCTAGATTTTTCAGCATCCAAAGCTTTTCAGTTACAAGCATTTGAAATTGTTTTGTGTAGCTGTTTATTTATCAGCAGAGAGAAGAGGTCAGAAAAACCGAGTCTGTCGGGAAGGTTGAGTTGAACGATTAAGTAATCTGAGCCGCGAAACATCTTCATGTTAGAATCAAGCAACTGAGAAATAATCGGAGGTTAAACAAACACGTGGCTTGCCAAGATTCTCCGTCTCGCGGCTTAACGTGTCAAAGAAGCAGGAGAGCCCGCGGCCTGTTTTCTATCCCTGCAAACAATCTAAACAAACTGACAAGCATCCTTAAAAAATTAATGCTGTTTTTTCCCTCTATCTATCACTGCTTTCACTTGTGGGTTTTATTTATTTGTTTACCAACAACCCTTAGGGCGGTGAGAAGATTGACAGGTTGGATGGTGCACATGCCCCTGAGCTGACCAATAAGGTGCAGAGGTTGGGGTCCGGTGGGGGCGGAGCTGCAGGGGTGGGGGACGTCACTAAAGAGGATCTCAACGAGAGACTGAAGAAGCTGATCAACGCCGCATCCTGCATGCTCTTCATGAAAGGATCGCCCCAGGAGCCTCGCTGCGGTAAACACGGGTTTAATCACGCTCACGTACATAAACACATGCACATAAAGGTCGAGGGCTGATATGAGTATTTATGCATCCGATTGTGTTGGAGAAAGAAGTTAAGGCTGAAGAAACCAGGCCGAGTAGTCTGTTTTGGGTGGTGTTTGTAAGGTGATTAAACCAAAAAGGGCTTTCCCGATAAATAGAAACACGATTTGGTGGTTGTCTGTTTTTTTTTTTGCGCAGCTTCTCAGCGAAGTGCAGTTAAATGCTGCTGCAACTTAAAGCCAGAGGGCGCTGTCACGCAGAAACTCCAAATATACGCTGCAGAAGAAGTACCGTAACACACCTAGTTCCAGTATATGTAAGGGATAATCCACGGCTATATGTGAATTAAAGGTACAGTTTGATGAAGCTGTGTAGAATTGTGGAATGATGGGATATGTTGTCTTCAACTCCATCGCTGATGGTACCGCTAAAACATCAATCAGGCGGGAACGAGAAATCATGTTATCGGTACAGGTTAATTAATAAAGTTTTATAAATGTTGCGTTTGATGAAATCATTTTATTATAAATAATGAATGTACAGTCCTTACTTAAGATCTGTGTGAAGAGCTCTTTTATACGACTTGAAATAAGTTTCGTCCGGTTGTAAGTGCAGCCACGAACAGCAGGTGTTGCTCATCAGTTTCAATTTAAATAATTTTTAATAGATTACCACAATTCAGAATCGGTCAATCGGTCTCATTTTCTGTCATCAGAATAAGTTATTCAAAGTGCAATACACTACTTCAGCCACTTCATCAGAAGTTGAACCCACTGTCATTTTTACAGTAGCGCCCTCTGGTGGATAAATGTGTGCACTCTTACTTTAAATTTTTTGTAATTTTATATTTATATATAGTTATAGATATTCTAGCCTGTTTGTTTTGCTTTAAGTCTTCTTTATATCTGAGATGCATCGGTTCAACCTCACAAAACATGCTTGCATTAATTTAACCATTCGGAACTAAACACTCCTAATAGTTCAAAGTGCAAATTTCCACATGGACTACAGCATTAAGTGATTCACGTTTTGCCTGCCTAAAGAGAAAGAGGTCTGCAGAATTGAAAACGGGGTCTGGGGAAGACCGAGATCAAAATCCAAACGATATTGAGCTCTCTCTTCAAACGTGATGTTGGGCTTTCAACGGCTGCCAGCTCCTCCAGCGCTGCTTTATTAATAGAAAGTCTTCTGAGTTTACGCCGTTTAGTCTCTCATCCCGAAACCTGTTGCTCGTGTTATTTTGAAGCCATACCAGACGTCAGCAGGTCGGTCCGGCTCGGAGATATTACAGCGTTAAAACTTATTGATGTTGTTATTCGCTTGGCCCGTATCCAAATCAGGAAATGATGTATCGAGAGCGAGCCAAGCCTGTCGGTGGCGTGCTTTTGGGTTTTCAACGTACAAAAAAAACGTATGCGTGCAGACTCTTTCATTCCAATAAAAGCGCAGGGCCAAATGATCAAGTGTTTGGCCAACGCTATCTCTAAAGCAACCATCTATGCCAATTTAAAAGGTTATGTGTCCGCATTTCAATTGGGGTCTCTCGGTTTCTTCCGCTCTGAGTGGGCTGTCCTTCAAAGGATACGAGGCTCTAGCACGGCCCCTCTTTTGGAGAGGAGTCGGCCAGTATTCGGGCCCTGTAGGTGCAGGCATAGAGCGGGGAAAGAACTCCACAATCAATGCAGCGTGTCTGGTGAAGTTCGCCCGGAGCCAGAGAAAGCAGCTGCCCGTGTGTTTGCCCGCTCTGATAGAGTCAAGCTAATATACCAGCAAATGCATAAGCACAAGTGATCCGCCTGGAGCTGTTTTATAATGAATTCCCTCATGAGCAGCGTGAGATGAAAATGGGTGTTTTACTGGAGGGGCTACACAGGCTCTACACATTACCTTATACATCTGTCTCCCTCTCTCTCTTACTCACTCTCTTTCTCTCTCCTCTCATGAGCTGTTTCTCATGCGTCTTGTTATCTTCATCTCCTCCCATCTAATATTTCACCTAATATCTCAAGATCTCTTTTATCTTTCCTCCTTTTTTTGATTTGTACTCTCGTATGAACAGCTTAAAAATTCAGAAATCATTCTCACTCGGAGATTAAGAATAAGAATGGTGGCACGTTTTACTCTAAAGCTAAATAGTGTTTTATTCCCATTTCGAAGAGTTTTGATATGTTATCAAGATTGGAAGATCATTTATTTTGATTTGGGTGTACTGTTACTTTAAACAAAGCCGGTGTATCGGGTTTGTAAGATATTTTGACATGTTTTTAGGAAGGCATATTGATGTTTTCATTGATGTACTGAACTTTAACATTCCAGGTTATCACAATTTTTCCTAAATACATGTAGAAGTAGTACTCTTGTATTGTTAAAAGTGAATATGAACTTGTTTTCCTGTAGCTCAGTGGTAAGAGCATTGCGTCAACAACGCAAGGTTGTGGGTTCCATTCCAGGGGATTGCAAATACCTATGTAACATGTAAAGGATAAAGCAATGTAAGTCGCTTTGGATAAAAGTATCTGCCAAATGCGTAAATGTAAATGCTTTCTTTGCAGTATTTAAGGTCTGAAAAATACAGAGCTTCTTCTCTGTTATTTTCACCTGTTTCTCCAGTTTTCAATTTCTGCAAATTATTGCAAAAAAAACAATATTTTTATTTGTCATTTGGGAAAATATGGTTAGTAGTTCACAAAATGAAACAGAATTAATCATTTTACCTTAACCCATAACTCTGAACAGTCCATTTAGAAAAACTGAAAATAATTTTGAAATGGTCCACGCCTGTATATTGCCATTCAGCATGAAAGAATACAAAGATATGATTTTCCATACATTTTTCCAGCCCTTCTTTGTTGAGTTCGATTTTTCTTATTGTTAACAGGTTTTAGTCGTCAGATTGTTCAGATCCTGAAAGATCACAGCATACAGTACAGCAGTTTTGACATCCTCTCAGATGACAAAGTCAGACAGGCACTCAAGACTTACTCCAACTGGCCGACTTATCCCCAAATCTACGCCAACGGAGAACTCGTCGGAGGATTGGACATTTTGAAGGTGGGATTCACAGATAGTTGGGGTGTAACGGGACGTGTATTCGTACCAAAGCTGTACAGGAAATATTCCTACGCCCTGCTCCCTTCGAGTGAACAGGCATTTGCGTGCCATTATGTAGACGTTTGGAATGCACTTGGCAAAGGAAGCCACGTAATGTCCTCATTATCTTCAGCTAGTATGTTCCCGTGACAATGCAGCATTTTTTCCGTCAGCAGATGTCGCTGTTTTGATTGTATCAAGTCTAATTTAATAAGACTTGATGTCGTTTTATTATTTCCGATACATCTGTTCTGCGTTATCTCTCGTGTGTATCACAGTAACCGTTGGCTTCTCGAGCCTTTAGCCAATTTGTGTATTCTCGGCTAGCTGTTATTAGCTCTATGTTGCTCTACATTCCCAGTGAGCTCATACCGCTTAAAGCAAACCGAGCACCCCTGCTGAGAGAGGAGGGCTAGATTAGCCAGCATCCATCCCGTTTCTTTTCTCTCTGCTCCTAGACACCCTTCCTCTCTTTAAGATAGCGAATTTACCTTTACTGAGGTAAAATATATCACAGCGGGGAGCTGGTACTCATGAAAGGCGAGTGTGTGTGTGTGTGTGTGTGTGTGTGGGATTCAGAGGTGTTTTATATACTCCACAGGAGCTGGTTGAGGCTGGTGAGATCGAGAATACTTTCCCCAAGACCGTCTCACTGGAACACAGGTAGACAGATGCACTTATACGTAATACATATTTTTCTCTCTCTTGATTTGAGGCTGGTCTTAAGTGTTTTTTTCCCCCAAACAGGTTGAAATCACTGATCAATAAATCATCCGTCATTCTCTTCATGAAGGGCAACAAACAGGTGAGTGAACTTACTGTGTTTTGCATTTTCTCACTTCTTAAAGGTCCAGTGTGTACGTTTTGGTGGTGTACGTATCTATTCACAGACATTCTATAATAACGGATGGCAATTTATTGGGCATGGATACCGAAACCGGTATTAACCCGACCCCAGGGCAAAATTATGAGAGAGCGGAGCGTAGATAAGCTCCGCCCTTTCGGTTCTGCTTTCGGTCCTCAGGAAATAAATTGTATATTTTATTGCTACATTAACGTAACTGTGCACATTTTATTTCAACAATAGTTTCTAGTTTTCAATAACACCAAGAATTAAGTCTTTGGCGCAAGCATATGCATTATTCCCAGCAAACTGCTCCGCATGAGGCACTGCTCAACATTTGGGAATTTGTAGGTTTTTCTTAAAGAACACGTCCACATGCTCTGGTTTAAGAGTGGTTCTTTTAGCAGTGACCATCTCCTGCTGCGGAGAAAACGCGCTCTGCGGACGTACTGAGATGTGTTAACTGCTCAGGGTGAAAACGGCTAACGTGGTTTCTCAAATTCTCTGCCTACTTTATTTTTGCGTGACGAGATTTACAAACAGCTCGTGTCCTATCCAGGTCGTGCTTATCGGGTTTTTCGGCTTTTTAAGTCGAAATGTGCCCAGATGTCGGCTTTTAAAGTAGTTGGAGCATTTTTAATTACTCACGTCTCGCATACCTACGTCATTGTAAAGCCGTGTGTCCACCGAGGCATTTACCGCTGCAGCCGGCGTGTTTTTCAATTGTTTTCAATGGTTACGCCGTGCTTTTAAAAAAGCCATCAGTTATTGTTTTTTGCCTCTCAGCGCTGGTGCTATGAGTTTTTCCTACTATCAGCTCCGGCGTTCGACCGGGCACCCAGAGTTGCAAAATGCTCAACTTTGGGCAGAAAGCTGCGCCTGCAGAGGGCGTTTTCAAGTCGATCTCCTGACGTTTTCAGCCGTGTAAATGCGCCTCGGTGGACACAGCCCCTTAAGCAGTAAAAGCACGTATGTGACTTGACGTAAGAGAGACGTGAGTATGTAATAACCAGTTATGATCCGTTACTAAACCGATACCTAATTGTCCTCGTTTGGATCGCGATGCATCAAAAAAAGATTAATTACAACACCCCTTTGTGGATTGTGAACGTTCTTATCATTTTCTCTTTTTGTGTTTCACCTATGAAAGCAAGTCAAATGGGGTTTGGACAGACCCGAGAGCAAGTAAATGATGACAGAGATTTTCCTGTGGCTCTCTCCTACCACTTTTTTCTCTTTTTGGTTATTCTGACGTTTCTCAGAGTATCTTTGTAGATGGTTGCACTTATACTTTTCATGAACGAAAGATTGGTTCTTTGTTGGGCCCACAGGAACCGGTTGCGTATTATACTTTTTTTTAAATCTGTTTTGTTGCAAAAAACAATTCATGCAATGGGCTTCTCTTTAAACTTTGTATACTTTCATGATAAGAAAAATGTTCTTATGTTTTAATTCATGTCTTTGTGCATACTCAGGCTGCCAAGTGTGGGTTCAGCCGCCAGATCCTTGAAATAATGAACGGCGCGGGGTGAGCCAATTTTCCATTGTTGTTTCATTCCTTTACTGTTATTTAACTAAGACGGAAAGAATTCTTGAATAAAGTTCTTAAAATTTGTGAGTTGTTAAAAGCCAAAGAGTACATGCTGTTAAAGTCACTCATGTTTTTACTAATATTTCAGGGTTGAATATGATACATTTGACATACTGGAAGATGAAGAGGTAAATGTTCCTTTTACATCTGAAGTTTATATTAACGTTTATGTTCTTAGCATATGTGCGAAGGCAAAATACTTTCAGAATGATTATTTAAGAGTAATACATTGTATGTGATCATTAAACCTCTTACCTGGCGCAGCTCTTTTTGAGCCTACACATGAGAACGAACTGTTGGCAGTACAGTTGTTGGTCTTGTTTATAAGAAGAGAATTAACAGATTATTAAAATTATATTAAAAAAAAAATACGGATCAGCCCCAAAATTTCCTAAATCAAAGTCCCAGGGGTCAAAGTTATTTTAGCTGCTCTACCACAAAAAAACCACTAGAGGGCCTACAGGCTTCCATTGGTTCAACTCCAAATCAATCTTATGATCACAGATGCTTTTTTCACTTTTTTTACTTTTCCAATTAACAGACACAATGAAAAATACAATCGCGCAGGGACATGTAATCAAAATAATAAATTTCTATGAAACTAATTTTTTTTTTGATGCACCCTCATTCATGAATCAATAATCATTTATGAATCAATCACTCTTCCTGCATAATTTATTCTATAAAAAACTGATCAAATGTGTTTTCTGTAGTCTTAGACCTTTCCAACGATTGAATGTTTGTCATGATAAGATAATAATTTACATGCAAATATTGGCAGTATTTATTTACTCTTGACATTTATGAATCAATTACACTTCCTTAATACTTTATTTTATAAAAAAAAGAAGAAGAAATATGTATTCTAGAGTCTCACACCTTTCCAACGATAAATAGTTTGTCATGATTAGAGCAGAATTTCTACAAAAATAGGGAAGCATATATGGGTGTTCTGTATATGGGAATCTGACAAGTGAAAGGACATTAAAATATTTATGCACGTTCTTTTAAAAAAGACACAATTACTCTTCCTACATACATTATTCTATAAAACTGTGATGAAATATATTTTCAAGAGACATAGACCCTTTCAAGGATGTAATGTCTGTCACAATAAGATAAGAATGCACATGCCAAATCTTGAAGTAAATCAGCTGTCCCGTATATGGGACGGCGCCAGGTATGAAGTTGCATACTTCACCCAAAAATGAAAATTGTGTCATTATTTACTCATTCAGGTTTTTCCAAAGCTGTATACATTTTTTTGTTCTGCTGAACACAAAGTAATATATTTGGAAGAATGTCAGGAACCAAACATATCTCATACTCCATTGACTTCCATAGTATTTATTTTCCCCCTTAGCAGAACAAAGACATTTATACAGCTTTGAAACCACCTGAGAGTCAGTAAATGATGACAAAATTTTCATTTTTTGGTGAACTATCCCTTTGAATAAAGAATGCTTGTACAAAAAATGTATAGGACAAATTGCTTTACACCGTAGTTTTTATAAGTATTTTTCTGACAGTATTTTTAAAAGTTGCTGAATTGTCAGATTTGTATTAATATTGTGCTACTTGAGGTAATTTGTGTAATTGTCATTACAGGTTCGACAAGGATTGAAGACTTACTCCAATTGGCCGACATACCCGCAGCTGTATGTTAAAGGAGATCTGATCGGAGGACTTGATATAGTAAAGGTTTGATTATTTCTTAACACACCCTACTCACTTTTTTCTGGTTATACCAAACTCTAGAATGTGTTATTGGTTAAAATGTGATGGTGACCCTTTAAATATTAAAGATGAGATCTACTCATCTATTCGGAAATATTGTGCCCTGCAGTAGATGTTTTTGTCCAGAAGAGGGAAGCAAAAGCTCGAATCTCACAAGCACAAAGTCTTCATCATCTTACCTTATTACAAAGGATCAGCCCGTATACATCTTACAGTCACATCTTTGAGTTATGCAACAGTCTCTGGCTGAATGTGAACTTGTTTTTATAAGTTGTCTCAGGATGACACTAGCAGATTTGACATACTTATTTGACTGGATAAAATGGATAAAACATTTTTTTTTCATTTAATGCTCAAACATTGTTTTACTGGACGAGTGATGTGTGTGTCATCAAACAGGAGCTGAAGGAGAACGGTGAGCTGGTGTCTGTGTTGAAGGGGGAGAACTGAAGAACATGAGGATCAAATCACTGATATACCTGCAACACATGAACCTCAGGACTTCAGTCTGTCTTATTCCTTCTAAGTTGGACCGTTAAGGAGTCATTGTCAAAACACCCATCAGCACTTTGTTGAACCTGTAAATCCAATAAAGTCTGTTTCTTTCACTTTTTTTTATGTTGCACGTTTTTCAAAACCCTGCTATTGATGTCCATCTGAGGTTATCCTGTCACTGGTCAGTCAGGACGGATCGCAGTTTCCCTGCATTTCTTTTTGCCAGTTGCAGATATTCCTGAAGAGAAAGACACTCGATTGGATCACCTCAAACTGATGTTAAGAAAGAGGTTAATTTGACATAATGTAAATTTGTTAACCAACACTTTTACCTTTAATAGTTTTTCTGATTACACATTGTATGAAATTTAATTTTAAAGACAATGTAATATTTACTCTTTAACACATCCACCTACGATAACAAAGTCAAATATTAATTTATCTGTAAACAGAGACATATGGCAAGACATGTTTGTACACGTTTCAGGATTGTTGTCTTTACATTTCAAAGAAGACTAAAAGCGGGCCTAACACACAGGATTTCTGACAATCTCATATTAATCTTTAGTACCTATATAGTAGTATTGCATACTTTGTCTCTTCGAAGAGTATTTAGTTTGATTATATTTATAAAAAATAGATACAGCTTTACGATTGTTTCCTGAAACATACGGCGCGTG
This sequence comes from Triplophysa tibetana, assembly GCA_008369825.1. NCBI lineage: Eukaryota > Metazoa > Chordata > Actinopteri > Cypriniformes > Nemacheilidae > Triplophysa > Triplophysa tibetana. The sequence continues at coordinate 2,740,106 of CM017893.1, forward strand.
TGGGGGGAGGGGTAGACTGAACCAAAGCACATGAGCACCCAGTGTCAAGAAAACACAGACATCAGTTTAACTCGCCGCATGTGGTTCATGTCAGGTATCTTAGAGCTGAGATGGCTCCATATATCAGTTTCAAACAATCTCCAAATTCAGGGTTCTTTCTACCATTTATATAACATTCATCACCCAAATGCAGCGAACAAACAACACCTGAACTTCGCAAACCTATGCTCTCTCTCTCCTACTTCCAAGTGACATCTGCGCATGCTCATTCCACTGCTCTCATTGCCGCTGTTTGGCCATGCCACATGCTTTTTTGGGAGAATTGTCCAATAAGGGACTAAGAAAAGTTGTAACAAAACACTTTTATATGTTTGGAAAAACTTTCCGAAACCTGTACGATCGCTGGGGAGTGTATTTAACAACGAAATACTACTTAATACGTCCAACTTGTTTTTTGACAAGTTGTCCATGTTAAGCATGAGAAGAAAGCACGTTTAACATGGTAAGGCCGCTATAAGGGATATTTCACTCAGAAATAAAAAATTCTATTCGTTTTTATCCATCATCACGCTTAAATTTTCAACTTAAGTCTGTGGAACACAAAAGATCAAGATTAAGGAGTGTCTCAGTGGTTTTGTCTATACAATGTAAGTCAAGGTGTTTAGTGTTGTTTGATTATCAGCGTTTTTAATGATAGTTTACTCTGCAACCTCTGACTAAAGATCAGAACTTAAAGATCAGAGATCAGTTTTGTGACAGTTAGATCCCCAATCCCGGCCGGCATGAGACTCTATGTGACTGCAGGTCCCAATCGAAAGGATGGCTATAAAAAATAAAGTTGAAGATTTACAGATAAATTAAATTTGATCAAAAGATACTTTTGAAATGTCATACAAGTTATTTTATATCATAATAAAATTGGAGTCAGATCGGTCCTAACCACAGAGTCATGTAAATTGAACCAAATTGTAACAGTTTTTAAATCACACCATTGGATTCCATCGCTGGGCCAGTGGGGGGTCAAATAACAGCTTCCATGACTTTAACATCAACTGTAAAAGCTGTTTTGTGTAATACACTGATATTTTGTGTGTGTGCGCATTCTTCTTAAACACTTCGTAGACATCCTCTGAAGTCCTGCTTTCAAATGTCTCCTAGTCCATTTGTTTATGTAACGCTTCTGGTAATAATGATATTTACAGGTTTGATCCGAACTGGTCTGTTGTCATTTGCTGAAAATAGTAGGAAAAAATTGCGTCCCCTAACAACGATTGACATTTCATGCACATGCACTAGCAGACCTCTGTCACACTCCTCACAAGCTCATGTTTTCAACTGAAATTAAAGCAATTGTTACTGTTTATTGCTAAAAGGCTAAGCTTATGAATTCACGTGCACCTGAGAGGGAGATCGACCAAACACAACAGCTTGAGAGGATCTCGCTGATATGTTATGAATGGGACATCGTCAGACACACACTAAGCGGAGTACCAATCACGACAGACCTGGTCAGCTTTACCAATAAGAGCATTTCAGAATCCGGGACTTTGAAGAAACTCGAAGAAACAGTCGTTTTGTGAGAAGAGAGAAATATATGTTTTTTTTTAAACTAGACACATTAACATCCATTGTTAAACACCCATTGTAAAATATCAAAGCTTTGAATAAAGGGAAAAAACTATTAACTGGATCTGCTAGCAGTAGTTTTGGCATCTCTCAATGCCACTATAAAGAATTCAATATTGCATTTTAGAACTGCCATCAAGGACTTGACAATCTATATTTTCTAAACTTTATGATCAATTTTAGTATTTTTGTTATATAATATAATAGTTGTATTCCCTATTAAAGAATATTATTGAAGTTGTAGTGATAGAACGCCAAAGTTAAATAAGAAAATGCTCTGTTATGGTTTTCAAAAGAGCATGACTATTGGCTGCCAAATCTGAGACAGGTGAACCAAATGTATTAATTATATTATCAAATAGGCAACTAAGACTTCACAGGTGAGCAATATTTTGTATAATTGATAAGTGGACAGACAAAGGCTTATAAAAGACAACTGCAAGAGTTGAAATGCATACATGGGTTTTCTAGTTGCTGTGGTTTAAGCTTTACACTGCATTTTGCTGGAGCGGTTTTGGTAACACCGAGCTTCTGCTATGGATCAAGGGTGGAGAAGGTTGCTATAGACTTTGAACTTAAACTCTCATTGTGTGTATTGTTTTCTCCTGTTCACTTTTTTTGTTCTTTTATAGGTTCCACTTACTATTAGTCGTCCTGACTTTATGGAAACATGCCATTGGATATCCAAGTGAGTATCATTTCTTTATACGTGTGGCTTTGAGTCTCAACGTTTCCTGAGTTTTCCATTTCTTTGTTCTGCAGGTTGGAATTCTCAAGTTAATCCACGTAGCTTGCGTTACCAAAAGGCATTTTCACCTCGGGGATCCAAGTCTCTGTCAAATGCTTGGTTGACTGAGAAAATTCCTGTTGATGTGACCTCCAATGTGCTTGCATTGAAAAATCCTAGCAGTTACCAGTACGGTAGTGCTTCTGGCACCTATGGATCTGTGTCTCAAACCCCAAGTTCACCGAGTGGCTCGGTTTCTGCATCTTCGGTCTCCAGTCAGCATGCCCCTGGGTCTCCTGCCTATGCCAAGCTTTTGTCCTCCTCTGGAAGGTTTACCAGCCATGCTACAAGCAGGCAAGGTTCCCAAAGCCAGTTTACCTCAACTTCTCAAGACAGTTCTATATCAAAATTAACACCGAGTTCTAGTCAGTTTGTTTCTGCACAGGGAGGAAGTGCCAGTCTTGGTGGTTTGTCCTCACAATCTCCGAGTTATACGTATAGCCCTGTGTCTTCAGCATATCCTAGTCTAGGTTCCTTGTCCATGGCTGAATCTGGGCCCTCCAGTGTTAAGACTTCCCCATTTTTGTTTAGTTCAGGCTCCCGGGGTGTATCTAGTCGATTGGCAACCTCCCATCTCTCTGGTCTGGCACAAGGTGTGAGTAGCCATTCTGTTGGTTCGTATGTACAATCTCAGGGCAGCCCTAGTCGACTAGCCTTTGGTTCTCCATTGTATGCAATTAAATCTATGTCTGGAGCACAAACTACATCTAATCAGCACAAGCAAGCTAGTGAACAGTCTCTGTCCTGGAACCAGGTCCCTCAAAATTGGCAGCCTTCAGCTACAAGTTTCTCCCAAGGTAGTCCGACATCTGAAGCTATGTCCCAAAGCAGGTTTTCTGTTTCAAGTGCCCCAACTCCCAGTAAGTCTTTAGCCTCTGGCGGACCTCTTGGTCAAAGTGCCCCTGCTTCCCTGTATTCTAGTGCCTCTATGCCATCACCCCAAAGTGGTTCTAGTATGCATGGTAAAGCAGCTGGCAGTGCACATTCCTTGTCCCAGAGCAAAGCTCCTCAAAGAAGGCAGCCTTCTGCCTCGCTGTCATCCCAAGGCTTTCAGACCTCAAGTTCAGCAGTTTCACAGAGTAGCTCTCCATCTCAAAGTGCCAAGTTTCCCAATAGGTTCTCCCTGGCATCTGGCAGTGGTCAAAGTCATCCAGTTTCAACACAAGGAGCGAGTAGTTACGATGGTTTGACTCAGTCTCTGGGCGCTTATTATGCCCCTGCATATTCCAAACCTGCTTCACCCTTGGGAGACCCGAGTATGTTTACCAGCAGTCAAAGACATTATGCATCAAAATCACAGAGCATGGCTGGTGGTACAGCGGGTGCTTCAATTCGTTATGTCTCTGCACCAACAGAAGTTGGCTCCAACATTGCATCTCTTCAGCCTCAAGTTACTGCTGGTCAATTTGCTGCTTCACCTTCTCTGGATGTTAAAGTACCTGTGTACAGTCATGCCACCTCAAGTGGGTCCTCCATGTCTTCGAACCTGCAGTCTCAGACCTGGCAGCCTACTTTCTCTGGGAGGTTATCTAGTAGATTTCCATCTTCCGGTGCAGCTCTGACGCAGACCAGTTCTTCCCCTCAAAATGTCCAAAGTTCCAGTAGGTTCTCATCAGTGGCTGGAGGGACAAGTCGGCTTTCCACACAAAGTGGGGGTAGATACACTGGGCCTACTCAGTCCTCGGGCTGTGTTGGACCGTACACCCCTGGCTCTCCTGCATATGACAAGTTTGATACCTCATCTCTTGGTGTTTCTAGCCAGTCTGCTAGTGGTCAAAGCTCTTCCAGCCAGTATTCACCAATATCTACAACTGGAGCTAGTGGACAACTAACATCTTCCAGTGGCTATCCGTCTGTGCAGGGAGAAAGTGGTTCTGCTCATTATGCCCCTGCATATTCAAAACCTGCTTCACTCTTGGGAGACCCTAGTCTGTTTACCAGCCGTCAAGGCCATTATGCATCAAAATCACAGAGCATGGCTGGTGGTACAGTGGGTGCTTCTAGGTTGGTTGGACTGTTCACCCGTGGCTCTTCTGCATACGATAAGTTTGATACCTCATCTCTTGGTTTTTCTAGCCAGTCTGCTAGTGGTCAGAGCTCTTCCAGCCAGTATTCACCAATCTCTACAACTAGAGTTGGTGGACAACGAACATCTACCACTGGCTATCTGTCTGCGCCGGGTGAAAGTGGTTCTTATATTGGGTCCTCTCACTTGATTCAAGGTGCTTCTGCCAAGGAGACTCTTGCACCTATGGATAGAATAATGTCTGTTTCTCGCCAAGCTGCTGCAGTTTCAAGTGGCATTCAGGCCTCTGGTGCAACAGCATTTCAGAGTGGCTCTTCTCAAGCTTCTAGCAGCCTTTCCTCCTTGCAAGCTTTGAGCTCTCCTGTATATTTTGTGCCCCAGAGTGAATCTGGTAGTAGCCTAATTCCACCTTTTGGACACCCCACTGGTTCCATGTCTCAATCTTCAGGCTCAAACGTCCAAGCAGCTTCAGAAGGTGTGTCTTCTGCTTCGTCCCAGGCTCAAACTTTGAGTCAATCTTCTGGTACTGGACCACGTGTTGAAAGTCAGGGATTGTCTGGTGGTTCCACATCTGTGCTATCTGGTAGCTATGAATCCTCATTTGGCCAGAGTGCTCCTGTCTCCATCCCATCTCAGGGCTCTTTGAGTGGATACTATGGGGTTAAGGGCTAATGGACTTGTGCCATATGGTGTTTTGTTTAAATGTTTTTTGACTTGATTCAATAAATGTTTTTGAAGGATTTCTTTGTCGAGTTCTTAACCTGTTCTATAGGTTCTTTTCCCCGATAGGCTAGGAGTTCAAACCTTTATAAAATACTGCTCAAATGCACACAGCCCTTGGCATTCATGTCTCTGCTTTTGTTAAAACTTGTTAACAATCACAAGTTTTAATGTTTCCTAAAATTACACTACAATCAATGTAATAAGATTCATTCATTAAAACGGAGTTTTTTGCTAAATTAAACAAATCAGTTATGGGATTGTTTTTGGCCCACTTTAAAGGCTTCTATTCATGTCCAGTTTACATAACCATAACTGCTTTATTGATGCATAATCAGTCAAATCAAACAATTACTATATGAAAGGAAATAACTAAGAAAAAATATTGTTTTAATCTCGGCTTTATTTAATGACTGCTTTTATATTCATAACATTTTAAATCCTGCATGTATTGTCATCTTGTATGCAGTGTTTGTTGATTTCCAACAAAAGGAAATCTTAAGAATGACAGTCAGCAATGAAATTAAAAACAATCTGGGTTATTTCATCTAAAGTTTTTTTCTTGCTTAAAACAATCTGATCTTCAGTTTTTTTTGCGTTTAAAAAAAAAATAACTTCTCTTGACCTTTATATTTTTATTCAATATGAAATTCTGGAAGAATTGTTGTCAGAAGTTCACAGAAATAAAAATGATTATTTTACCAAAACACATTCTTATCAGAAAAAAGTTTAAATGAATAATTTTGCGAATATACTGTTTATGTTAAATGCCCTCCCAGAATATCTGCTTGCCCAACCTTTTGCATCTGGCAGGAACTGGGCCTGGTACCGATACAGTATTGCATACCTATCTTCAGAGTCTTTAGTTTGAATGAATCTTTAGAAGGTAGACACAGTTTATGAAGAGCTGTGAACGAGTGCTGGGGGTTGGACTCCAGCATGAGCACACAATACACCATCATATTATCACTGATTACCTGTTGGCTATAACTTTGTGTTGTGTGCCTTATGCACATGTGCGTCGATTTCCAATAAAACAGACATACATATGACTCCTTTTCACTTAACGTGCATCGTGGCATGGGTAGGCGCTAAGAGTGCTCCATCTTTCAGTTTCAAACGATATCTAAATCCAGTGTAATATCCACTGTTTACATATTACTTACTGAAATGCAGTCAACAAACAAACACGGCTGAAGTTGGCCTACACCGTGCTCTCTCTCTCTCTTGCTCCAGCTGATAGATGTGTGCGCATGCTCCTTCTCCCGTTCTCCCTGGTTGATACTTGGGCGTGTTCTTTCAACTCGCTCTGGCAGGTTGACGCTTGCACGTGCTTTTCCATGAGAATTATCCGATAAGGGACCAATAAAAAATGTTATGTAAGAATTTTTTTTTTTAGTTTTGCTGCAGAACAGATATGTGAGATGACTGTGACCTTGCCCTGTCTTTGCTCAGAGCATCTTTGGGAAGCCTCATTAAAGCTAAGAGAACATGAAATGAGCTGTAACATTCTTCTGTCATAGAGAGCAGTTAGACTGCAAATGTGCTTTCTCTGTCTTTTTTAATTCAATTTTCTCTAAAATATAGCTGTAGTGGTTTAAAGAGTACATAACTAGGGATTTTTAAGGTCATACTTTGGTTTATGCAGTGTCCAACAAGTTTTTGTACATAGGTGTAAAACGCTATTTTGTAATAATAGGCAGAAATTCTTACCTTACTTTTGACTAACTTTGAAGAATGTCTCAGTAGTTTTGTCTATAAAACACCTTTTTCTCAAGATGTTTAGTGTTGTTTGTTTATCAGCTTTCTCCTAAAAATATCTTATCTCTTCTGCAGAAGACAGTTAGATTTTCTATGACTGAAGGGTAAATAAGTGAATGAATTTTCTTTTCTACCGTTAATGGTTTAGCATGTTAATTTTTTTCTCACATTATAATATTTCAGATTTAAATCAATATGAAAAAATCTCAATGAAATTGTGAATGATATTTCTAGTTCTTAATAGTAAACAAAATTGATTTCTGCCAGTTGGGTTTAACTTTACAGGTGTCACACCAGCATTAGTTTTGGCACCTTCCACAGCCACTACAAAGAATTCAATATTGCATTTTAGAAATCCCATCAAAGACTTGACGATCTATATTCTCCGAACTATAAGAGCGATTTGATTATTTTATGTTTAATGATATTTAGATATATATATTTGTTATATTTATATGTGATAGTTTTAGTCCCAGTAAAAAAAGATTATTAAAATTGTAGTGATAGAAAATAAAAATAAACATTATTGTTAACTTTATAACCAGAGTTAAATAAAAAAATGCACCGTAATGGTTTTCTGAAGAGCATGTCTATTGGCTGCCAAATCCGAGACAGGTGAACCAAATATATTAATTATATTATCAAATAGGCAACTTAGTCTTCACAGGTGAGCAGTATGTTGTATAATTGCTTAAGAGATCTAGGTGGACATACAAAGGCCTATAAAAGACAACTGCATAAGTTATGACAACATACATGGGTTGTAGTTGCTGTTGCTGTTGCTGTTGCTGAAGCTGAAGCACCCTGACTCTGTTTTTCTGATACGGTTTTCTGCTATGGGTCAAGAGAGAAGAAGGTTATTATTCTTTAAACCTAAACTCTCATTTTGTGTTTTGCTCTGGGTTTCATTTATTGTTTTTATCCTGTTACTTTTATATGTTTGCAGGTTCCACTTACTAGTAGTCTTACTGACTTTATGGAACCATGCTATTGGATATCCAAGTGAGTTCTAAACTTCATTCAATGTGTCTCTTTAGTCTGCTTTGCCTAAGTTTTCCATTTCTCTGTTCTGCAGGTTTGAATTCACGAGTTAATCCACATAGTTTGCGTTACCACAAGGCCTTTTCATCTCAGGGATTCAATTCTTTGTCAGGTGCTTCAATGACTAAGAAGATTCCCCTTGGTGTGCACTCCATTGTGCTTTCTGTGAAAAGTCCTAGCAGCTCCCTGTTTTCACAGTTTGACACCTATGAGTCTGTGTCTCAAACCCAAAGTTCACCAAGTGGCTCTGTTTCTGCATCTTTAGCCCAACCCCAGAATCTGCACAAGCCCACACCACTACTGCTCCAGAGTTCCTCCAGCTCCAATGTTCAAGGTATGGCCAGCCAGTCTGCAGGTGGACCATGGTCCAAGAAACAATACGACATCACCTATAAGGATCGCACTGGGCCGCAAGCTGGAGGTTTCGATCAAATTGTTTTGCACAAGTAGGAAGTGCCAGCCTTCGTGGCTTGTTCTCACAGTCTCCAAGTACTTACAGGGCTATACTGACTGGGTCTTCTGCATATCCAAGTCTTGATTCTTTGTCCATGTATGTTTCTGGGCCCTCCAATGTTAAGAATTCCCAGTTTTCATTTAGTCCTGGCTCCCGGGGTGGGTCAAGACAGTTGGCAACATCCAGTCTCTGGTAGGCACAAGGTGTGAGTAGGCATCTTGTTGGTTCGTATGTACAGTCTCAGAGCAGCCCAAGTCAACTAGCCTTTGGTTCTCCACAGTATGGAAGTGCATCTACGGCTGCAGCACACACTACATCTAGTCAGTGTAATATAGGTAGTGCACAGTCTCTGTCCCAGAGCCAGATCCCTCAAGGTTGGCGGCCTTCTGCATTCATTTCACCAAGTATGTTTTCTGCTGCAAATGTCCCTGCTCCTAGTAAGGTTGTATCCTCTGTAGGACGCCCTAGTCAGTCTGCCCCTGCTTTACTGTGTTCTAGTGTATCTCTGCCATTGCCCCCAAAGTGGGTCTAGTGTGCATAGTCGAGCAGCTGGCAGTGCGCATTCCTTGTCCCAGAGCCTGGTCCCTCAAAGATGCCAGCCTACTACTTCTGGGAGGTTTTATAGCAAATTTCCAACTTCTATTGCAGCTCTGAAGCAGACCAACTTTTCCCCTCAAAGTGTGCAGAGTTCCAGACAACAGACCGGTTCCATGACTCCGTCTTCAGGCTCAAACGTCCAAACAGCTTCAGAAGGCGTGTCTTCTGCTTCATCACAGGCTCAAACTTTGAGTGAATCTGCAAGTGATGATACTGGGAAGGTCTGGTGGACTGACTGACTGTCTGGTTATTCCACATCTGTACTTTCCGGTTGCTATGATTCCTCATTTGGACAGAGTGCTCCAGTCTTCAAGCCATCTCTGCTGTCTTTGAGCGGTTACTATGGGCTCAAGAGCTAATGGGCTCGACGCATATTGTGCTTTGTTTTAACGTTTTTGTAAATTGACTAATAAAATGTTGTGAGAGGATTCCTTTCTGTCGAGTCTTTAAAATCCTGTTCCCTAGGTATTTCCCTTATAATATTTGTGAGTTCAAACAAGTATAATATACTGCTCGAAATCCAAACAGCCTTGGGAATCTTTTTCTGCGGTTGTAAAAACTGGCTAACTATCACAAGTTTTTTGATGTTGCAAACCCTAGAAAAGTACACTACCTCCTTCAGTTTGCTTGTATTAGGGTATTGCAATTGGCACCAAATGCTTTGTCAGTTTTGTGCACAACTTTCCAAACATGTAATGTAAACCGACTTATTGCTCATTGTTGGTTAATATTAGGTTTTGGTAATCCGGAAACTTTTCTTTTAATTATTCTTAAATTGAACCTTTTTGCTAATATATTGGAGAGCTGTGCAATCAAGTTCTTTTGCCATTTGTCTTAAGTCTGTATAGAGCACAAAAATACAACGTCATGCGTCCAACTCATTTTTTGAAAAGTTGACTATGTCAAGCATGAGCAGACGACATGTTTAACATTGTTCAGAAGTCAGAATGCCTGAAATACTGTGGCATTTCCCCTTTAAAGTCCCTCTGGCATTTTAAACGCAGTGGTGAGCCAGGCTTGACTGTCTTCATTTGATTTTGCTTCTACTTGGTTAAAACGGTCTTAGGACAAGGTGCATGTATTTAGGAGCTCTTTAGGGAGAGAAACGGGTGTGTTTTGATGCAGAACAGATATGTGAGATGACTGTGACCTTGCCCTGTCTTTTCTCTGAGCATCTTTGGTGAGCCTTATTAAAGCTAAGACAACATGAAATGTGCTGTAACATTCTTCTGTCAGAGAGAGGAGTCAGTCTGCAAATGTGCTTTCTGTCATTTAGAATAAATTTCCGCTCCAATATCATTGTAGTGGTTTAAAGCGTACATAACTAGGGATTTTTAAGGTCACACTTTGGTTTATGCAGTGTCCAAAAAGTGTTTGTACATGGGTGTAAAACACTTATTTCGTAATAATAGCAAGAAATTCTTGCCTGTCAAATGATTAGTTCTGCGATTCATCTGTCTAATCTCCTCCTGTCCCCTAGCCTAGTCTGATGTGATTGGTAACATGGTCAAGTGTGCTATGATTGGTCTACTGCGAATGAGGCTCACAAGCTACCGTGTTTAGGGGAGAAGAGTGAAGTTTTCGCAGGCAGTTTTAGCTAAACATAAATCCGCAGCAGTTCGTGTCTAGGACTATGGACGACTCGGTTGCATGATTTAGAGTCGACTCCTTATTTTCCAAGCCAATAACTTTGTTATTCGGATTTCTACTTGGCAGACTGCTTACTTTCAAACACGGCAACATTACGCACTGCATGAAATGTAATTTTCATGATCTCATTGTATGTACTCTTTTAGAAAAACTTTAACTATTTTGCACATTTCTAGATACAAATGTAAAGTGAAATAATGATTCATGGAATGAATAAATACGAGATTAAACTTAATAAAAACAAATAAAATTATGTAAAATAACATGGGTAGGTATCGATAACTACAAATATAACACCAAAGAGAAGGATTTTTTAAAAACATGCAATTGAGAACTTTAGAATTTCGATTAATAGGAAAAAAATAGACGAAAGTTTGTAAAGTCATTTTTTTTATCTCAGTCTTTTACAATTAAGCAACAAGGAACATGCTGTGATTTATTTCTTCATTTCATTACTAACATATTTCATATTTGATTTTATTGCAGTGGTTGCTCTTATGTTTACGCCGGCTGTTCCTGGCGTATATTGAAAGGTTTACATCACTGCTAAAACTTACTTTACACAGCACCTCGTGTAGGCACCAGGGTCTTGATCAGCAGGGTTTGTTTAGCAATAGACTGTCTGACTATAATTTATTGCCTGTTTAATATTTAGAGTCAAATCTGTTTGTTTCCACTTGGTAATGAAGGTTTTATTTAACACTCTTCTTCTTTCGAAAAATCTTTTGTAGTTAATGTGATCAGTGGCTCAGTGGAGGCTGTTTACAGTCATTTCCCTGCTTTAAAATTTTGTCTTCAGAGAATGTAGGAATTTCTTTTCAGCGGGATGGAGATCCATTTTTGAAGCATCCGTTCAGAAGGAATTATATTTGAATTGAGTAAATAGAGCAAATAAAAATGGAGTTGTTTTCTTCGTTTTCTTTTTTTATTCTATTGTGGTTCCACTGTATGGCGCCAGAGACTTTGCGGAAATGCATCTGCAGTACCACTCATGACCTTAGGGAGTCAGCAGAGTAAACATTTTTGTAAGTGGACTGAACAGCTTACTATAAAATGTAGGTTACGAAAACGGAACAATCTTGGGAGTGCCTAAAAAGGAATGAAATCCCAATTCAAAATTAAGGATGTCCATTTTTTTATCCATAAATATAGTGGAAGTTTTTATACATCAGGAGTTTAAAATATGTTCCCAAATTTGAGTCTCTACAGTACCACTATTTGAATGTTTACAAAATGTCTTTGTGTATTGAGAACTTAAAGATTTACTTCAATTGGCCGACACACTCGCAACTGTATCCAGTCAGTAAAATCTAGCTGCAAGTTTGGGAATTACAACCAACCGCTCACTCCTCTCCTCCCCCTCGAAGCACTACGACAGCTGACAGAAAATGGCGAATTACATGCAAGGTGACCCACAGTGATTGTAGAAATGAGTCATTCTAAGGTAATAAAAACATATCGCTTCATTATGTAAGCTCTTTATACACCTCTGAAGACATTGTTAAATACATTAATTACATTTCTATCAAAAGATTACCCAAAAATGTAATACTGGCCCTTTAAGGAGATCTGATTGGAGGACTTGAAATAGTAAAGATTTGGTTCTTTTTGTAACACACCCTACTCTCATCTTAATGGTTATACCAAACACTAGAATATGTTATCAGTTCAAATGTGAATGTGACCTTTAAATATTGAAGATGAGATCCACTCGTCTATCAGGAAATATTTTGTCCTTCAGTAATTGTTTTTGTCCAGCAGAGGACAGCAAAAGCTTCTTACTCTATTTCAAAGGATCAGCCCGTATACATCTTACAGTCACATCTTTGAGTTATGCAACAGTCTCTGGCTGAATGTGAACTTGTTTCTATAAGTTGTCTCAGCATGACACTCGCAGATTTGACATACTTATTTGACTGAATAAAATGGATAAAATATTTTTTTCATTTAATGCTCAAACATTGTTTTACTGGACGAGAGATGTTTGTTTCATCAAACAGGACCTGAAGGAGAACGGTGAGCTGGTGTCTGTGTTGAAGGGGGAGAAGTGAAAGAACATGAGGATCAAATCACTGATATACCTGCAACACATGAACCTCAGGACTTCAGTGTGTCTTATTCCTTCCAAGTTGGACCTTAAAGGAGTCATTGTCAAAACACCCATCAGCACTTTGTTGAACCTGTAAATCCAATAAAGTTTGTTTCTTTCATCTTTTTTTCTTTGTTGCACGTTTTTGGAAACCCTGCTATTGACGTCCATCTGAGGTGATCCAGTCACTGGTCAGTCAGGACAGATCACAGTTTTCCTGCATTTCTTTTTACCAGTTTCAGATATTCCTGAAGAGAAAGACACTCGATTGGATCACCTCAAACTGATGTTAAGAAAGAGGTTAATGTGACCTAATGTACATTTGCAAACCAACATTTTCCTTTCGCAGTTTTGTCATTTTTCTGATTTGTTAATTTATGATTAAAGAGTTAATTCATTTATTGCATGTTGGTAGGTGAGTGCTGGTTTATTTTTGGATTTGTGATCTTATGAGAAACTGTATGATGGATCATTAACGATCCTGTCCATCGTTGATCTTTCAGCTCCTCAGACGGAAGGATTCCTTATTGCCATAAAAAGACCAATAAATATCCATCAGCTGTGTTCAGTTGAAAAGTCAACCCACACCTCATCTGTCTTTGAGCCGAGAGAGTAAAGTGCCCGTAATCTTTTTCACGTGCACACATGTACACAAACAAACTTTTGAAACCTTTGAGATAATTTAACAGATCCACCTACAATAACACAGTCAAAGACATTTGGCAACAAATGTTTTTACACGTTCACAGGTTTAATGTCTTTACATCTCACAGAAGACTAAAGGTTTAGTGCGCTCGGTAATAAAAATATCTATCAGTATTTAGTCACCCTCATATTAAAATTTTCGACTTTCGTCTGTGGAACACAAAAGAAGATCTTTTGAGGAATGTCTCAGTAGTTTTGTCTATAAAACACCTTTTGTCAAGATGTTTAGTGTTGTTTGTTTATCAGCTTTCTCCTAAAAATATCTTATCTCTTCTGCAGAAGACAGTTAGATTTTCTATGACTGAAGGGTAAATAAGTGAATGAATTTTCTTTTCTACCGTTAATGGTTTAGCATGTTAATTTTTTTCTCACATTATAATATTTCAGATTTAAATCAATATAAAAAAAATCTCAATGAAATTGTGAATGATATTTCTAGTTCTTAATAGTAAACAAAATTGATTTCTGACAGTTGGGTTTAACTTTACAGGTGTCACACCAGCATTAGTTTTGGCACCTTCCACAGCCACTACAAAGAATTCAATATTGCATTTTAGAAGTCCCATCAAAGACTTGACGATCTATATTCTCTGAACTATAAGAGCTTTTTGATTATCTTATGTTATATAATATAATAGTTGTATTATTAAAGTTGATATTAAAGTTATAGTGATAGAACACCAAAGTTAAATAAGAAAATGCTCCGTAATTGTTTTCTGAAGAGCATGCCTATTGGCTGCCAAATCTGAGACAGGTGAACCAAATTTATTAATTATATTATCAAATAGGCAACTAAGACATCACAGGTAGGCAACATTTTGTATAATTGATAAGTGATCTGAGTGGACAGACAAAGGCTTATAAAAGACAACTGCAAGAGTTGAAATGCATACATGGGTTTGTAGTTGCTGTGGTTTAAGCTTTACACTGCATTTTGCTGGAGTGGTTTTGGTTACACAGAGCTTCTGCTATGGATCAAGGGTGGAGAAGGTTGCTATACTTTGAACTTAAACTCTCATTTTGTGTATGGTTTTCTCCTGTTCATTGTTTTTATTTTTATAGGTTCCACATACTATTAGTCTTCCTGACTTTATGGAAACATGCCATTGGATATCCAAGTGAGTATCATTTCTTCATACGTGTGGCTTTGAGTTAACTTCCTGAGTTTTCTATTTATTTGTTCTGCAGGTTGGAATTCTCAAGTTAATCCACGTAGTTTGCGTTACAAGGGATTTTCACCTCGGGGATCCAAGTCTCTGCCAAATGCTTGGTTGACTGAGAAAATTCCTGTTGATGTGAACTCCAATGTGCTTGCAGTGAAAAATCCTAACTGCTACCAGTTTGGTAGTGCTTCTGGCACCTATGGATCTGTGTCTCAAACCCCAAGTTCACCGAGTGGCTCTGTTTCTGCATCTTGGCCCTCCAGTGTTAAGACTTCCCAATTTTCATTTAGTTCTGGCACCCGGGGTGGGTCTGGTCAATTGGCAACGTCCCATCTCTCGGGTCTGGCAGAAGGTGTGAGTAGCCATTCTCATGGTTCGTATGTACAGTCTCAGGGCAGCCCTAGTCAACTAACCTTTGGTTCTCCACTGTATGGAAGTAAATCTATGGGTGGAGCACACACAACATCCCATCAGCACAAGCAAGCTAGTGAACAGTCTCTGTCCTGGAACCAGATCCCTCAAAAAAAGCCTTCTGCCACAAGTTTCTCCAAAGGTAGTCGGACATCTGAAGCTATGTCACAAAGTAGGTTTTCGGTTTCAAGTGCCCCAGCTCCCAGGAAGTCTTTAGCCTCTGGCGGACCTCTTGGTCAAAGTGCCCCTGCTTCCCTGTATTCTAGTGCCTCTATGCCATCACCCCAAAGTGGTTCTAGTCTGTATAGTCAAGCAGCTGGCAGTGTGCATTCCTTCTCCCAGAGCCAAGCTCCTCAAAGCTCTCTGTCATCCCAAGGCTTTCAGACCTCAAGTTCAGCCGTTTCACAGGGTAGCTCTCCGTCTCAACGTAACAAGTTTCCGAATAGGTTCTCCCTGGCATCTGGCAGTGGTCCAAGTCATCCAGTTTCAACACAAGGAGCAAGTAGTTATGATGGTTTGACTCGGTCTCTAGGCTCTTATGATAATTATGCCCCTACATATTCCAAACCTGCTTCACCCTTGGGAGACCCTGGTCTGTTTAGCAGCAGTCAAAGCCATTATACATCAAAATCCCCTCAAAATGTCCATGGTTCTAGTAGGTTCTCCTCAGTGGCTGGTGGGTCACGTCGGCTTTCCACACAGAGTGGGGCTAGTAACACTGGGCCTTCTCAGTCCCAGGGCAGTGTTGGACCGTACACCCCTGGCTCTCCTGCATATCACAAGTTTGGTACCTCATCTCTTGGTGTTTCTAGCCAGTCTAGTAGTGGTCCAGGCTCTTCCAGCCCGTATTCACCGACATCTACAACCGGAGCTACTGGACAACTAACATCTTCCAGTGGCTATGCGTCTGCGCAGGGAGAAGGTGGTTCTGCTCATTATGCCCCTGCAAATTCCAAACCTGCTTTACCCTTTGGAGACCCTAGTCTGTTTACCAGCAGTCAAAGCCACTATGCATCAAAATCACAGAGCATGGCTGGTGGTACAGCGGGTGCTTCAATTCGTTATGTCTCTGCACCGAGAGAAGTTGGCTCCAACATTGCATCTCTTCAGCCTCAAGTTGCTGCTGGTCATTTTGCTTCACCTTCTCTGGGCGTTAAAGTGCCTGTGTACAGTCATGCCACCTCAAGTGGGTCCACCATGTCTTCGAACCTGAAGTCTAAGACCTGGAAGCCTACTACCTCTGGGAGGTTAACTTCCGTTGCAGCTCTGACGCAGACCAGCACTTCCCCTCAAAATGTCCAGAGTTCCAGTAGGTTCTCAATGGCTGGAGGGACAAGTCTGCTTTCCACACAGAGTGGGGGTAGTTACACTGGGCCTTCTCAGTCCTTGGGCAGTGTTGGAATGTACACTCCTGGCTCTCCTGCATATGACAAGTTTGGTACCTCATCTCTTGGTGTTTCTAGCCAGTCTGCCAGTGGTCCGAGCTCTTCCCCTGCATATTCCAAACCTGCTCCTCCCTTAGGAGACCCTAGTCTGTTTACCAGCAGTCAAAGCCATTATGCATCAAGTTCACAGAGCATGGCTGGTGGTATAGGGAGCGCTTCAAGTCGTTATCCACCTGCACAGAGAGATGGCTCCAAAATTGGATCTCTTCACCTTCAAGTTGCTAGTGGCAAATATGCTCCTGTTCCTTCTCTGGATGTTAAAGTGCCTGTGTACAGTCATGCCACCTCAAGTGGGTCTTCGAGCCTGCAATCTCAGACCTGGCAGCCTACTACCTCTGGGAGGTTTTATAGCAGATTTCCAACTTCTGGTGCAGCTTTGACGCAGACAAAGTTTTCCTCTCCAAGTGTCCAGAGTTCCAGACAGCCCACTGGTTCCATGACTCTGTCATCCGGCTCAAACGTCCAAGCAGCTTCAAAAGACGTGTCTTCTGCTTCATTCCAGGCTGAAACTTTGAGTGATTTGGATGATAATGGGAAGGTCTGGTGGTCTGACTGACTCTCTGATGGTTCCACAGCTGTACTTCGCGGTAGATATGATTCCTCATTTGGCCAGAGTGCTCCAATGTGAAAGCCATCTCGGAAGTCTTTGAGCTGATACTATGGGGCTGAGGGCTAATTGGCTTGTAACATATTGCGCTTTGTAACGTTTTTGTAAATTGGGACTCAATAAATGTTTTGTAAGGATTCCTTTCTGCTGAGTCTTTAAAATCCTGTTCTCTATGTTTTCTCCCGTATACTATTTGTGAGTTCAAACAAATATAATATACTGCTCATTTGCAAACCCTTTGGAATGTTTTTCTATGTTGGTTAAAACTGGTTAACGATCACAAGGTTTTTCATGTTGCTAATACTAGAAAAGTACACTACATATTGAGTTTGCTTGCATAAGCTTCTTATAATTGACACCAAATGCTTTGGCATTTTTGCACAACTTTCAAAATATGTAATTTAAACCGACTAACTGTTCATTGTTTGGTCTGGTAAGGTTTTAATTCAGAAACGGCTTTCTTTTAATCGTTCTTAAATTCAACATTTTTTTAAAAAAAAATTAATATCTCCTTTATTGAAAGAGAAATTAAAAAAAGAGTTGTGTAATCCAGTTCTTTCGCCATTTGTCTGAAGTCTGCCCTGTTTCCCCACTCAACATCCATTCTTCTACCTTGTTTCACATGCAGTGTCAGTCTTGCAAGAGGATGTAACAAAATTAATAGGAGATGGGCAGAAGCTGCTAATGCACTTAATACAGTTTTGCTTGCAAATCTTCAGCGTCTAGTTTGATTGAATATACATTAAACACAGTTTATGGAGAGCTGTGAACGAGTGCTAGGGTTGGGTCTCCAGAATGAGCAAAATACACCATATTGATAACCTGTTGCCTGTAAGTTTGTTATTGCTTATGCCCATGTGCATCAATTGCCAACAAGACCGTCATAATACTCTTTCACATAACATGTGTGGCATGATGGGCATCTTTTAGTGCTGGGATCGCTCCATCTGTCAGTTTCAAATGGTATCCAAACCCAGCGTTATATCCTTGGTTTACAAAACATTCCTCAGCAAACCAATAAACAGCAGAACTTTGTGTACACAGTGTTCTCTCTCTCTTGCTCAAGCTGGTAGATGTTTGCACATGCTCCTTCTCCCGCTTTCCCTGGTTGATGCATAGGTGTGTTCTTTCATCCCCCCGTCGGGTTGACACTTGGACGTGCTCTTCTGTGAGAATTGTCCGATAAGGGACCAATAAAAAATGAGAAAACTTTCTGAAACCTATGCGAATGCTGGGGAAGTGTATCGGGCACAAAAATTACAAAAAACAAAAAATACAACGTCATACGTCCAACTCATTTTTTGACAAGTTGACTAAGTCAAAAATGAGTAAACGGCATGTTTAACATTGTACAGAAGTCAGAATGCTTGAAACACTGTGGCATTTCCCCTTTAAGGTCCCTTTGGCATTTTAAACATGCAGTGGTGAGCCAGGCTTGACTGTCTTCATTTGATTTTGCTTCTACTTGGTTAAAACGGTCTTAGGACAGGGTGCATCTATGGCTCTGAAGGGCATATATTTAGAAGGAGCTCTTTAGGGTGAGAGGGAGAGAAACAGGTGTGTTCTGATGCAGAACAGAAATGTGAGATGACTGTGACCTTGCCCTGTCTTTTCTCTGAGCATCTTTGGTGAGCCTCATTAAAGCTAAGACAACATGAAATGTGCTGTAACATTCTTCTGTCAGAGAGAGGAGTCAGTCTGCAAATGTGCTTTCTCTGTCTTTTTAAGTTCAATTTCCGCTCCAATATAGTTATAGTGGTTTAAAGAATACATAACTAGGGATTTTTAAGGTCATACTTTGGTTTATGCAGTGTCCAACAAGATTTTGTACATGGGTGTCAAACACTATTATTTCGTAATAATAGCCAGAAATTCTTACCTCTCAAATGATTAGTTCTGCGATTCATCTGTCTAATTTCCTCCTGTGCCCTAGCCTAGTCTGATGTGATTGGTAACATGGTCAAGTGTGCTATGATTGGTCTACTGCGAATGAGGCTCACAAGCTACCGTGTTTAGGGGAGAAGAGTGAAGTTTTCGCAGGCAGTTTTAGCTAAACGTAGGTTGGGACTATATAGTAGTGACGTAAATCCGCAGCAGTTCGCGTCTCGGACTATGGACGACTCAGTTGCATGATTTAGAGTCGACTCCTTATTTTCCAAGCCAATAACTTTGTTATTCGGATTTCTACTTGGCAGACTGCTTACTTTCAAACACGGCAACATTACGCACTGCATGAAATGTAATTTTCATGATCTCATTTTATGTACTCTTTTAGAAAAACTTTACATTTGTATCTAGAAATGTGCAAAATTGTTAAAGTGAAATAATGATTCATGGAATGAATAAATACGAGATTAAACTTAATAAAAACAAATACAATTATGTAAAATAACATGGGTAGGTATCGATAACTACAAATATAACACCAAAGAGAAGGATTTTTTAAAAACATGCAATTGAGAACTTTACAAACTTTCGTCTATTTTTTTCCTATTAATCGAAATTCTAAAGTCATTTTTTTATCTCAGTCTTTTACAATTAAGCAACAAGGAACATGCTGTGATTTATTTCTTCATTTCATTACTAACATATTTCATATTTGATTTTATTGCAGTGGTTGCTCTTATGTTTACGCCGGCTGTTCCTGGCGTATATTGAAAGGTTTACATCACTGCTAAAACTTACTTTACACAGCACCTCGTGTAGGCACCAGGGTCTTGATCAGCAGGGTTTGTTTAGCAATAGACTGTCTGACTATAATTTATTGCCTGTTTAATATTTAGAGTCAAATCTGTTTGTTTCCACTTGGTAATGAAGGTTTTATTTAACACTCTTCTTCTTTCGAAAAATCTTTTGTAGTTAATGTGATCAGTGGCTCAGTGGAGGCTGTTTACAGTCATTTCCCTGCTTTAAAATTTTGTCTTCAGAGAATGTAGGAATTTCTTTTCAGCGGGATGGAGATCCATTTTTGAAGCATCCGTTCAGAAGGAATTATATTTGAATTGAGTAAATAGAGCAAATAAAAATGGAGTTGTTTTCTTCGTTTTCTTTTTTTATTCTATTGTGGTTCCACTGTATGGCGCCAGAGACTTTGCGGAAATGCATCTGCAGTACCACTCATGACCTTAGGGAGTCAGCAGAGTAAACATTTTTGTAAGTGGACTGAACAGCTTACTATAAAATGTAGGTTACGAAAACGGAACAATCTTGGGAGTGCCTAAAAAGGAATGAAATCCCAATTCAAAATTAAGGATGTCCATTTTTTTATCCATAAATATAGTGGAAGTTTTTATACATCAGGAGTTTAAAATATGTTCCCAAATTTGAGTCTCTACAGTACCACTATTTGAATGTTTACAAAATGTCTTTGTGTATTGAGAACTTAAAGACTTACTTCAATTGGCCGACACACTCGCAACTGTATCCAGTCAGTAAAATCTAGCTGCAAGTTTGGGAATTACAACCAACCGCTCACTCCTCTCCTCCCCCTCGAAGCACTACGACGGCTGACAGAAAATGGCGAATTACATGCAAGGTGACCCACAGTGATTGTAGAAATGAGTCATTCTAAGGTAATAAAAACATATCGCTTCATTATGTAAGCTCTTTATACACCTCTGAAGACATTGTTAAATACATTAATTACATTTCTATCAAAAGATTACCCAAAAATGTAATACTGGCCCTTTAAGGAGATCTGATTGGAGGACTTGAAATAGTAAAGATTTGGTTCTTTTTGTAACACACCCTACTCTCATCTTAATGGTTATACCAAACACTAGAATATGTTATCAGTTCAAATGTGAATGTGACCTTTAAATATTGAAGATGAGATCCACTCGTCTATCAGGAAATATTTTGTCCTTCAGTAATTGTTTTTGTCCAGCAGAGGACAGCAAAAGCTTCTTACTCTATTTCAAAGGATCAGCCCGTATACATCTTACAGTCACATCTTTGAGTTATGCAACAGTCTCTGGCTGAATGTGAACTTGTTTCTATAAGTTGTCTCAGCATGACACTCGCAGATTTGACATACTTATTTGACTGAATAAAATGGATAAAATATTTTTTTCATTTAATGCTCAAACATTGTTTTACTGGACGAGAGATGTTTGTTTCATCAAACAGGACCTGAAGGAGAACGGTGAGCTGGTGTCTGTGTTGAAGGGGGAGAAGTGAAAGAACATGAGGATCAAATCACTGATATACCTGCAACACATGAACCTCAGGACTTCAGTGTGTCTTATTCCTTCCAAGTTGGACCTTAAAGGAGTCATTGTCAAAACACCCATCAGCACTTTGTTGAACCTGTAAATCCAATAAAGTTTGTTTCTTTCATCTTTTTTTCTTTGTCGCACGTTTTTGGAAACCCTGCTATTGACGTCCATCTGAGGTGATCCAGTCACTGGTCAGTCAGGACAGATCACAGTTTTCCTGCATTTCTTCTTACCAGTTTCAGATATTCCTGAAGAGAAAGACACTCGATTGGATCACCTCAAACTGATGTTAAGAAAGAGGTTAATGTGACCTAATGTACATTTGCAAACCAACATTTTCCTTTCGCAGTTTTGTCATTTTTCTGATTTGTTAATTTATGATTAAAGAGTTAATTCATTTATTGCATGTTGGTAGGTGAGTGCTGGTTTATTTTTGGATTTGTGATCTTATGAGAAACTGTATGATGGATCATTAACGATCCTGTCCATCGTTGATCTTTCAGCTCCTCAGACGGAAGGATTCCTTATTGCCATAAAAAGACCAATAAATATCCATCAGCTGTGTTCAGTTGAAAAGTCAACCCACACCTCATCTGTCTTTGAGCCGAGAGAGTAAAGTGCCCGTAATCTTTTTCACGTGCACACATGTACACAAACAAACTTTTGAAACCTTTGAGATAGTTTAACAGATCCACCTACAATAACACAGTCAAAGACATTTGGCAACAAATGTTTTTACACGTTCACAGGTTTAATGTCTTTACATCTCACAGAAGACTAAAGGTTTAGTGCGCTCGGTAATAAAAATATCTATCAGTATTTA
This sequence comes from Triplophysa tibetana, assembly GCA_008369825.1. NCBI lineage: Eukaryota > Metazoa > Chordata > Actinopteri > Cypriniformes > Nemacheilidae > Triplophysa > Triplophysa tibetana. Next base: position 2,762,228 of record CM017893.1, read on the forward strand.
GTCACCCTCATATTAAAATTTTCGACTTTCGTCTGTGGAACACAAAAGAAGATCTTTTGAGGAATGTCTCAGTAGTTTTGTCTATAAAACACCTTTTGTCAAGATGTTTAGTGTTGTTTGTTTATCAGCTTTCTCCTAAAAATATCTTATCTCTTCTGCAGAAGACAGTTAGATTTTCTATGACTGAAGGGTAAATAAGTGAATGAATTTTCTTTTCTACCGTTAATGGTTTAGCATGTTAATTTTTTTCTCACATTATAATATTTCAGATTTAAATCAATATAAAAATATCAATGAAATTGTGAATGATATTTCTAGTTCTTAATAGTAAACAAAATTAATTTCTGACAGTTGGGTTTAACTTTACAGGTGTCACACCAGCATTAGTTTTGGCACCTTCCACAGCCACTACAAAGAATTCAATATTGCATTTTAGAAGTCCCATCAAAGACTTGACAATCTATATTCTCTGAACTATAAGAGCGATTTGATTATTTTATGTTATATAATATAATAGTTGTATTATTAAAGTTGATATTAAAGTTATAGTGATAGAACACCAAAGTTAAATAAGAAAATGCTCCGTAATTGTTTTCTGAAGAGCATGCCTATTGGCTGCCAAATCTGAGACAGGTGAACCAAATTTATTAATTATATTATCAAATAGGCAACTAAGACATCACAGGTAGGCAACATTTTGTATAATTGATAAGTGATCTGAGTGGACAGACAAAGGCTTATAAAAGACAACTGCAAGAGTTGAAATGCATACATGGGTTTGTAGTTGCTGTGGTTTAAGTTTTACACTGCATTTTGCTGGAGTGGTTTTGGTTACACAGGGCTTCTGCTATGGATTAAGGGTGGAGAAGGTTGCTATACTTTGAACCTAAACTCTCATTTTGTGTATGGTTTTCTCCTGTTCATTGTTTTTATTTTTATAGGTTCCACTTACTATTAGTCTTCCTGACTTTATGGAAACATGCTATTGGATATCCAAGTGAGTATCATTTCTTCATACGTGTGGCTTTGAGTTAACTTTTCCTGAGTTTTCTATTTATTTGTTCTGCAGGTTGGAATTCTCAAGTTAATCCACGTAGTTTGGGTTACAAGGGATTTTCACCTCGGGGATCCAAGTCTCTGCCAAATGCTTGGGTGACTGAGAAAATTCCTGTTGATGTGAACTCCAATGTGCTTGCAGTGAAAAATCCTAACTGCTACCAGTTTGGTAGTGCTTCTGGCACCTATGGATCTGTGTCTCAAACCCCAAGTTCACCGAGTGGCTCTGTTTCTGCATCTTCGCCCTCCAGTGTTAAGACTTCCCAATTTTCATTTAGTTCTGGCACCCGGGGTGGGTCTGGTCAATTGGCAACGTCCCATCTCTCGGGTCTGGCAGAAGGTGTGAGTAGCCATTCTCATGGTTCGTATGTACAGTCTCAGGGCAGCCCTAGTCAACTAACCTTTGGTTCTCCACTGTATGGAAGTAAATCTATGGGTGGAGCACACACAACATCCCATCAGCACAAGCAAGCTAGTGAACAGTCTCTGTCCTGGAACCAGATCCCTCAAAAAAAGCCTTCTGCCACAAGTTTCTCCAAAGGTAGTCGGACATCTGAAGCTATGTCACAAAGTAGGTTTTCGGTTTCAAGTGCCCCAGCTCCCAGGAAGTCTTTAGCCTCTGGCGGACCTCTTGGTCAAAGTGCCCCTGCTTCCCTGTATTCTAGTGCCTCTATGCCATCACCCCAAAGTGGTTCTAGTCTGTATAGTCAAGCAGCTGGCAGTGTGCATTCCTTCTCCCAGAGCCAAGCTCCTCAAAGCTCTCTGTCATCCCAAGGCTTTCAGACCTCAAGTTCAGCCGTTTCACAGGGTAGCTCTCCGTCTCAACGTAACAAGTTTCCGAATAGGTTCTCCCTGGCATCTGGCAGTGGTCCAAGTCATCCAGTTTCAACACAAGGAGCAAGTAGTTATGATGGTTTGACTCGGTCTCTAGGCTCTTATGATAATTATGCCCCTACATATTCCAAACCTGCTTCACCCTTGGGAGACCCTGGTCTGTTTAGCAGCAGTCAAAGCCATTATACATCAAAATCCCCTCAAAATGTCCATGGTTCTAGTAGGTTCTCCTCAGTGGCTGGTGGGTCACGTCGGCTTTCCACACAGAGTGGGGCTAGTAACACTGGGCCTTCTCAGTCCCAGGGCAGTGTTGGACCGTACACCCCTGGCTCTCCTGCATATCACAAGTTTGGTACCTCATCTCTTGGTGTTTCTAGCCAGTCTAGTAGTGGTCCAGGCTCTTCCAGCCAGTATTCACCGATATCTACAACTGGACAACTAACATCTTCCAGTGGCTATCCGTCTGCGCAGGGAGAAGGTGGTTCTGCTCATTATGCCCCTGCAAATTCCAAACCTGCTTTACCCTTGGGAGACCCTAGTCTGTTTACCAGCAGTCAAAGCCACTATGCATCAAGTTCACAGAGCATGGCTGGTGGTACAGCGGGTGCTTCAATTCGTTATGTCTCTGCACCGAGAGAAGTTGGCTCCAACATTGCATCTCTTCAGCCTCAAGTTGCTGCTGGTCATTTTGCTTCACCTTCTCTGGGCGTTAAAGTGCCTGTGTACAGTCATGCCACCTCAAGTGGGTCCACCATGTCTTCGAACCTGAAGTCTAAGACCTGGAAGCCTACTACCTCTGGGAGGTTAACTTCCGTTGCAGCTCTGACGCAGACCAGCACTTCTCCTCAAAATGTCCAGAGTTCCAGTAGGTTCTCAATGGCTGGAGGGACAAGTCTGCTTTCCACACAGAGTGGGGGTAGTTACACTGGGCCTTCTCAGTCCTTGGACAGTGTTGGAATGTACACTCCTGGCTCTCCTGCATATGACAAGTTTGGTACCTCATCTCTTGGTGTTTCTAGCCAGTCTGCCAGTGGTCCGAGCTCTTCCCCTGCATATTCCAAACCTGCTCCTCCCTTAGGAGACCCTAGTCTGTTTACCAGCAGTCAAAGCCATTATGCATCAAGTTCACAGAGCATGGCTGGTGGTATAGGGAGCGCTTCAAGTCGTTATCCACCTGCACAGAGAGATGGCTCCAAAATTGGATCTCTTCACCTTCAAGTTGCTAGTGGCAAATATGCTCCTGTTCCTTCTCTGGATGTTAAAGTGCCTGTGTACAGTCATGCCACCTCAAGTGGGTCTTCGAGCATGCAATCTCAGACCTGGCAGCCTACTACCTCTGGGAGGTTTTATAGCAGATTTCCAACTTCTGGTGCAGCTTTGACGCAGACAAAGTTTTCCTCTCCAAGTGTCCAGAGTTCCAGACAGCCCACTGGTTCCATGACTGTCATCCGGCTCAAACGTCCAAGCAGCTTCAAAAGGCGTGTCTTCTGCTTCATTCCAGGCTGAAACTTTGAGTGATTTGGATGATAATGGGAAGGTCTGGTGGTCTGACTGACTCTCTGATGGTTCCACAGCTGTACTTCGCGGTAGATATGATTCCTCATTTGGCCAGAGTGCTCCAATGTGAAAGCCATCTCGGAAGTCTTTGAGCTGATACTATGGGGCTGAGGGCTAATTGGCTTGTAACATATTGCGCTTTGTAACGTTTTTGTAAATTGGGACTCAATAAATGTTTTGTAAGGATTCCTTTCTGCTGAGTCTTTAAAATCCTGTTCTCTATGTTTTCTCCCGTATACTATTTGTGAGTTCAAACAAATATAATATACTGCTCATTTGCAAACCCTTTGGAATGTTTTTCTATGTTGGTTAAAACTGGTTAACGATCACAAGGTTTTTCATGTTGCTAATACTAGAAAAGTACACTACATATTGAGTTTGCTTGCATAAGCTTCTTATAATTGACACCAAATGCTTTGGCATTTTTGCACAACTTTCAAAATATGTAATTTAAACCGACTAACTGTTCATTGTTTGGTCAGGTAAGGTTTTAATTCAGAAACGGCTTTCTTTTAATCGTTCTTAAATTCAACGTTTTTTAAAAAAAATTTAATATCTCCTTTATTGAGAGAGAAATTAAAAAAAGAGTTGTGTAATCCAGTTCTTTCGCCATTTGTCTGAAGTCTGCCCTGTTTCCCCACTCAACATCCATTCTTCTACCTTGTTTCACATGCAGTGTCAGTCTTGCAAGAGGATGTAGCAAAATTAATAGGAGATGGGCAGAAGCTGCTAATGCACTTAATACAGTTTTGCATACAAATCTTCAGCGTCTAGTTTGATTGAATATACATTAAACACAGTTTATGGAGAGCTGTGAACGAGTGCTAGGGTTGGGTCTCCAGAATGAGCAAAATACACCATATTGATAACCTGTTGCCTGTAAGTTTGTTATTGCTTATGCCCATGTGCATCAATTGCCAACAAGACCGTCATAATACTCTTTCACATAACATGTGGCATGATGGGCATCTTTTAGTGCTGGGATCGCTCCATCTGTCAGTTTCAAATGGTATCTTAACCCAGCGTTATATCCTCGGTTTACAAAACATTCCTCAGCAAACCAATAAACAGCAGAACTTTGTGTACACAGTGTTCTCTCTCTCTTGCTCAAGCTGGTAGATGTTTGCACATGCTCCTTCTCCCGCTTTCCCTGGTTGATGCATAGGTGTGTTCTTTCATCCCCCCGTCGGGTTGACACTTGGACGTGCTCTTCTGTGAGAATTGTCCGATAAGGGACCAATAAAAAATGAGAACTTTCTGAAACCTATGCGAATGCTGGGGAAGTGTATCGAGCACAAAAATTACAAAAAACAAAAAATACAACGTCATACGTCCAACTAATTTTTTGACAAGTTGACTAAGTCAAAAATGAGTAAACGGCATGTTTAACATTGTACAGAAGTCAGAATGCTTGAAACACTGTGGCATTTCCCCTTTAAGGTCCCTTTGGCATTTTAAACATGCAGTGGTGAGCCAGGCTTGACTGTCTTCATTTGATTTTGCTTCTACTTGGTTAAAACGGTCTTAGGACAGGGTGCATCTATGGCTCTGAAGGGCATATATTTAGAAGGAGCTCTTTAGGGTGAGAGGGAGAGAAACAGGTGTGTTCTGATGCAGAACAGAAATGTGAGATGACTGTGACCTTGCCCTGTCTTTTCTCTGAGCATCTTTGGTGAGCCTCATTAAAGCTAAGACAACATGAAATGTGCTGTAACATTCTTCTGTCAGAGAGAGGAGTCAGTCTGCAAATGTGCTTTCTCTGTCTTTTTAAGTTCAATTTCCGCTCCAATATAGTTATAGTGGTTTAAAGAATACATAACTAAGGATTTTTAAGGTCATACTTTGGTTTATGCAGTGTCCAACAAGATTTTGTACATGGGTGTCAAACACTATTATTTCGTAATAATAGCCAGAAATTCTTACCTCTCAAATGATTAGTTCTGCGATTCATCTGTCTAATTTCCTCCTGTCCCCTAGCCTAGTCTGATGTGATTGGTAACATGGTCAAGTGTGCTATGATTGGTCTACTGCGAATGAGGCTCACAAGCTACCGTGTTTAGGGGAGAAGAGTGAAGTTTTCGCAGGCAGTTTTAGCTAAACGTAGGTTGGGACTATATAGTAGTGACGTAAATCCGCAGCAGTTCGCGTCTCGGACTATGGACGACTCAGTTGCATGATTTAGAGTCGACTCCTTATTTTCCAAGCCAATAACTTTGTTATTCGGATTTCTACTTGGCAGACTGCTTACTTTCAAACACGGCAACATTACGCACTGCATGAAATGTAATTTTCATGATCTCATTTTATGTACTCTTTTAGAAAAACTTTACATTTGTATCTAGAAATGTGCAAAATTGTTAAAGTGAAATAATGATTCATGGAATGAATAAATACGAGATTAAACTTAATAAAAACAAATACAATTATGTAAAATAACATGGGTAGGTATCGATAACTACAAATATAACACCAAAGAGAAGGATTTTTTAAAAACATGCAATTGAGAACTTTACAAACTTTCGTCTATTTTTTTCCTATTAATCGAAATTCTAAAGTCATTTTTTTATCTCAGTCTTTTACAATTAAGCAACAAGGAACATGCTGTGATTTATTTCTTCATTTCATTACTAACATATTTCATATTTGATTTTATTGCAGTGGTTGCTCTTATGTTTACGCCGGCTGTTCCTGGCGTATATTGAAAGGTTTACATCACTGCTAAAACTTACTTTACACAGCACCTCGTGTAGGCACCAGGGTCTTGATCAGCAGGGTTTGTTTAGCAATAGACTGTCTGACTATAATTTATTGCCTGTTTAATATTTAGAGTCAAATCTGTTTGTTTCCACTTGGTAATGAAGGTTTTATTTAACACTCTTCTTCTTTCGAAAAATCTTTTGTAGTTAATGTGATCAGTGGCTCAGTGGAGGCTGTTTACAGTCATTTCCCTGCTTTAAAATTTTGTCTTCAGAGAATGTAGGAATTTCTTTTCAGCGGGATGGAGATCCATTTTTGAAGCATCCGTTCAGAAGGAATTATATTTGAATTGAGTAAATAGAGCAAATAAAAATGGAGTTGTTTTCTTCGTTTTCTTTTTTTATTCTATTGTGGTTCCACTGTATGGCGCCAGAGACTTTGCGGAAATGCATCTGCAGTACCACTCATGACCTTAGGGAGTCAGCAGAGTAAACATTTTTGTAAGTGGACTGAACAGCTTACTATAAAATGTAGGTTACGAAAACGGAACAATCTTGGGAGTGCCTAAAAAGGAATGAAATCCCAATTCAAAATTAAGGATGTCCATTTTTTTATCCATAAATATAGTGGAAGTTTTTATACATCAGGAGTTTAAAATATGTTCCCAAATTTGAGTCTCTACAGTACCACTATTTGAATGTTTACAAAATGTCTTTGTGTATTGAGAACTTAAAGACTTACTTCAATTGGCCGACACACTCGCAACTGTATCCAGTCAGTAAAATCTAGCTGCAAGTTTGGGAATTACAACCAACCGCTCACTCCTCTCCTCCCCCTCGAAGCACTACGACGGCTGACAGAAAATGGCGAATTACATGCAAGGTGACCCACAGTGATTGTAGAAATGAGTCATTCTAAGGTAATAAAAACATATCGCTTCATTATGTAAGCTCTTTATACACCTCTGAAGACATTGTTAAATACATTAATTACATTTCTATCAAAAGATTACCCAAAAATGTAATACTGGCCCTTTAAGGAGATCTGATTGGAGGACTTGAAATAGTAAAGATTTGATTCTTTTTGTAACACACCCTACTCTCATCTTAATGGTTATACCAAACACTAGAATATGTTATCAGTTCAAATGTGAATGTGACCTTTAAATATTGAAGATGAGATCCACTCGTCTATCAGGAAATATTTTGTCCTTCAGTAATTGTTTTTGTCCAGCAGAGGACAGCAAAAGCTTCTTACTCTATTTCAAAGGATCAGCCCGTATACATCTTACAGTCACATCTTTGAGTTATGCAACAGTCTCTGGCTGAATGTGAACTTGTTTCTATAAGTTGTCTCAGCATGACACTCGCAGATTTGACATACTTATTTGACTGAATAAAATGGATAAAATATTTTTTTCATTTAATGCTCAAACATTGTTTTACTGGACGAGAGATGTTTGTTTCATCAAACAGGACCTGAAGGAGAACGGTGAGCTGGTGTCTGTGTTGAAGGGGGAGAAGTGAAAGAACATGAGGATCAAATCACTGATATACCTGCAACACATGAACCTCAGGACTTCAGTGTGTCTTATTCCTTCCAAGTTGACCCTTAAAGGAGTCATTGTCAAAACACCCATCAGCACTTTGTTGAACCTGTAAATCCAATAAAGTTTGTTTCTTTCATCTTTTTTTCTTTGTCGCACGTTTTTGGAAACCCTGCTATTGACGTCCATCTGAGGTGATCCAGTCACTGGTCAGTCAGGACAGATCACAGTTTTCCTGCATTTCTTCTTACCAGTTTCAGATATTCCTGAAGAGAAAGACACTCGATTGGATCACCTCAAACTGATGTTAAGAAAGAGGTTAATGTGACCTAATGTACATTTGCAAACCAACATTTTCCTTTCGCAGTTTTGTCATTTTTCTGATTTGTTAATTTATGATTAAAGAGTTAATTCATTTATTGCATGTTGGTAGGTGAGTGCTGGTTTATTTTTGGATTTGTGATCTTATGAGAAACTGTATGATGGATCATTAACGATCCTGTCCATCGTTGATCTTTCAGCTCCTCAGACGGAAGGATTCCTTATTGCCATAAAAAGACCAATAAATATCCATCAGCTGTGTTCAGTTGAAAAGTCAACCCACACCTCATCTGTCTTTGAGCCGAGAGAGTAAAGTGCCCGTAATCTTTTTCACGTGCACACATGTACACAAACAAACTTTTGAAACCTTTGAGATAGTTTAACAGATCCACCTACAATAACACAGTCAAAGACATTTGGCAACAAATGTTTTTACACGTTCACAGGTTTAATGTCTTTACATCTCACAGAAGACTAAAGGTTTAGTGCGCTCGGTAATAAAAATATCTATCAGTATTTAGTCACCCTCATATTAAAATTTTCGACTTTCGTCTGTGGAACACAAAAGAAGATCTTATGAGGAATGTCTCAGTAGTTTTGTCTATAAAACACCTTTTGTCAAGATGTTTAGTGTTGTTTGTTTATCAGCTTTCTCCTAAAAATATCTTATCTCTTCTGCAGAAGACAGTTAGATTTTCTATGACTGAAGGGTAAATAAGTGAATGAATTTTCTTTTCTACCGTTAATGGTTTAGCATGTTAATTTTTTTCTCACATTATAATATTTCAGATTTAAATCAATATAAAAATATCAATGAAATTGTGAATGATATTTCTAGTTCTTAATAGTAAACAAAATTAATTTCTGACAGTTGGGTTTAACTTTACAGGTGTCACACCAGCATTAGTTTTGGCACCTTCCACAGCCACTACAAAGAATTCAATATTGCATTTTAGAAGTCCCATCAAAGACTTGACAATCTATATTCTCTGAACTATAAGAGCGATTTGATTATTTTATGTTATATAATATAATAGTTGTATTATTAAAGTTGATATTAAAGTTATAGTGATAGAACACCAAAGTTAAATAAGAAAATGCTCCGTAATTGTTTTCTGAAGAGCATGCCTATTGGCTGCCAAATCTGAGACAGGTGAACCAAATTTATTAATTATATTATCAAATAGGCAACTAAGACATCACAGGTAGGCAACATTTTGTATAATTGATAAGTGATCTTAGTGGACAGACAAAGGCTTATAAAAGACAACTGCAAGAGTTGAAATGCATACATGGGTTTGTAGTTGCTGTGGTTTAAGTTTTACACTGCATTTTGCAGGAGTGGTTTTGGTTACACAGGGCTTCTGCTATGGATCAAGGGTGGAGAAGGTTGCTATACTTTGAACCTAAACTCTCATTTTGTGTATGGTTTTCTCCTGTTCATTGTTTTTATTTTTATAGGTTCCACTTACTATTAGTCTTCCTGACTTTATGGAAACATGCTATTGGATATCCAAGTGAGTATCATTTCTTCATATGTGTGGCTTTGAGTTAACTTTTCCTGAGTTTTCTATTTATTTGTTCTGCAGGTTGGAATTCTCAAGTTAATCCACGTAGTTTGCGTTACAAGGGATTTTCACCTCGGGGATCCAAGTCTCTGCCAAATGCTTGGGTGACTGCGAATATTCCTGTTGATGTGAACTCCAATGTGCTTGCAGTGAAAAATCCTAACAGCTACCAGTTTGGTAGTGCTTCTGGCACCTATGGATCTGTGTCTCAAACCCCAAGTTCACCGAGTGGCTCCGTTTCTGCATCTTGGCCCTCCAGTGTTAAGACTTCCCAATTTTCATTTAGTTCTGGCACCCGGGGTGTACCCCTGTATTCTAGTCCCTCTATGCCATCACCCCAAAGTGGTTCTAGTCTGTATAGTCAAGCGGCTGGCAGTGCGCATTCCTTCTCCCAGAGCCAAGCTCCTCAAAGCTCTCTGTCATCCCAAGGCTTTCAGACCTCAAGTTCCGCCGTTTCACAGGGTAGCTCTCTGTCTCAACGTAACAAGTTTCCCAATAGTTTCTCCCTGGCATCTGGCAGTGGTCCAAGTCATCCAGTTTCAACACAAGGAGCGAGTAGTTATGATGGTTTGACTCGGTCTCTAGGCTCTTATGATAATTATGCCCCTACATATTCCAAACCTGCTTCACCCTTGGGAGACCCTGGTCTGTTTAGCAGCAGTCAAAGCCATTATACATCAAAATCCCCTCAAAATGTCCATGGTTCTAGTAGGTTCTCCTCAGTGGCTGGAGGGTCACGTCGGCTTTCCACACAGAGTGGGGCTAGTAACACTGGGCCTTCTCAGTCCCAGGGCAGTGTTGGACCGTACACCCCTGGCTCTCCTGCATATCACAAGTTTGGTACCTCATCTCTTGGTGTTTCTAGCCAGTCTAGTAGTGGTCCAAGCTCTTCCAGCCAGTATTCACCGATATCTACAACTGGAGCTACTGGACAACTAACATCTTCCAGTGGCTATCCGTCTGCGCAGGGAGAAGGTGGTTCTGCTCCTTATGCCCCTGCAAATTCCAAACCTGCTTTACCCTTGGGAGACCCTAGTCTGTTTACCAGCAGTCAAAGCCACTATGCATCAAAATCACAGAGCATGGCTGGTGGTACAGCGGGTGCTTCAATTCGTTATGTCTCTGCACCGAGAGAAGTTGGCTCCAACATTGCATCTCTTCAGCCTCAAGTTGCTAGTGGCCAATATGCTCCTGTTCCTTCTCTGGATGTTAAAGTGCCTGTGTACAGTCATGCCACCTCAAGTGGGTCTTCGAGCCTGCAATCTCAGACCTGGCAGCCTACTACCTCTGGGAGGTTTTATAGCAGATTTCCAACTTCTGGTGCAGCTTTGACGCAGACAAAGTTTTCCTCTCCAAGTGTCCAGAGTTCCAGACAGCCCACTGGTTCCATGATTCTGTCATCCAGCTCAAACGTCCAAGCAGCTTCAAAAGGCGTGTATTCTGCTTCATTCCAGGCTGAAACTTTGAGTGGTTTGGATGATAATGGGAAGGTCTGGTGGTCTGACTGACTGTCTGATGGTTCCACAGCTGTACTTCGCGGTAGATATGATTCCTCATTTGGCCAGAGTGCTCCAATGTGAAAGCCATCTCGGAAGTCTTTGAGCGGATACTATGGGGTTGAGGGCTAATGTAACGTTTTTGTAAATTGGGACTCAATAAATGTTTTGTAAGGATTCCTTTCTGCTGAGTCTTTAAAATCCTGTTCTCTATGTTTTCTCCCGTATACTATTTGTGAGTTCAAACAAATATAATATACTGCTCATTTGCAAACCCTTTGGAATGTTTTTCTATGGTTGTTAAAACTGGTTAATGATCTCAAGGTTTTTCGTGTTGCTAATACTAGAAAAGTACACTACATATTGAGTTTGCTTGCATAAGCTTCTTATAATTGACACCAAATGCTTTGGCATTTTTGCACAACTTTCAAAATATGTATTTTAAACCGACTAATTGTTCATTGTTTGGTCAGGTAAGGTTTTAATTCAGAAACGGCTTTCTTTTAATCATTCTTAAATTCAACATTTTTGAATTTTTTTAATATCTCCTTTATTGAGAGAAATTAAAGTTGTGTAATCCAGTTCTTTCGCCATTTGTCTGAAGTCTACCTCCTTTCCCCACTCAACATCCATTCTTCTACCTTGTTTCACATGCAGTGTCAGTCTTGCAAGAGGATGTAACAAAATTAATAGGAGATGGGCAGAAGCTGCTAATGCACTTAATACAGTTTTGCTTGCAAATCTTCAGCGTCTAGTTTGATTGAATATACATTAAACACAGTTTATGGAGAGCTGTGAACGAGTGCTAGGGTTGGGTCTCCAGAATGAGCAAAATACACCATATTGATAACCTGTTGCCAGTAAGTTTGTTGTTGCTTATGCCCATGTGCATCAATTGCCAACAAGACCGTCATAATACTCTTTCACATAACGTGTGGCATGATGGGCATCTTTTAGTGCTGGGATCGCTCCATCTGTCAGTTTCAAATGGTATCTTAACCCAGCGTTATATCCTCGGTTTACAATACATTCCTCAGTGAACCAATAAACAGCAGAACTTTGTGTACACAGTGTTCTCTCTCTCTTGCTTAAGCTGGTAGATGTTTGCACATGCTCCTTCTCCCGCTTTCCCTGGTTGATGCATAGGTGTGTTCTTTCATCCCCCCGTCGGGTTGACACTTGGACGTGCTCTTCTGTGAGAATTGTCCGATAAGGGACCAATAAAAAATGAAAACTTTCTGAAACGTATGCGAATGCTTGTGAAGTGTATAGAGCACAAAAATACAACGTCATACGTCCAACTAATTTTTTGACAAGTCTACTATGTCAAGAATGAGTAAACAGCATGTTTAACATTGTACAGAAGTCAGAATGCTTGAAACACTGTGGCATTTCCCCTTTAAGGTCCCTTTGGCATTTTAAATATGCAGTGGTGAGCCAGGCTTGACTGTCTTCATTTGATTTTGCTTCTACTTGGTTAAAACGGTCTTAGGACAGGGTGCATCTATGGCTCTGAAGGGCATATATTTAGAAGGAGCTCTTTAGGGTGAGAGGGAGAGAAACAGGTGTGTTCTGATGCAGAACAGATATGTGAGATGACTGTGACCTTGACCTGTCTTTTCTCTGAGCATCTTTGGTGAGCCTGAATTAAAGCTAAGACAACATGAAATGTGCTGTAACATTCTTCTGTCAGAGAGAGGAATCAGTCTGCAAATGTGCTTTCTCTGTCTTTTTAAGTTCAATTTCCGCTCCAATATAGTTATAGTGGTTTAAAGAATACATAACTAAGGATTTTTAAGGTCATACTTTGGTTTATGCAGTGTCCAACAAGATTTTGTACATGGGTGTCAAACACTATTATTTCGTAATAATAGGCAGAAATTCTTACCTCTCAAATGATTAGTTCCACGATTCATCTGTCTAATCCCCTCCTGTCCCCTAGCCTAGTCTGATGTGATTGGTAACATGGTCAAGTGTGCTATGATTGGTCTACTGCGAATGAGGCTCACAAGCTACCGTGTTTAGGGGAGAAGAGTGAAGTTTTCGCAGGCAGTTTTAGCTAAACGTAGGTTGGGACTATATAGTAGTGACGTAAATCCGCAGCAGTTCGCGTCTCGGACTATGGACGACTCAGTTGCATGATTGAGAGTCGACTCCCTATTTTCCAAGCCAATAACTTTGTTATTCGGATTTATACTTGGCAGACTGCTTACTTTCAAACACGGCAACATTACGCACTGCATGAAATGTAATTTTCATGATCTCATTTTATGTACTCTTTTAGAAAAACTTTACATTTGTATCTAGAAAAGAAACATAATGCTTCAGTGTGTAAGCTCTTTATACACCTATGAAGACATTGTTAAATACATTAATTACATTTCTATCAAAAGATTACCCAAAAATCCAATACTGGCCCTTTAAGGAGATCTGATTGGAGGACTTGAAATAGTAAAGATTTGATTCTTTTTGTAACACACCCTACTCTCATCTTAATGGTTATACCAAACACTAGAATATGTTATCAGTTCAAATGTGAATGTGACCTTTAAATATTGAAGATGAGATCCACTCGTCTATCAGGAAATATTTTGTCCTTCAGTAATTGTTTTTGTCCAGCAGAGGACAGCAAAAGCTTCTTACTCTATTTCAAAGGATCAGCCCGTATACATCTTACAGTCACATCTTTGAGTTATGCCACAGTCTCTGGCTGAATGTTTTTATAAGTTGTCTCAGGATGACACTAGCAGATTTGACATACTTATTTGACTGGATAAAATGAATAAAATATTTTTTTCTTTAATGCTCAAACATTGTTTTACTGGACGAGAGATGTTTGTTTCATCAAACAGGACCTGTAGGAGAACGGTGAGCTGGTGTCTGTGTTGAAGGGGGAGAAGTGAAAGAACATGAGGATCAAATCACTGATATACCTGCAACACATGAACCTCAGGACTTCAGTCTGTCTTATTACTTCCAAGTTGGACCTTAAAGGAGTCATTGTCAAAAAACTCATCAGCACTTTGTGAACCTGTAAATCCAATAAAGTTTGTTTCTTTCATCTTTTTTTCTTTGTCGCACGTTTTTGGAAACCCTGCTATTGACGTCCATCTGAGGTGATCCAGTCACTGGTCAGTCAGGACAGATCACAGTTTTCCTGCATTTCTTTTTACCAGTTTCAGATATTCCTGAAGAGAAAGACACTCGATTGGATCACCTCAAACTGATGTTAAGAAAGAGGTTAATGTGACCTAATGTACATTTGCAAACCAACATTTTCCTTTCGCAGTTTTGTCATTTTTCATTCGACTTCGATGAATGTGATCTTTCAGCTCCTCAGACGGAAGGATTCCTTATTGCCATAAAATGACCGATAAATATTCATTCGCTGTGTTCAGTTGAAAAGTCAACCCACACCTCATCTGTCTTTGAGCCGAGAGAGTAAAGTGCCCGTAATCTTTTTCACGTGCACACATGTTCACAAACACACATGTGACAACCCGATGACTGTGTGGAGGAAACCTTTGAGATAGTTTAACACATTCACCTACAATAACACAGTCAAATATTCATTTATCTCTAAACAGAGACATTTAGCAACAAATGTTTGTACACGTTCACAGGTTTATTGTCTTTACATCTCACAAAAGACTAAAGGTTTAGTTCACTCGGAAATAAAAATATCCATCAGTATTAAGTCACCCTTAAATTTGAATTTTACACTTTCGTCTGCAGATAACGGAAGAAGATATTTTGAGGAATGTCTCAATGGTTTTGTCTATAAAATGGAAGTCAAGATGTTTAGTGTTCTTTGGTTATCAGCTTACACCTATAAATATCTTATTTCTTGTTCTGCAGAAGAAAGTTACATTTTATATGACAGAAGGGTAAATAAATGAATGAATATTCTCTTTTTAATGGTTTTGCACAGAATTGAATGGGTCTCTGAGTTTTTTGAGGTGGGTGTGCTGGGATTGTTTAATCTTAGGTCGTGAAAAAATATTCTGATTGGTCGGTCTCTAAGTTTTGAAGTCAAATATTTCCATCCAAAAAATATAATTGATATGTGTCCCAAGCTACCAGCGTCCTACAAACTAGTAGTTTCAGCTATACTATTTCTCACATTATAATATTTCAAATTAACATTAACATTTTAAAAATCTCAATGACATTGTGAAGGAGATTTCTAGTTCTAAATAGTAAACAAAATTGATTTCTGCCTATTGGAGTTAACTTAACATGTGTCACAATGGTATTTTGGTGCTCTTTGTTTGCAGAGATCAAAACTCAAGTCAAAGGTAAATATTTTCTCTGATAAACATCAAATTCGTGTTTTCTGCCGTCTCTGTGGAACCCTTTTTCCTCCAGCCACAAATAAAAATAATTGCATGTTTTATTATTTGAACTATATGAGCAATTCTAATATTATCAAATTTTATGCCCTGTCAAAGAATATTATTAAAGTTGTAGTGAGAGAAGTATTTTTATTGTTAACTTTATAAACAATACAAAAAGTATATTTATAAAAAGTTAAATGAAAAAAGTAATTGTAATGGTATCTGATGAGCATGCCTATTGGCTGCCAATACCTGAAGACAGGTGAACCAAATATATTAATTATATTATCAAATAGGCAACTAAGTCTTCACAGGTGAGCAATATTTCGTATAATTGCTTAAGTGATCTGAGTGGACAGACAAAGGCCTATAAAAATCAACTGCATAAGTTTGAATGCATGCATGGGTTTGTAGTTGCTGTTGCTGAAGCATCGTGACTCTGTTTTGCTGGAGTGGTTTTGGTGACACGGTTTTCTGCTATGGATCAAGAGTGGAGAAGGTTATTATAGTCCAAACATAAACTCTCATTTTGTGTTTTGTTCTGGATTTTATTGTTTTGTCCGGTTCACTCTTTTTGTAGGTTCCACTTACTGTTAGTCTTCCTGACTTTATGGAACCATGCTATTGGATATCCAAGTGAGTAGCAAACTTTATTTAATGTGTCTTGTTTCTTAGCTTTGCCTGAGTTTTCCATTTTTCTCTTCTGCAGGTTTGAATTCTCGAGTTGATCCACGAAGCTTGCGTTACCACAAGGCATTTGCACCTCGGGGATTCAGGCCTTTGGCAGGTGCTTGGATGACTAAGAATATTCCCCTTGGTGTGAACTCCAATGTGCTTGCTGTGAAAAGTCCTAGCAGCTCCCTGTTTTCACAGTTTGGAAGTGCTTTTGGCACCAATGAGTCTGTGTCTCAAACCCAAAGTTCACCAAATGGCTCTGTTTCTGCCTCTTTGGCCCTACCCCAAAATCTCCGCAAGTCCACACTGCTACAGCTCCAGGGTTCCTCCAGCTCCAATGTTCAAGGTATGGCCAGCCAGTCTACAGGTGGACCGGGCTCCTACAGCCAATATGACATCACCTTTAAGGATCGCACTGGAGCGCAAGCTGGAGGTTCCGGTCAACTTGTTTCCGCACAAGGAAGTACCAGCCTGACTGGCTTATCCTCACAGTCTCGGAGTACTTCCAGTCAGTATAGCCCTGTGTCTTTTGCATATCCCAGTCTTGGTTCCTTGTCCATGCCTGTTTCTGGGCCCTCCAGTGTTAAGACTTCCCAGTTTTCACTTAGTTCTGACTCCCGTGGTGGGTCTAGTCAGTTGGCAACATCCCGACTCTCTGGTTTGGCACAAGGTGTGAGTAGCCATCCTGTTGGTTCGTATGTACAGTCTCAGAGCAGCCCAAGTCAACTAGCCTTTGGTTCTCCACAGTATGGAAGTGCATCTACGGCTGCAGCTCAACTTGCATCTAGTCAGTGTAATCCAGCTAGTGCACAGTCTCCCTCCCAGAGCCAGATCCCTCACGGTTGGCGGCCTTCTGCAGCCATGTCACAAAGTAGGTTTTCTGCTGCAAGTGTCCCTGTTCCTAGGAAGTTTGTATCCTCTGTAGGACACCCTAGTCAGTCTGCTGCTGCTTCACTGTATTCTAGTGCATCTATGGTTTCACCTCAGGTGGCTTCTGGCCAATATAGTAAAACTACTGATGGTGCCCTTTCTCTGTCTAGTCAGGCTTCTCAAAGATTGCAGTCTTCTGTACCTAGCTCCTCCCAAGGTAGTCGGGGCTCTGGTGCAGCTTTTTCACAGAGTAGGTTTTCTGTTCCAAGTGCATCAGATCCCAGAAAGTCTTTAGCCTCTGGCGAACGTCTTGGTCAAAATGCCCCTGCTTCCTTTTACTCTAGTCACTCTATGCCATCACCCCAAAGTGTTTCTAGTCTGCATAGTCAATCAGCTGTCAGGGTGCCTTCCTTGTCCCAGAGCCCGGCCCCTCAACGGTGGCATCCTTTTGGCTTTCAGACCTCAAATAGCGCAGTTTCACAGAGTAGTTCTGCATCTCAAGGTGCCAAGTTTCCCAGTAGGTTCTCCCTGGCATCTGGCAGTGGATCAAGTCAATTAGTTTCCAAACAAGGAGCAAGTAGTTACAGTGGTTTGGTTCAGTCTCCAAGCTCTTATGCCCCTGGATATTCTAAACCTGCTTCCTCACCCTTGGGAGTACCTAGTCAGATTACCAGCCGTCAAAGCCATTATGCATCAAGTTCACAAAGCATGGCTGGTGGCTTAGTGAGTGCTTCAAATCGTTATCCATCTGCACCGAGAGGAGATGGCTCCAATGTTGTTTCTCTTCACCCTCAAGTTGCTGCTGGCCAGTATGCTCCTGCACCTTCTCTGGATGTTAAAGTGCCTGTGTACAGTCATCCTAGCTCGAGTGGGTCCTCCATGTCTTCGAGCCTGCAGTCTCAGACCTGGCAGCCTACTACATCTACGAGGGTATATGACAAATTTCCAACTTCTGGTGCAGCTCTGGACACTTCGAGGGCAAAAGCTGTTCTGCTTCAGAGTTCCAGTAGGTTTTCCTCAGTGGCTGGAGGTACAAGTCGGCTTCTCACACAGAGTGGGGGTGTTTACACTGGCTCTTCTCCGTCCCTGCGCAGTGATGGTCGGTACACCCCTGTTTCCCCTGCATATGCCAAGGTTGGTGCCTCATCCCTTGGTGTTTCTAGCCAGTTAACTAGTGGGCCGAGCTCATCAAGCCAGTCATCACCACTCTCTACAACTGGAGCTGGGTTACAACCAACATCTTCCGCTGGTTATCTGTCTGCGCAGGGAGAACGTGTTTCTTCTTTTGGGTCCTCTCTCCTGTCTCAAGGTGCTTCGGCCAAAGAGGTCATTACACCTATGGATACAAGCATGTCTGTTGCTAGCCAGACTGCAGCAGTTTCAAGTGGCATTCAGACCTCTGCTGCAGCAGATTTTAAGAGTGGCTCTTCTTTTGCATCCAGTAGCCCTTCCTCCCAAGATTTGAGTTCTCCTGTGGATTCTTTTACCCAGAGTGCATCTGCTAGTGGCCAAGTGTCACCTTTTGTTTTAATGACTCAATCTTCAGGCTCAAGTGTCCAAGCAGCTTCAGGTGTGTCTTCTGCATCATCCCAGGCTCAAACTTTGAGTGAATCTGCTGGTTCTGGACCACGTGTTGAAAATCAGGGAATGTCTGGTGGTTCCACATCTGGGCTATCCGGTAGTCATGAATCCTCATTCGGCCAGAGTGCTCGACTCTCCAATCCATCTCACGGATACTATGAAGTTAAGGGCTAATGGGCTTGTGCCATATGGTACTTTGTAGCAATGCGTAATGGTTTGTTTTGTGAATTGTGATTCAATAAATGTTTTGTAAGGATCCGTTTGTCCTGAGTCATTACTTTAAAACATGAACTCCTATAGGCTGTTTCTGTGAGTTCAGATTGGGATAATATACTGCTCAAATGCTAACAGCCCTTGGTGTGTTTTGCTTTTAATAAAACCGTTATAAGCATCACAAGGTTTTTTCTTTACAACATGAAATAAGGACAATACACCATTAATTCTTAACATGGGCTGGAATTAGCGTGTTGTAACAAAGCAAATTCTTAATGTGGAATTTGTCGAACAAATGTAAAGACTAATTGTTCATATGTTAGGTATTTGTTACCCTGTGTTCTTTCTATCTATTTTTCTCCAGACCTCCATTTTTGTTAAACCACAAGAAACGAGCTTGATCTCTCGCTCACATCAACTGCTGACATTTCCCAGAACTGTGAAATCAAGTTCTTTCTACATTTGTCGGTCTCCTTTCCCCACGTAAAATGTATCGTTTCAGTGTGGGTCTTTAAAGGGGTTGCAACAAGTAGTTTCTGCCAATCTCCTATTAATGAGTACCTAATAGGTAATTGCATTCTTTGAAAAGTCTTTATTTTGATTCCATTTACAGAAGACTGATAAAGCTGTATAATTTCTGAAAATGGTGAGTCCTGAAAGATTGCCGGGGACGAGGCAGGACTACAGCACGAACACACAAAACATCACATTATCCCTGCATTACTGTTGGCTATAAATTTGTGTTCTATGTCTTATGCATGGGTAATCAGCTTTCTCCTAAACAAATCTTTTTTATCCTGCAGAATGTTACATTTTATATGACTGAAGGGTAAATAAATGAATTCATTTTATCTCGTTAATGTTTTTGCACAGAATTTAATGGGTCTGAGTTTTTTGAGGAGGGTGTGCTGGGATTGTTTAATATAAGGTTTTGAAAAAATCATTCTGAATGTTCAGTCTCAGTTTGAAGTCAAATATTTTTATACAAAAAGTATAATTGATATGTGTCACAAGCTACCAGCGTCCTACAAACTAATACTTTCATCTATACTATTTCTCACATATTTCAAATTAAAATTCACATTTAAAAAATCTCAATGACATTGTGAATGAGATTTCTAGTTCTTAATGGTAAACAAAATTGATTTCTGCCTATTGGAGTTAACTTATCAGGGGCCTGTACCATGAAGCCGGTTTAGGTGGCTAGCCAGGTAAGTTTAGGATTACTTTGCGCCAACCCTGGGTTTTAGGTACCATGAAAGTAACTCAGCTTTAATCGGTGTTCATCGCCATGGTAACTTAAGCTGCACGGCTAACCTGCTCCGCAGCAGGCTATGATCTAGAGTAGAGATCTCACATCGAAAATAAACCAATCAGCGGCGAGCAAATTTACATATAAGTGAGGCAACTAACTCACAATGTGTGTTACAATGGTTAGTTATTTTTAATAATGTTTAATAAAATAAAAATACTAACATAAAATGATGTTAATATACATTACAAATACAAAATCAAAAAATGGTGACTATGTAGGTAAAATCTGATTTTAGAGATGACATTTGCTGGCTTTCCCTTAAACATGAAATTAAATGTATTTATACTGTTAATGTACTACACACAATATGTATTTCTTTGCATTGCATTTTTTACATTCCTGTCTGTGGGGCAGAACATTTAGGAACACTTCCAGTTTCACTGTGTTGGGTGAAACATTTATCTTCTTTGTCCACTGAAGAAACCTTCTATTCTACAGCTACAGCAAGATACAGACAAAACCATAAATTGACCGGTGACATCACATATTTTTAACACTGCTATTTTAATCTTTTTGTTATCAAGTTACACTTACAATGAACCTAAATAATGTATCATAAAGTAGGCCTACATTTTTAAATGTTTAAGACGTTTTTAATACTTGTAATGCCTACAACATTCCCTATGCATCTGTGTTTTTGTCAGTGCTTTAAGGAAGGTAAAGTATAACAGGGCTGTTTAATAGCATGTTGGTGGGAGACGGGGGTCCCTATGTATGCCAGAGGTTTTTGCTATCCTGACCGCAGAACCACTTCAACATGGCCCTCAATCAAACCAGAGTCAGGATTGAGATGACCATCGGATTTTTAAATGAACACTTCAACTGACAACTAAGTTCACATACTGGTATTTTTTATTTAACCTTCTTTATTAAGAGTAAGCTTCTCTAAGGTATTTTGTTCACAAAATGCATGTGTTACTTCTGTAACCTTTGGAGGTAGACACTTCAGTCTCTGGGGAAGGAATTGTGAAATGTCCTACAATAAAAGAGACACCAGTAACATAAAATATAAATCCTCACATTCACACTTGTGCCATAATGAATAGTATAGTACATTTATCTCTTTAACTTTGTCAGCACACAGATCGTTTCACTTCATCATGTGCTTCATCCTCATTAATAAAGGTAAACTAAATGATAACTAATGTTAGCAGGATATGTTCATCCACTGTGGGGGCACATACACACATAAAACACATCATATTACATTACTGTAATATTTACCTTACTACAGTATACTACAGTAAATGTGTGTACTATATAGTCGTTCAACTTGTGGATTAACTCAATCAGCAGTGTTTCTGAAACCGTTCTCTCTTGCGTAAACAGCAGAAACAGTATTACTGGGTGGCTGAAATACATTTTTGTGTTACTAACATTTGCGCATAATTATTTCCTAAGAAACCTACGGAACTCCCTCTATCCATGTTGAACGCGATTGGTTTAGCGATCCCAACGTCACTCGTTCATGTGCACGCGCGCACAAACTAATCTTAGCTTCAGGATCAAAGCTTGAGTTGACAAAGAAACTCCTGGAGCTGCTTCATGGTACCAACAAAGCTTGATCACGTTGGTTTGGTTTTGACAACCCAAAACTAATCCTGTAACCCAGAGTTTGTTCAACTACCATCATGGTACAGGCCCCAGGTGTCACAATGGTATTTTGGTGCTCTTTGTTTGCAGAGATCAAAACTCAAGTCAAAGGTAAATATTTTCTCTGATAAACATCAAATTCGTGTTTTCTGCCGTCTCTGTGGAACCCTTTTTCCTCCAGCCGCAAATAAAAATAATTGCATGTTTTATTATTTGAACTATATGAGCAATTCTAATATTATCAAATTTTATTCCCTGTCAAAGAATATTATTAAAGTTGTAGTGAGAGAAGTATTTTTATTGTTAACTTTATAAACAATACAAAAAGTATATTTATAAAAAGTTAAATGAAAAAAGTAATTGTAATGGTATCTGATGAGCATGCCTATTGGCTGCCAATACCTGAAGACAGGTGAACCAAATATATTAATTATATTATCAAATAGGCAACTAAGTCTTCACAGGTGAGCAATATTTCGTATAATTGCTTAAGTGATCTGAGTGGACAGACAAAGGCCTATAAAAAACAACTGCATAAGTTTGAATGCATGCATGGGTTTGTAGTTGCTGTTGCTGTAGCATTGTGACTCTGTTTTGCTGGAGTGGTTTTGGTGACACGGTTTTCTGCTATGGATCAAGAGTGGAGAAGGTTATTATATTCCAAACATAAACTCTCATTTTGTGTTTTGTTCTGGATTTTATTGTTTTGTCCGGTTCACTCTTTTTGTAGGTTCCACTTACTGTTAGTCTTCCTGACTTTATGGAACCATGCTATTGGATATCCAAGTGAGTAGCAAACTTTATTTAATGTGTCTTGTTTCTTAGCTTTGCCTGAGTTTTCCATTTTCTCTCTTCTGCAGGTTTGAATTCTCGAGTTGATCCACGAAGCTTGCGTTACCACAAGGCATTTGCACCTCGGGGATTCAGGCCTTTGGCAGGTGCTTGGATGACTAAGAATATTCCCCTTGGTGTGAACTCCAATGTGCTTGCTGTGAAAAGTCCTAGCAGCTCCCCGTTTTCACAGTTTGGAAGTGCTTTTGGCACCAATAAGTCTGTGTCTCAAACCCAAAGTTCACCAAGTGGCTCTGTTTCTGCCTCTTTGGCCCTACCCCAAAATCTAGGCAAGTCAACACTGCTACAGCTCCAGGGTTCCTCCAGCTCCAATGTTCAAGGTATGGCCAGCCAGTCTACAGGTGGACCGGGCTCCTACAGCCAATACGACATCACCTTTAAGGATCGCACTGGAGCGCAAGCTGGAGGTTCCGGTCCACTTGTTTCCGCACAAGGAAGTACCAGCCTGACTGGCTTATCCTCACAGTCTCGGAGTACTTCCAGTCAGTATAACCCTGTGTCTTTTGCATATCCCAGTCTTGGTTCCTTGTCCATGCCTGTTTCTGGGCCCTCCAGTGTTAAGACTTCCCAGTTTTCATTTAGTTCTGACTCCCGTGGTGGGTCTAGTCAGTTGGCAACATCCCGACTCTCTGGTTTGGCACTAGGTGTGAGTAGCCATCCTGTTGGTTCGCATGTACAGTCTCAGAGCAGCCCAAGTCAACTAGCCTTTGGTTCTCCACAGTATGGAAGTGCATCTACAGCTGCAGCTCAACTTGCATCTAGTCAGTATAATCCAGCTAGTGCACAGTCTCCCTCCCAGAGCCAGATCTCTCACGGTTGGCGGCCTTCTGCAGCCATGTCACAAAGCAGGTTTTCTGCTGCAAGTGTCCCTGTTCCTAGGAAGTTTGTATCCTCTGTAGGACACCCTAGTCAGTCTGCTGCTGCTTCACTGTATTCTAGTGCATCTATGGTTTCACCTCAGGTGGCTTCTGGCCAATATAGTAAAACTAGTGATGGTGCCCTTTCTCTGTCTAGTCAGGCTTCTCAAAGATTGCAGTCTCCTGTACCTAGCTCCTCCCAAGGTAGTCGGGGCTCTGGTGCAGCTTTTTCACAGAGTAGGTTTTCTGTTCCAAGTGCATCAGATCCCAGAAAGTCTTTAGCCTCTGGCGAACCTCTTGGTCAAAATGCCCCTGCTTCCTTTTATTCTAGTCACACTATGCCATCACCCCAAAGTGTTTCTATTCTGCAAAGTCAATCAGCTGTCAGGGTGCCTTCCTTGTCCCAGAGCCCGGCCCCTCAACGGTGGCATCCTTTTGGCTTTCAGACCTCAAATAGTGCAGTTTCACAGAGTAGCTCTGCATTTCAAGGTGCCAAGTTTCCCAGTAGGTTCTCCCTGGCATCTGGCAGTGGATCAAGTCAACTAGTTTCCACACAAGGAGCAAGTAGTTACAGTGGTTTGGTTCAGTCTCCAAGCTCTTATGCCCCTGGATATTCTAAACCTGCTTCCTCACCCTTGGGAGTACCTAGTCAGATTACCAGCCGTCAAAGCCATTATGCATCAAGTTCACAAAGCATGGCTGGTGGCTTAGTGAGTGCTTCAAATCGTTATCCATCTGCACCGAGAGGAGATGGCTCCAATGTTGTTTCTCTTCACCCTCAAGTTGCTGGCCAGTATGCTCCAGCACCTTCTCTGGATGTTAAAGTGCCTGTGTACAGTCATCCTACCTCGAGTGGGTCCTCCATGTCTTCGAGCCTGCAATCTCAGACCTGGCAGCCTACTACCTCTACGAGGGTATATGACAAATTTCCAACTTCTGGTGCAGCTCTGGACACTTCGAGGGCAAAAGCTGTTCTGCTTCAGAGTTCCAGTAGGTTTTCCTCAGTGGCTGGAGGTACAAGTCGGCTTCTCACACAGAGTGGGGGTGTTTACACTGGCTCTACTCCGTCCCTAGGCAGTGATGGACGGTACACCCCTGTTTCCCCTGCATATGCCAAGGTTGGTGCCTCATCCCTTGGTGTTTCTAGCCAGTTAACTAGTGGTCCGAGCTCATCAAGCCAGTCATCACCACTCTCTACAACTGGAGCTGGTTTACAACCAACATCTTCCACTGGTTATCTGTCTGCGCAGGGAGAACGTGTTTCTTCTTTTGGGTCCTCTCTCCTGTCTCAAGGTGCTTCGGCCAAAGAGGTGATTACACCTATGGATACAAGCATGTCTGTTGCTAGCCAGACTGCAGCAGTTTCAAGTGGCATTCAGGCCTCTGGTGCAGCAGATTTTAAGAGTGGCTCTTTTGCATCCAGTAGCCCTTCCTCCCAAGCTTTGAGTTCTCCTGTGGATACTTTTACCCAGAGTGCATCTGCTAGTGGCCAAGTGTCACCTTTTGTTTTAATGACTCAATCTTCAGGCTCAAGTGTCCAAGCAGCTTCAGGTGTGTCTTCTGCATCATCCCAGGCTCAAACTTTGAGTGAATCTGCTGGTTCTGGACCACGTGTTGAAAATCAGGGAATGTCTGGTGGTTCCACATCTGTGCTATCCGGTAGTCATGAATCCTCATTCGGCGAGAGTGCTCGACTCTCCATTCCATCTCACGGATACTATGAAGTTAAGGGCTAATGGGCTTGTGCCATATGGTACTTTGTAGCAATGCGTAATGGTTTGTTTTGTGAATTGTGATTCAATAAATGTTTTGTAAGGATCCGTTTGTCCTGAGTCATTACTTTAAAACATGAACTTCTATAGGCTGTTTCTGAGTTCACATTGGGATAATATACTGCTCAAATGCTAACAGCCCTTGGTGTGTTTTGCTTTTAATAAAACCGTTATAAGCATCACAAGGTTTTTTCTTTACAACATGAAATAAGGACAATACACCATTAATTCTTAACATGGGCTGGAATTAGCGTGTTGTAACAAAGCAAGTTCTTAATGTGGAATTTGTCGAACAAATGTAAAGACTAATTGTTCATCGTTTGTTCATATGTTAGGTATTTGTTACCCTGTGTTCTTTCAATATCTATTTTTCTCCAGACCTCCATTTTTGTTAAACCACAGGAAACGAGCTTGATCTCTCGCTCACATCAACTGCTGACATTTGCCAGAACTGTGAAATCCAGTTCTTTCTACATTTGTCGGTCTCCTTTCCCCACGTAAAATGTATCGTTTCAGTGTGGGTCTTTAAAGGGGTTGCAACATGTAGTTTCTGCCAGTCTCCTATTAATGAGCACCTAATAGGTAATTGCATTCTTTGAAAAGTCTTTATT
Organism: Triplophysa tibetana; assembly: GCA_008369825.1. Taxonomy (NCBI): domain Eukaryota; kingdom Metazoa; phylum Chordata; class Actinopteri; order Cypriniformes; family Nemacheilidae; genus Triplophysa; species Triplophysa tibetana. Next base: position 2,787,979 of record CM017893.1, read on the forward strand.
TTGATCCCATTTACAGAAGACTGATAAAGCTGTATAATTTCTGAAAATGGTGAGTCCTGAAAGATTGCCGGGTGTGAGGCAGGACTACAGCACGAACACACAAAACATCACATTATCCCTGCATTACTGTTGGCTATAAATTTGTGTTCTATGACTTATGCATGGGTAATCAGCTTTCTCCTAAACAAATCTTTTTTATCCTGCAGAATGTTACATTTTATATGACTGAAGGGTAAATAAATGAATTCATTTTATCTCGTTAATGTTTTTGCACAGAATTTAATGGGTCTGAGTTTTTTGAGGAGGGTGTGCTGGGATTGTTTAATATAAGGTTTTGAAAATATCATTCTGAATGTTCAGTCTCAGTTTGAAGTCAAATATTTTTATACAAAAAGTATAATTGATATGTGTCCCAAGCTACCAGCGTCCTACAAACTAATACTTTCATCTATACTATTTCTCACATATTTCAAATTAAAATTAACATTTAAAAAATCTCAATGACATTGTGAATGAGATTTCTAGTTCTTAATGGTAAACAAAATTGATTTCTGCCTATTGGAGTTAACTTATCAGGGGCCTGTACCATGAAGCCGGTTTAGGTGGCTAGCCAGGTAAGTTTAGGATTACTTTGCGCCAACCCTGGGTTTTAGGTACCATGAAAGTAACTCAGCTTTAATCGGTGTTCATCGCCATGGTAACTTAAGCTGCACGGCTAACCTGCTCCGCAGCAGGCTATGATCTAGAGTAGAGATCTCACATCGAAAATAAACCAATCAGCGGCGAGCAAATTTACATATAAGTGAGGCAACTAACTCACAATGTGTGTTACAATGGTTAGTTATTTTTAATAATGTTTAATAAAATAAAAATACTAACATAAAATGATGTTAATATACATTACAAATACAAAATCAAAAAATGGTGACTATGTAGGTAAAATCTGATTTTAGAGATGACATTTGCTGGCTTTCCCTTAAACATGAAATTAAATGTATTTATACTGTTATTGTACTACACACAATATGTATTTCTTTGCATTGCATTTTTTACATTCCTGTCTGTGGGGCAGAACATTTAGGAACACTTCCAGTTTCACTGTGTTGGGTGAAACATTTATCTTCTTTGTCCACTGAAGAAACCTTCTATTCTACAGCTACAGCAAGATACAGACAAAACCATAAATTGACCGGTGACATCACATATTTTTAACACTGCTATTTTAATCTTTTTGTTATCAAGTTACACTTACAATGAACCTAAATAATGTATCATAAAGTAGGCCTACATTTTTAAATGTTTAAGACGTTTTTAATACTTGTAATGCCTACAACATTCCCTATGCATCTGTGTTTTTGTCAGTGCTTTAAGGAAGGTAAAGTATAACAGGGCTGTTTAATAGCATGTTGGTGGGAGACGGGGGTCCCTATGTATGCCAGAGGTTTTTGCTATCCTGACCGCAGAACCACTTCAACATGGCCCTCAATCAAACCAGAGTCAGGATTGAGATGACCATCGGATTTTTAAATGAACACTTCAACTGACAACTAAGTTCACATACTGGTATTTTTTATTTAACCTTCTTTATTAAGAGTAAGCTTCTCTAAGGTATTTTGTTCACAAAATGCATGTGTTACTTCTGTAACCTTTGGAGGTAGACACTTCAGTCTCTGGGGAAGGAATTGTGAAATGTCCTACAATAAAAGAGACACCAGTAACATAAAATATAAATCCTCACATTCACACTTGTGCCATAATGAATAGTATAGTACATTTATCTCTTTAACTTTGTCAGCACACAGATCGTTTCACTTCATCATGTGCTTCATCCTCATTAATAAAGGTAAACTAAATGATAACTAATGTTAGCAGGATATGTTCATCCACTGTGGGGGCACATACACACATAAAACACATCATATTACATTACTGTAATATTTACCTTACTACAGTATACTACAGTAAATGTGTGTACTATATAGTCGTTCAACTTGTGGATTAACTCAATCAGCAGTGTTTCTGAAACCGTTCTCTCTTGCGTAAACAGCAGAAACAGTATTACTGGGTGGCTGAAATACATTTTTGTGTTACTAACATTTGCGCATAATTATTTCCTAAGAAACCTACGGAACTCCCTCTATCCATGTTGAACGCGATTGGTTTAGCGATCCCAACGTCACTCGTTCATGTGCACGCGCGCACAAACTAATCTTAGCTTCAGGATCAAAGCTTGAGTTGACAAAGAAACTCCTGGAGCTGCTTCATGGTACCAACAAAGCTTGATCACGTTGGTTTGGTTTTGACAACCCAAAACTAATCCTGTAACCCAGAGTTTGTTCAACTACCATCATGGTACAGGCCCCAGGTGTCACAATGGTATTTTGGTGCTCTTTGTTTGCAGAGATCAAAACTCAAGTCAAAGGTAAATATTTTCTCTGATAAACATCAAATTCGTGTTTTCTGCCGTCTCTGTGGAACCCTTTTTCCTCCAGCCGCAAATAAAAATAATTGCATGTTTTATTATTTGAACTATATGAGCAATTCTAATATTATCAAATTTTATTCCCTGTCAAAGAATATTATTAAAGTTGTAGTGAGAGAAGTATTTTTATTGTTAACTTTATAAACAATACAAAAAGTATATTTATAAAAAGTTAAATGAAAAAAGTAATTGTAATGGTATCTGATGAGCATGCCTATTGGCTGCCAATACCTGAAGACAGGTGAACCAAATATATTAATTATATTATCAAATAGGCAACTAAGTCTTCACAGGTGAGCAATATTTCGTATAATTGCTTAAGTGATCTGAGTGGACAGACAAAGGCCTATAAAAAACAACTGCATAAGTTTGAATGCATGCATGGGTTTGTAGTTGCTGTTGCTGTAGCATTGTGACTCTGTTTTGCTGGAGTGGTTTTGGTGACACGGTTTTCTGCTATGGATCAAGAGTGGAGAAGGTTATTATATTCCAAACATAAACTCTCATTTTGTGTTTTGTTCTGGATTTTATTGTTTTGTCCGGTTCACTCTTTTTGTAGGTTCCACTTACTGTTAGTCTTCCTGACTTTATGGAACCATGCTATTGGATATCCAAGTGAGTAGCAAACTTTATTTAATGTGTCTTGTTTCTTAGCTTTGCCTGAGTTTTCCATTTTCTCTCTTCTGCAGGTTTGAATTCTCGAGTTGATCCACGAAGCTTGCGTTACCACAAGGCATTTGCACCTCGGGGATTCAGGCCTTTGGCAGGTGCTTGGATGACTAAGAATATTCCCCTTGGTGTGAACTCCAATGTGCTTGCTGTGAAAAGTCCTAGCAGCTCCCCGTTTTCACAGTTTGGAAGTGCTTTTGGCACCAATAAGTCTGTGTCTCAAACCCAAAGTTCACCAAGTGGCTCTGTTTCTGCCTCTTTGGCCCTACCCCAAAATCTAGGCAAGTCAACACTGCTACAGCTCCAGGGTTCCTCCAGCTCCAATGTTCAAGGTATGGCCAGCCAGTCTACAGGTGGACCGGGCTCCTACAGCCAATACGACATCACCTTTAAGGATCGCACTGGAGCGCAAGCTGGAGGTTCCGGTCCACTTGTTTCCGCACAAGGAAGTACCAGCCTGACTGGCTTATCCTCACAGTCTCGGAGTACTTCCAGTCAGTATAACCCTGTGTCTTTTGCATATCCCAGTCTTGGTTCCTTGTCCATGCCTGTTTCTGGGCCCTCCAGTGTTAAGACTTCCCAGTTTTCATTTAGTTCTGACTCCCGTGGTGGGTCTAGTCAGTTGGCAACATCGCGACTCTCTGGTTTGGCACAAGGTGTGAGTAGCCATCCTGTTGGTTCGTATGTACAGTCTCAGAGCAGCCCAAGTCAACTAGCCTTTGGTTCTCCACAGTATGGAAGTGCATCTACGGCTGCAGCTCAACTTGCATCTAGTCAGTATAATCCAGCTAGTGCACAGTCTCCCTCCCAGAGCCAGATCCCTCACGGTTGGCGGCCTTCTGCAGCCATGTCACAAAGCAGGTTTTCTGCTGCAAGTGTCCCTGTTCCTAGGAAGTTTGTATCCTCTGTAGGACACCCTAGTCAGTCTGCTGCTGCTTCACTGTATTCTAGTGCATCTATGGTTTCACCTCAGGTGGCTTCTGGCCAATATAGTAAAACTACTGATGGTGCCCTTTCTCTGTCTAGTCAGGCTTCTCAAAGATTGCAGTCTTCTGTACCTAGCTCCTCCCAAGGTAGTCGGGGCTCTGGTGCAGCTTTTTCACAGAGTAGGTTTTCTGTTCCAAGTGCATCAGATCCCAGAAAGTCTTTAGCCTCTGGCGAACCTCTTGGTCAAAATGCCCCTGCTTCCTTTTATTCTAGTCACACTATGCCATCACCCCAAAGTGTTTCTAGTCTGCATAGTCAATCAGCTGTCAGGGTGCCTTCCTTGTCCCAGAGCCCGGCCCCTCAACGGTGGCATCCTTTTGGCTTTCAGACCTCAAATAGCGCAGTTTCACAGAGTAGCTCTGCATCTCAAGGTGCCAAGTTTCCCAGTAGGTTCTCCCTGGCATCTGGCAGTGGATCAAGTCAACTAGTTTCCACACAAGGAGCAAGTAGTTACAGTGGTTTGGTTCAGTCTCCAAGCTCTTATGCCCCTGGATATTCTAAACCTGCTTCCTCACCCTTGGGAGTACCTAGTCAGATTACCAGCCGTCAAAGCCATTATGCATCAAGTTCACAAAGCATGGCTGGTGGCTTAGTGAGTGCTTCAAATCGTTATCCATCTGCACCGAGAGGAGATGGCTCCAATGTTGTTTCTCTTCACCCTCAAGTTGCTGCTGGCCAGTATGCTCCTGCACCTTCTCTGGATGTTAAAGTGCCTGTGTACAGTCATCCTACCTCGAGTGGGTCCTCCATGTCTTCGAGCCTGCAATCTCAGACCTGGCAGCCTACTACCTCTACGAGGGTATATGACAAATTTCCAACTTCTGGTGCAGCTCTGGACACTTCGAAGGCAAAAGCTGTTCTGCTTCAGAGTTCCAGTAGGTTTTCCTCAGTGGCTGGAGGTACAAGTCGGCTTCTCACACAGAGTGGGGGTGTTTACACTGGCTCTTCTCCGTCCCTGGGCAGTGATGGACGGTACACCCCTGTTTCCCCTGCATATGCCAAGGTTGGTGCCTCATCCCTTGGTGTTTCTAGCCAGTTAACTAGCGGTCCGAGCTCATCAAGCCAGTCATCACCACTCTCTTCAACTGGAGCTGGTGAACAAGCAACATCTTCTGGTGGTTATCTGTCTGCGCAGGGAGAAAGAGTTTCTTCTGTTGGGTCCTCTCTCCTGTCTCAAGGTGCTTCGGCCAAAGATGTCCTTGCACCTATGGATACAAGCATGTCTGTTGCTAGCCAGATTGCAGCAGTTTCAAGTGGCATTCAGGCCTCTGGTGCAGCAGCATTTCAGAGTGGCTCTTCATCCACTAGCCTTTCCTCCTTGCAAGCTTTGAGCTCTCCTGTGGATTCCCAGAGTGCATCTGCTATTAGCCAAGTGTCACCTTTTAGTTCCATGACTCAATCTTCAGGCTCAAGCGTCCAAGCAGCTTCAGGTGTGTCTTCTGCATCATCCCAGGCTAAAACTGTGAGTGAATCTGCTGGTTCTGGACCAAGTGTTGAAAGTCAGGGAATGTCTGGTGCTTCCACATCTGTGATATATGGTGGCTATGGTTCCTCATTTAGCCTGAGTGCTCCTGTCTCCAATCCATCTCACGTACACTATGGAGTTAAGGACTAAAGGGCTTGTGCCATATGGTACTTTGTTGCAATGCTTAATTGTTTGTTCTGTGGATCTTGACTCAATAAATGTTTTGAAAGGATTCGTTTCTCCAGAGTTATTACTTTCAAACCTGAACTCTGTTTCTCCTATAGGCTATTTCTGTGTTCAGATTGGGATGATATCCTGTTCAAATGCAAACAGCCCTTGGTGTGGGTTTCTATACTTTTTTATAAAACCATTATGCGGTTTTGTGTACTTTACTACATGAAATAAGGACAATATACCTCCAATTCTTAACATGGGCTGATATTAGTGTGTTGTAACAAACCAAATTCTTTGTGTGGTACTCGTCGGAAAAATGTTAAGACTTGCTCATTGTTGGTTCACATCACGTTTGGTAATTGTTAGTTTTCTTTCAATATCTATTTAATGTGCACAGCTCGCTGTTTCTGAAACTACTAGAAATTAACTTTATCTCTCCCACATCACTTGCTGACATTTCCAAGAGCTCTGAAACTTCCCAATTTGTCTCTTTTCCCCACGTAAAATGCATTCTTTGACAGTGTCAGTATTTAAAGCGGATTTAACATGCAGATTTTGCCAATCTCCTATTAACAAAGTACCTATACAGTAATTGCATACTTTGAAGAGACTATTGTTTGGTCACGTTTATAGAAGACTGATACAGCTGTATAATTTCTGAAAATGGCAACCCGTTTGGGATGAAACGGTGTTTCGCATTAGGGTCTTGAACTTGTTAGGCAAAAGTGACATTTATTGCTCGTTTAATGTGCACAGTCAAATCAGTTTATTTTTGGCCGGCAATTTAGTGTTTTTATAACAAATCTTTTGTAATTTATGTGATCAGTGCTTAAGTGGAGCCTCTCCTAATTCGAGTTCAGTCGTTATCCTGCTTTTTAATTTTTCTTTGGGGAATTCCATTTCAGTGGAACTCATTCGTTTAACAGAAATGAACTGAATTTGAGAAGCCCACTGGAGAAGAGCAAACCAAAATAGTTCTTTTTTTCTCAGTTTTCTTGTAAAATGTCAAAAAAATATATATTGTGGTTCCACTGTGTGGCGCCAGAGACTTTGCGGAAACGCAGCTGCAGTACCACACATGACCTTTAGGAAGCAGCAGAGTAACAGTTTAGTTTTTTGCAAGTGGACTTAACAGCTTTCTATAAAAAACAGGTTTAGAAAATGGAAACATCTTGGGAGTGCCTAAAAATGTATGAATTTACGTTTTTTCCAAAAATATAGTTGAAGTTTTTTTTTTTTACATCTGAAGTTTAAAAATATTTTCCCAAATCAGAATCTCTCACTGTTTAAACTTTTACAAAATGTACTGGTGAAGTGTGTTTTGGGGCTTATTCCAGTAGAATTTGATGCTTTCGACAAGTTATCCACATGTTTCTGAAACGTCCTCTTGAGGTTCCTATCTGCCAAATCTTCTAACCAACAGATTTAGATCAACACATTTCCTTTCTCTATTAGATCTTCTTCTGCCGACTCTCTAATTCTCTTCTGCCGACTCTCTAATTCTCTATTCTTTATTGTTTGTGAGAAGGTGTTATGTATGGGCTTTTCTTTTCTATTTTCTTTTCTCATCAACTTTTTTCTCATTTTATCAAGAGTTACCTAAAGATTGTTTTCCATGGGTTCTTCTTTGATGGCAGATTCGCTCAGAAAGATCAAGAAAGAGACTGAAGAACAACAGACTATGTGAATATATAATGAATCCCCGAAAAGCCTAACTGTATCTGAGGCGTCGGCAAATTGTACCGAAACCGACAAATTGTACAAATTCATGCCATTTAGCCACATCGTAAAATAATTAGAAAACGTCATGAGATGTGATGGTTCCTCACACGAAATTGTTAGAAGAATGTCACACACGTAATTTTTGAGCCATTTTTGTCCTTTTACGATCGTGACAGATGTAGTTGCTGCGAGCTATCAAAGAAAATAACCTCACGAAGATTGTTTCTGTTCCACAGAAGGAATTTCAATGCCGGTTTGGAACAAAACAAGGGTGAGTTGTGGCCCTTTCGAAGTGTTTTTATCCATTAATTTATTGTACAGCTGATATTGACTTTTTTATGTATTTTCACATCTGCATGGGTTGAATTTCTACAGTGTTTCCTGAGATCTTCCCCCATGTTGTGGTTCCGGTGCACGGCACGCTCGCAGGGTTACCTGCTGCTTCTCAAGCGGCATGTCAATGAATAGAAAATAACCATCCAACACACAATTTCATTCCCAGCAGGAATTCATCACACATCTGGGGTTCGGTGTGTCGACGTACTGAGAATACACAGCTTTCTGTCCTGAGTTCCTCGCCTCCACGCCCTCATGTGACTGGATTTGATGCAGGTTGGAGAGTTGATTGACAGGACGGTGATGTCATCACCAAGGTCTGGGGATTTTCACAGGACCTACAAAGAATGTTTTTCTACATACGAATCAATTAATGTTCTGCTCCCATGCACTTCACGTGGAATCGTATTTGAAACATCTCATCCTTGAGTTAACATGCTCTCTGTGGGAGCTGAGGTGGACGGCAGGTTATCTGCTGGAGCTTCAGATGCAGTGGACCGTTGAGATGCAGTGAAGGATGCTGTTGTTTAGAATGCAGAGTCAAGATTGGAGAAATGCTTAGAAACAGGCACGCGAGACAGGAGAGGGAAGGGCCCATCCGTTTGATTGAGCCTTCCTTAACAGACAGGGTTCGATATTCACTCTGAGCAGGAGAAGAGAAAGAGACGTGATTGAGAAGGAGGCCTTGGAGGTGTCACAGATTGAGGGATTCATGTTGATTAACGGAACGTGTGAGCGGTGGCCATTTTGGCAGCTCTGGATGTAAAGAGCAGTGATAGAAGCTTTCCACATTTGCTTGGGCAAATTTACAGTTGCACCACTTGAGCAGGCACTATTTTTATGTTATTATTATTATTTGGAAACGCTTGAATGAAATGTGACCCAGTCCGTGGAAACCAAGCTAAAGTCCCAAAATCTAATTCTGAGATAACAGGCATCGAAGTTTGATATCATCCATTAATTACATTATTATTTTATGTTGCTTGGTCAATATTAAAGATATCATGGTTATATTTGCATAGAATGCTCTTTACATTATTTAGAATGCTCTTACGTAGAAAACAGAAAATCACATAAATACTTTACTGTAGCTGGGTTTAATGTAGACACAGGGTCACAAGTCTTAAAAATATTTGCTTAAATGCATGAAACTACTTTTGTGGACAAAAATAGAATTGTGGGAACATATCATTTTCTTTCATTAGAATAAAATAGAATGATATTCTAAAAAAATGTAGAATAGCAGAAACCAAAAAGTGAAGATGAAGCAGCAAATAAGAGCTGTGAATAGATTGGGAGCTCCTTATTTGAAAAGCTTCCCAGCATAAGACATCAAGAAGCTGATAAAATGCGAAGAGAACGATTTTGCCAATACGATTCAAGGTGTGATTACTTTCAAGATGCTAAAATATAACATGGTTTTAATTTATTTTAGATGATTCTATTTACAACAAATTTTCCATTGTTACAAATGTCTAACTTTGTAGTTTGATAAGTTTGCTATTATTCTAAAAAGTGGAACTAATATACATAAAGAACTTTGTGTCCCTGTGACTCTAAACGTATTAATATTATTACACTTTATTATAGACTAAATGTTATATTGACTATTTAATATTGGCAAACAATAGGCGGTTAAGAAATACTGTGTAAAGTGCTTTCTACAATATACATTCTTGCTGCTTTACAGAGAATATTGTAACAGAAACAAGAGGGAAAAAACAGGTTCACCTAAAAATAAAAATTCTGACATAATTTATTCACCATCTAGTTGTTCCAAATCTGCATAATTTTTTTTGTTCCATTGAACACAGAGAAATATATTTTGAAGAATGCTTGTAACCAAACCGTTATAAGCCACCATTGACTACCAAAGTAGGAACAATTGATTTATACAATTTCTTTGTTCTATTGAACACAAAAGAAGATATTTTGAAGAAAGTAAGAAAAAAAAGATTTTGTAACCCTTGTCATTTTTCCTATTTTATGGTAGTAAATAGTGGCCAAAAACAGCTTGGTTACAAGCATTATATCAAATATCTTTCATTTTTGGGTGAACTGTTCCTTTAAGGCCAATAGTCATAACGAAAGGTGTTTTATTGACCTTTTATTGGTCAAAATATTTCTTGTTAATGATGACGAGCACTAACAGTTCAACATTGTTAAGAGTTTATGCTGGAGTGATGGTGTACACAGTATGTAGGCTACAGTGAATATGCCAGATTACGTAGTCTGCTGAATCCACCAAAGTCAGAGCGTTTAGCACATTTTTGGCTTGTTCATGCCGTTACATAACTCACATTTCTTAAGAGAATCGGGTGCTTAAACTACAAGGTTGTGTAAATGGATCAATGGGTGCAAGTACGATGTTAAATGTCTATTTTTAGTGTCCCTTTCTCATGAGTGACTTTTGCGATAAAGTGACCAAGTGTAAGTCAACAAGCACATTACCACATTCTACAAGAGTCTTTTTTTCCCCATGATGTGTAAATGTTTATCACACATAAACCATTATGTAATCAAGGACTGCTTTTATAGTATCATTGTTCCGTATACAATTTGTCCTATGCCAAAACAATCGTTTCTTTAAGAGATTTTCCCAATTGTCGTATTTCATTATTTCCTTGTTCTTTGTTTAACATCTATAGTTATATATGTTATTTGTCTTGTGATAATACCTCCACCCAGAAAAGGAAAAAACAAATAAATAATTTAAAACATTAGAAGCACTACAGTCATTAGCACCATTCTCATGTTTGTGTAAAACTTTTAGAATGGCACTATTTTTTATCTATTATTAACAATATTTAAAATAAATATATATATATATATACACACAAAGTGTACATCTACACATACATACATATACATTTATATTGAAAAGTACACATAAGGAAGGCAAGTTTGTATCAAAATTTAGTTAATAGTTTATATGTATTCCTTTATTTCATAATATATACCTTGACTTTAGAGGTGTCCTTATCTTTTTCTTTTCAAAATGAATACTTTTATTCGTAAGTTCATATGTTATCCTCTCCATAGAGTGTACTTTAAATAAAAATACTTTAAATATTCAAATAACTATTGATGACAACTCTTTACTACCGATTATATGTAAAAAGGAATTGAAATCTGACTTTGCAAAGATTGCCATGTTATTTTCAGAAATCCAATTACAAATGTTTCATTTGGCTCTAGTGTTGTTGTTTTCTAAATTGGACTTTTCCAATTTTGACTTATATATATGCAATCCTTTGCCTCCTTATATTTGTATTCATAAGTCATGATTATGATTTTATTATGGCTCATGCAATAAGAGGAGGCGAGAGTGATTTGTTGGCATCTCTGCCGATACCCTGGCTCTTTCTGCAGCTCCTGTGATTTCAGGGGCTTGTTATCAATTCCATTATTCTACCATTAGAGATTTGAAATAATCATAATTTGATGCTTGCTTGCTAACATAAAATGATGTCAAATTTGGACATAACAAGGTAAATGTATCTTTTTGTACAATCAAAGCTGCAGATGTGAATTTTGAGAGAGACGGGTTTTAGAACTGCAGGATCCAGGAAAGAGTACTTCAATTTAAGAGTCGGGCAGATGGAAAGTATATCATTTTTGTCCTATATGTCTCCGCTGGTGTTAAACGACATGACATAATTACATTAAATTGACCAGAGTAAAACCTGACACATGGATTAATGTTTTCACTTCTGACGTTTTTTTCTACAAAGTGATTTTTATTGATGCCAAAAACACTATTTTCCTTGGTGATTGGCGGAGTTTGGATGTCATTGAATATCACGTGTTATGCAATACAGTAACTTTCTTATTGAGATTTTCTACAGAAACGTTTATTTTGTTGATTTTGCATTAACTTGAACAGTAACTTTTGGAATCTCATCTGGTTACAATGAACTGAATAAAAGTGTGTGATCTAATAATCTCCAAATGCCACACCGCTCTGTTGGGGAAAAATATTTTATTCTTATTACATTTTCATGTTATTTTGAACAAGCTTATTTTCACCCTAATAGGGTTTTAGTGATTATCAATGGGGAATTTGATAATTGGAAAATCAGGATCTTAATGTCATATACCCAGCTGGAGCTGATCAAAAGAGTTTAATGTCATTATTTTCTCAAAGGACGTTCAAATCGTATTGTATCATTGTCAAGTAAAGAACATGATTAATAATCTGATTTCAAATGATCAGATTCCTAATGACATCTCTAAATAGACACTTATAGCACATTAACAATTGATTCTCATTGCATAAGATAAATACATTGTTTTTTTAATAGCACAATAATTGCACAATTCAATAGCAAATAATTGCACAAATGACTTAGCATAGTTAAAATACATTAACATGAATGCATTTGTAGTGTAAACGTTTAAGTGTGGAAGTTTACAGAAAGTCATAGAGAAAAAAAATGAGCTAGTTGCAAAACTTTAACTAGATTGAAAAAAGTGCAATGCAAGTTAAGATGGCTCAGGTTAGCTTTTGTTTTCTTTCTCCAGAATGCCATGTGTCAACACATGTGGAATATTTTCACATGAAGCTGCCACAATAAAGAATGGAGAATCCAAGGAAAGGTGACGTGTGCGGTTTGACTGGCACTTATATACTGATGTGTGGGACAGAATGTCCTGCAATTGTCTGTCACAATTGTCCAAGAAATAAACAGTCAAACAATGCCACAGATTTTTTCCATTTTTAAAAGTAATGGAAAATGTTGGATGTCTTGCTTAGTCATGTTGTGCAGTAGAATAATAATAATGCTAAAAACGGTTTCGAAGCTTATCAATTTTGTTATTCCCCTCTCATAGGCAATTGTGGCAAAAGTAAATTTTGGACTCTGTTTTTCATCTATTAGCCTCTCATTATGGAAAGAGCTCAGAATGCAATGCACAGAATCAGACTTAAAGCCATGAGTAAAACAGATAATGAGATTGATAAAGAGAGGAAAACAATGTCCGGTAGGGGCATCGGTGAAGTGAAGCAAAAGAACCCTGAATTTTGCAATTATCCCAGAAACATGCAAACATTGTTCTGAAAATCAACCAGGAATGGTTGATGTGTTCACATAAATAGCATCAAACCAAAGGAAAGTTCATTATTTGTTTTTTTTCGACTGCGTAAACACTTGGTACAAATAATGGAAGACAAGAAGATTCGTATTTGTAAAGTTGATTATTTTAAAATGATATCGACCTTAGACAGAATATTTCTTCTGTCCAAAGAGTCTTCTGTTCCTCCAGTCGTATATTTCCTCTGTCTGAAAAGTTTTGTACCCACCCGAACCTGTCACATCGTCAGAGGATGAATTCCAAGGTAGGTTTTATACTTTCAACAACTTTTATTCAATTGCTAGCATGAAATTTGCATAGGACTATTTAAAGTCGCAGAGAAATTAAAAATGAAATATTGTAGCGTTTATAGGAAAAAGCCTATCGATATGGGTAATTTTCTTTTTAAAATTCATGTATCCTCATAACCTTCAGTTAAAATCTGAAAATGCACTTTCACCCTGAAATGCCTTTCCATCTGAAATGACGTAAATTAGACGGCTTGGCCGGATCATCCATTAACTCCTCCACTTGGAATTGGAAATTGGAAATATTCCAGAATACAGAAGTAAAACGTCGCAACTTCCGGTTCACGGGGACTTTAAATATTGGGGGCCAGATTTACCATCAGCGTGCGCCAGCACAAATGCCTCTTTTGATGTTAAAAGGCTGTCAGGAGTTACTAAAGACACGCAGTGAAATCTTAGCACTGAAAATGTGAGGACTTATTTTTGAGGCATTGCGCATTCATTTGTCGGAGTTTCACTTTCAGATGCAAAATGTGTGGTAGGAGACCATTTAAATGAATCATGCAATGTTATGTACTGACATTTGCACTTGTCCTTTTACTGTTTTCTGTCCCATTATTTAACACCTAATAATAATAATTTGCACTGTTTTTTGTCATGATTCTGCCTCATCTTGTCATGTCTTTCATTGCAGGATTCCCTGTTTCATGTAGAGAGAGACATTTTTACCCTCTCCGTCTTCTATATGCTCTCTCTGTAGTCTAGTCTCTGTCCCCTCCCTCTCGTTTCCTCGTTAGCTTCCTCGAGTCTTTCAGTACCCACACCTGCCGATTGTCATTATCCCTTGTTAGCCTCCCCTTTAAATAGTCCTCATGTTTCATTATTCTGTGTTCGTTCATTGTGTTAACTGTGTGGTTATACCGCCGTGTCTCTATGGATCATATTGCCCCAAGTCTAAGTGAGTCTAGTCTAAGTGTTCGTTTATTGTAGTTTTGTCAAGTGTTGTATTTAGTATTTGTTAGTCCAGTATTATTTAGTCTAGTTCCTGTTTTCTTGTTATTGTTATCGTGTCTTGTTTTCTCCATCGTGGGTTTTTGTTGTTTGTATTTTGTTAATAAAAGTCTTTGTGTTAATTCATCGTTGCCTGCAAATGGGTTCTTCCTTAGTATTTCACAACAGTTTTTGGTAGATTGCATTGGCCATAATGGAAATGAGAAATGTTTGCATATGTTTTTTAATGTGCGCCTTTTCAGTAAATTCCCAGCATAAAAATGTACTTTTGCAGTGTATGAAATCTGGCGGCATCTAGTGGTAAAGTTGCAAATTGCAACTAATGGCATAATCCACCTCTCACCCCTCCCTTTCGAAGCACTAAAGCAGCTAATATCGTCATGTTTTCACTTCTTTGCCGAAGGAGAATCACGTTCTGTAAAGCAATTTATCTGTTTAGGGCTACTGTAGAAGCAAGTTGGGACCCGCGGTGTATGTAGATAAGAAAACCTCATTCTGAGTAATAAAAACATAACGCTTCATTAAGTAAGGTCTTTACACATGAACACAATTACGTATATTATAATGCATTTCTATCAAAGGATCCTCCAAAGTATTACAAATCTCCTTGATTGGTTGTCACCAAAGATCCATCTATTTATATTTAATTCACATTTAGACATTAAGCAGACACTTCTGCAAATGCTTTTATCTATAGTCATTTAGAATATCATTTCAAATATAATTTTGGTATGCTGCTTATAAAGCGGGTCTCCACTTGGTATGTATCCATAAGTGCTTATTTGCACAAACTTGGTGAAGTCACTACCTGATAGGGCGTCAGGACAACACATCAACTTTCAGATGCAGGCAAGGTCTTCAGGATTACAAGCAGGTGTGTTTGATAAGGGTTGGAACTAAAGTGTGCAGGACACGTCTGGAGTAAAATAGCCTTGGTGTGGGGTGTGTGACAGGGACATGTCAATATAATGGGCACATGTCATTCAAGGCCTACATTTTTTTTGAATAAAGGAAAAAAAAGTACTTTAGTGTTGTGCAAGTTCTCTAAGTTTCTCGTTCTCTGGAGACCTGGTAACTGCAAAAGAAAAACAAGTACAAAGTATTTCTCGATGATTCCAAAAATATTTGTACACTTCTAGCAGATCAGCAGTAATGCTGAACCTTTGCGAAAGCCAAACGTCAACAGTTTTGTAATCTTCCAAACTAATTAGGTATTTTTTCTCTCAAAATTGAATTGATATAAATTGAAAACCTTTTGCAGCAAATAAAAAAAGTAAGGGATAAAGTAATATTCATAGCATACTCAAAAACTTGTTAAAAGTTTTTTTGAGAGGGATTAGTCAGAAGTTTCTGGCTTGTTTTTTATTATAACACACACTAACCCACGTTTTGTCCTAGAGTTATCCACAAATGATTTACTTTATTAGGTTTTTCTATCAAGGGAACAACGGTAAGAAAGAGAAAAATGTGCTCCAGTTATTTATTAATTCCACTGTTCCAGTAAACCTCTCTGGGAATCATAAGAACACTTTGGAAAGCTTACACAGAGTGGAAAGAAATCAATAGAAGAATTTATTTAATTTCTTCGGGTAATAATAGTTGTTCTCTCATATAGTCTTCAACAGTAAAACGGAAATTCAGTTTGATCAGTGAATTTATTTTCATCATATCTGATGGCCTTGGTGAAATGGCCTTTTGACTCATTTGTAATCTGTAAACTTTGCCGTGGTTATATATTTCAACTAGTGATGGGCCGTTAACGGCGTTGCGCGTTAACGTGAGACTCTTATCGCGCGATAAAAAAAATGTCGCCGTTAATCTATTCTCAAAGTTGGGT
Organism: Triplophysa tibetana; assembly: GCA_008369825.1. NCBI lineage: Eukaryota > Metazoa > Chordata > Actinopteri > Cypriniformes > Nemacheilidae > Triplophysa > Triplophysa tibetana. The sequence continues at coordinate 2,803,983 of CM017893.1, forward strand.
TGGGAGCTGGGTCTATACTACGCAAGCTATGATGACTTTCACCTTGATATTATAGCGCGGATGTATACATAGATTAATTGCACTGTAGGGGGCGAGAACGAGAGTTTTCAACTCGCGTGATCCGCGTCATTCGCGCCGCCTCATCATCTAATAACCAGGACTTCATTCGCGTCATTCGCGCAGCCTCAACATCTCAAAACCAGGGCTTCATTCGCGTCATTCGCGCCGCCTCATCATCTCATAACCAGGGCTTCATTCGCGCGATTCGCGCCGCAGGTGAGTCTATCGCCTCTTTGCATTGATTTAACATGTAAAGCACTCGCGCTTGACGCGCTATTCGCGTTTGGTCTGAAAACAACATAACGTTACTGTGAAATGACCACATCAAACGTGACGTGCTAACATGGATGCAGCTATGAAGCCGCGGGGTTTGCTTCAGGGAAAAATTATTTTTAAGAAGCTTCCCAATGGAAACCTCGACAAGACTAAGTTTGTTTGCACCTTGTTCAATGTGGAATTGGTTTACTGTACGGAATTGGTTTACATACAGTTGGTTTAAAAAAAAAAAAAACTTTCTCTCAACAGGTCTAGCTTTAGTTGAAACCAGTAGCATTGTATTGGCACCTAATGTATTATGGCTCCTGTATGACATATCGCTTGTTGCTCCCTAACTCTTTGAAAGTCGCTTTGGAGAAAAGCGTCTGCTAAATGACTAAATGTAAATGTACTGTAGGAGCTCTTCCAGTCTCAAGTACCACCTAAACGCAAAACATCCCTTAGCTAATGCGGAAGTAAACACAAGTACATCTTATTGAACATAATTTAATTTTCATCACCAATTATCATAGTAGAACAGCTTTCTCAAGCAGCTTGTGATGCATATTGGAAACAGGAGATGAGCCCCTGGTCTAATGCGCCACCTGGCTTGAGAAACCCGTTCTCAAAGACTTACTTTTAGTCATTATTTGGGTAGCACACATATTCTGAATGCCTTCGGCAGAATTCAAATGAGCCATTTTAATCTAGATTAATTTAGATTAATTCCAGAATTAATCTAGATTAATCTAGATTAAAATGGCTCATTTGAATTCTGCCGTTTCTAGATTAGATTAGATTAAAAATAGAATAGATTAAAAAAATTAATCTATGCCCACCACTAATTTCAACACTTGTTTTTACCATCATCTGGTTATATTTTTTACCGGGAATAACATCTAAAATTAAAGAACTGGACGGTGAACAAGAGAATGTGTGATGTTTGGCTGTGATCAGATTCATGCATATTTAAACACTCAACATTTGTATTCAAATCTTGACCAACAGTTTAGAGACTACACCGCCTAAATCTCTCATTTATGAATTACTACACTAATCTTAACATGCAGATAGCTATAAGTGTGCTTCTATTAGTAAATAATTATATTTTTAATAAATGTGTTCCTCAGTAAAAAAACTAAAAACATTTAAAAAACATTTTTGTTAAGTAGTTTAAATAGTAACATATTAACTAACATATCACTTAGGGGGTGATTCACATTTCGCGTCTTGTAGGTTATTTTAAATGTAGACATGCAGCAAGCGCATGAAAATAGGGAGCAGCGTGCACATTTTTCTAGGCGCATCAGCACCGCATCGATATTAAAATAATTAAACTTTTCAGTGTGCAGGACGGATCATTTAACTAGAGAAATAAGCACGGTTTGCGTTTTCCGTGCGGTTTTATGACTTTTTTTATTTGCTAACAGGACCACATTGGCATGCATTGGTTTTGTGTACACACAATAGAAGTCAATGGGGTCAAGTGCTGCTCGGCTACCAACTTTTTTCTAAATATCTTCTTTTGTGTATTGCGTAAGAAATAATGTCATAAAGGTTTGAAATGACAAGAGGGTCAGTAAATGATTGAATTTTCATTTTTGTGTGAAGGATCAGTTTAAGAATCGTCCTTACCAAAGTTATCAAAACAAGTACATTTTCATATTGTGAGGACAAACTTTATAAAACTGCAATGGAAAGTTTTTAATGAAGCTTATAGAATATATTTAAAAAGTCATGATATTCACTGATTTGTATTCTTATTAACGCTTTTTTTTTAAGCTTGAGGGTGGCAGGAGAGATGCATCCTCCCCGTGAAACTCTGTTTGCTGGAACTCCTAAAATTCGCTGCTGTTCCGTTCTGCAGGCTTCATTTTCTGAGGTTTTCCTATAGTTCCTGAAGCGAGAGCCTATCATGTCAGCGTAACAACACTCAGTCAGATTCACTCAGATACCACACGGTTTAGGTTTTGTGGAACACAACATACAAAAACACTTTAACACGAGTAGGTTTGAAAATCTTTGTGAAAGTCAGACCAGATGGAAGTGTTGCTTAACACCGATGAAGTTCTTCCGTAACGAAAGAAAGAATTTGGATAGCTGACCCCATTAAAGTCTTTGGCAACAGCACAGAGAGTTTCACGATTGCTGGTGGTATGTTGTTTTTTTTGTTTGTCTTTTCTGCAGTTGTAGTCACACTTCAGATGTCTTTGTGTTTCAGAGAGAGATGTTTAAAACCTAAATTTAGCTGCACAGTTATGTGTGAAAAAAGCACTCGCAAAATCCATTAAGTTGCTTTCAACTTTATAGTCTTTATGTTTAGAGACAAAGGTATTTGAACTGTAGAGTGTTTATCAGAGCAAAGACTAACTCCAGGATCCAGTGGAACATCTGGGAACTCACACCAAAGCACACGGGAGGGATACATTTGGTTTTTCTGTGTGTAGCGCTGCTTTTATGTTTCTGAGATGAGTTTTATTTCACACGAGATAGAGAGAGAGAGAGAGAAAGAGATTCTTCAGGGTTATGGAAAGGCGTTTATGCCTCTCTCTCTCTCTCTCTCTCTCTCTCTCTCTCTCTCTCTCTCTCTCTCACTCTCTCTCTCTCTCTCCCCCTCTCTCTCTCTCTCTCTCTCCCCCTCTCTCTCTCTCTCTCTCTCTCCCTCTCTCTCTCTCTCTCTCTCTCTCTCTCCCTCTCTCTCTCTCTCTCTCTCTCTCTCTCCCTCTCTCTCTCTCTCTCTCTCTCTCTCTTCCTCCCTCTCTCTCTCTCTCTCTCTCTCTCTCCCTCCCCCTCTCCCACTCTCTCTCTCTCCCTCTCTCTCTCCCTCTCTCTCTCTCTCTCTCTCTCTCTCTCTCTCTCTCTCTCTCTCTCTCTCTCCCTCTCTCCCTATCCCTCTCTCATTCCCTCTCTCTCTCTCCCTCCCTCTCTCTCTCTCTCTCTCTCTCCCTCTCCACCTCTCCCCCTCTCTCCCCCTTTCCCCCTCTCCCCCTCTCTCTCTCTCTCTCTCTCTCTCTCCCTGGTCATGTAAACACGTAAGATGTTTTTTATTTTATCAGGACAGGTCAGAAACGGTTTGAGCAAAATAAACTCTAGTTGCATGTAAACTTTCTCTCAGTTTTTATTGTGGAAATATCTGACAGAAGGTCTCAAACAGAAAGAACAGTAAAATAATGCATAAAGTCCTCGCTCGGATCATGCAGCTGATCTAGAAATGTCGAAATGAAAATCCATTGTTGCAGTTGCACGTAGTGCGAACGTGATATATAAAAACATAGTTTCTGAACAAGTTCCTGCAGCATTCTTCATTACTAGACAGACTATCAATGGTGACGTCACTCCACGTGAGAATCCTCACAAGTCTTAGGGGCCATTTTCGACGGCTAAAAAAATATAATTATTTGCTTTAGATGAAATACAATGTGCATGTTTGTATCTCCTCTTTGCTCCGCCTCTCTGAAACGCGCTGACTTTTTTCACAGCTCATCGCTCTGAAATGCGAGTTGTGCTATATTTGGCCAGGTCACTAGTGCGTAGTGATTGGTCGAATACTGTACGGTAATGTAATGCCTCTTCAAATATTCGGAACATTTTGGTGCGACGGTACAAAGAGATTTACAATCTGGTATATCTGGTCATCAATTTTGGGGATTTTAGTCTAATCACTCCGCAGGCTGGCGTAGATTTGGGGGTGTCGTTACACGAGGCGTTTCAGTCAGGTCTGGGTGAGCATTCGCTTTCAGATAAAATACATCTTTTGTTCCGACACTTACATTTTTGCAATTTCACGTGTCTAATACATGCATGGACAACTTATAACACAACAAAGACAAAGAAAAACACACACTTCCGGCAAATGACTCCTTTAAACTTCCATGTAAACAGATTTTTCTGCAATCATTGTTATTCACGTAAACGCGAGAAAACAGGTTTATTTTTATAAGCTGATTAAAACCCCCTGTATTTTCTGCATGCAAAAAGTGTTATTTTTGTTGAAAATCCCAATATGTTATATAACAGAAGTAAAAATGAGTTCAGAATGACATTCCCTGTTGCCTCTAAGAGCAGAAATGTTTATAGAGAACCTAAATTGGCAGGATTCATGTCAATGAGATTCCTCTGTTGGCTTTTATAGTGTTTAAGGATATATTGAATTTAAAACTGATCAGGGATAAAATAAAAACAAAAAATGAAAAACATGAAGGTTTTTGGAGTTTTGAAGAAGCTGAAGAAGATAACTTTAATGTTGTACTTTCAAGAAAATGTATTTGGCTTTGCAGACAGTGAGAGCTTCTAAGATGCCTTTGAAAATCCATTACAGACAGTTTTTTTATCATGACAGGCCCTGTGTAGTTAATAACATATACAGTCACCAGTATTCTGGCATCTATGTAGCTCAGGACTTGTCAATTTTTATATTCATTGTTTTAGGTGTTTTTGTTCAACTTTATCGGGTATCTGTCAATCTTTTCACACGTTTATTCTGACAGCTTTTGCGATGGCCGCATATAGAGAACCAGTGAGGTTTCTAGAATACTGTATGAGAGAGACTCTTTGGGAATTTATGCAGTTTGAAGTATTGACCTGACATGTTGGATGTCGGCTGTCCACTGCTGTATTATACTGTATTATACAAATGTTTCTGCAGTGCACAAAACAAACTCTTCTGGGCTTTAAATGTTGTCAGCCGATCAAGTGTTTTTTTTGTCGGGAAGCTCAATCTGCAGGTGAGAGCTTTCGTTCTGTGTCTCTAGCCTTTGTTTTATTCATCTGTGAACATTTCACAAAGGACAGGAGGTTAAAATTTCATCCCGTCTCAGAGATTCACGCACCTGTGTTCTTGCTGTAAAAAATGACAGAATAACAGAAAGGGACGATAATGCCGTGATGTTTTCCGTTGAGACGTGGGCGTTTTCTTTCCAGATCTTGACTGATAACTTGCAATCGTTCATGAAATCCACGATCCGAAATACAGCAGACACTACAAAATAACAGCATCTTTTATTCATCTCATTCCATCCCTGGGTTACATATCAACATTTTGACAATGCAGAAGATCTCACCGAATTTAGAGGTATCTCTGTATGATGTGTCTTTCTCAGACAAGGCCTGTGGGTCCAGATGAACGCGAGCTCGAAGTTCCTGTTCGCTTTATTACCTGCACATCATTTCAAGGCCGAGTGGAAAATAAATCTGACCTACAGAGGTGAATGGACAAACCGATATTGTGCACCAGCATAGACAGATGAATAAAAGCAAGCCTCTCTAAATCAGAGAACGACGGACGGGTGATGAATCTCTCAAAGCTCCTCACAATGGAAGCGCAGTGGATATTTTTCAGCGGCGTTCTGGTCAGTTACCTGGTTTCAGTTCGGACACTTTTCAGTGTCACATGATGCGAAAGCCATTGAGAATTTCTCGTTCCTGTGGAAAGTTTACTGCGGTTTTCTTTTTTCTTTTGAAAAACTTTGTGTTTTTTGCGGTTGATAGTGTTGGCTTGAGTGCGTGGTGTTTTAAGTAAGGGAGGAACAGGAACGTTTCGAGGTGATTTATCTGTATAGATTGACTGTCAGAGAGATAAATTGAGGGAGGCGTTAGGTGGAAACATCACATTGCACATTGTATATAACAGCGTTGGGCGTTTGGAAATATTACACCGTAACTTAAGCAACTAATACATCACACTCAGCTATTGTGCACAATGCAAAACTGTAAAAGAGACTAGAGTTAACATCAAAGTTAACGAAATAACGTGCAAATACATCACATTAGTATTTATACATAATGCATGCTTCAAAGAGACAAATTTTTTATTCAAATTCATTTTTTATAAAAAATAAAAGCTTTGCTCTTAAAGGGATGGTTCACCCAAAAGGAAATTTATTTCATCATTTACTCATCCTCGTGTCTTTCCAGACCTGTATGACTTTCTTTCCTCTGCAGACCACGAAAGAAGATATTTTAAAGAATATTGGTTACCGACCAACATTGACCACCATTGACTAATGCTAAGTTTACACCAAACGAAAATTAGCCGATAAGCGTGAGTAAATGACATACAAATTCAATGCAAAGAGAAATTTACGCAAAGAGCTCATTGCTTGACACGTCAGGACGCGTATAGACACTCCCGCTGCGCGATGTTTTCCATGTCTCTCACACGAAAATAACGAACTATTCCAGCTAGTAATAAAAGAGCGAGGGACACAATGCCTAGCGTTTGGTGTGAACACAGCATTACATCGTATGGACACAAAACCAAAATATCTAATTTTGTGTTCCACATACAGGTTTGAATGACAAGAGAGTGAATAAGTGATGACAGAAGTTTTATTTTTGTATGAACTATCCCTTTAATTGTTCCTTCTCTTGAAAATCACTTTGAAACTACTCCCATACAGAGCGTGTAACATACAAATGCACTTTTTCTAAGGTTATATACAAACATACGATACAAACATACAAAGCTGTCAGCAGGTTAAAATTGTATATTGTTTGTCAAGATGTGTCCATATAAACAGGTGACCGGGGACAGAAAGAGCCAAGTCAATTTCAAAAAGTTAAAGTTCTTAGAGGTCAACAGAAGTCCTTTCATAAGTATTATTTTATTCCAGGCGGTTTAGAAAAGTCAGTTTTGATCTACAGAGTTCCTATTGTAAAGCCATTACCCAGCGTAATCGGAGAGGAAATAAACTGTTTTCTTTTCAAAATGAGTAATGAGAGAAATTGAGCTGTGTTGACTTTTATAATGCCGGACATGAATCATTTAACAGTCAAGATTCTGACCAGGCCAAATGAACCGCCAGCTAGAATAAGTGGTCAAATATAGCGGGCTGTCAGAGTGATGGATATCTGCTCCTATAAACAGGAAAAAGAAAGTAAAGAACAATGTTTTACTGTTTCCACAAGGGCAGTGAAATCTTACAGTCATATACGATATCATCAGTTTGGTTTCTCAGAGGATCCAACCTTTGTAAAGAAAACGCCAATTCACCAAAGAAAGTTTTAACTGATAGACATCATTCTTTATCTGTTTTTTTCCGAATTGATTGACTTTGAAGTTATCAGTAGTAGTTTGTGAATGGTGATGCACTGCGGACTGTAGTTACTGTAGTACATTTGCGTGTGGATCATTGTATTGGTTGGCGAGTCACTTACTCAGTCCATACTGCCCTTCAGCGACATTTAGAGAGACAGACGAGGTCTTTACCCTCACTATACCCTTCAATTGATTATTAGATTTGCAATTAGTGACTCTGGAATATAAACCAGCCTTACATGAATATTAAGTCTATGGATATCAATTCTCATAAAATTACAGTGAAATGGGAGCAAAAGCATTAATGGAATATATGACATTGTGAAAATATCAAAGAAAGAGCTCATCTTGAAGGCTTGAGTCTCTCTCTCTCTCTCTCTCTCTCTCTTTCTCTCTCTCTCTCTTGCTGTGTTTCTTTGGCTCACGGGAAGCCCTTTGAATGCCAAGTACATGCTGACAGAGGCAGATACAAGGCTCCAGTCTTCTGCAGTTTTTCTCAGTGTGTCATTGTCAGTCTTCTGGAAACACAAACCTAGTAAAAACTAGATGGATCAAATATACATTGTTTATCATCTTGTCTCTCAACCTTCAGGACTATTGATTCTTTAGATTCAAATATTTTATATGCTTTACGTATCTTCATATTGGAATTCATGGTGCAACCTTCACATTTGCATATTTGGTACTCGTAGCAGATTTCAAATTCACATTTTGCTTAAATGCATAAAACAAGCGCGTATGTGATTGTTGAACAGCATCATCTATACTGGGAGTCAAACAATATACCTCTTGTTTCATTATATATTGTTTGTAGTATCCGGCAGTTGCTTTGGATCTTTACAGCAATTGTTATTACCAGCATGGTCAAATCCTGTTGAGTGAATTTTTTTTTTGAATGCATTATAGCTTGTGGATTTTTCCACATGACGGTTTTTACTTGTACATTAAGAAATAGATAATTGCATTTTATACTATTGCATTTGGAATGGTCAAACAGAAATTCAATTACTCGTGAATTTTCACGCATGTGAGTGTTCGTTTTTTGAGGTTTATCTAATAATTTTCAGGGTTTTTTTGCCATAATCATTTTAATTGTCTTTTCTGGAATATAATGGGGAAATAAAAAGGCAAAATAATTGTCAGATGTGAAAGGTGACTGAGCACCACAGATCTACATTGAGTCATTACATTAGCAAGAGCAGGGGGCACGAGATAACCGAACAATGATGACTCTCTCTCTCTCTCTCTCTCTCTCTCTCTCTCTCTCTCTCTCTCTCTCTCTCTCTCTCTCTCTCTCTCTCTCTCTCTCTCTCTCTCTCTCTCTCTCTCTCTCTCTCTCTCTCTCTCTCTCTCTCTCTCTCTCTCTCTCTCTCTCTCTCTCTCTCTCTCTCTCTCTCTCTCTCTCTCTCACTTCCCATCTGTCTCACGCTGTGACAGCTAATCACGGCCTATAAGTGAGCAGAGTTTCTAACGTGTGTCTCTTTAGTCAGCAGGGCTCTGCAGTTTCTCTGACATCACACAGATGTCAAATCCTTTGACAGCAAACGTGTGAGTGTATGTGTGTAGTGAAAAGGTTCCTGTTCCAAATTTTCCTCATGTCTCACAAACCTTCGCAAATTCCCCAATCATGGACTTTGACCTGAATCAAGCAGAAACATCAGCATCACTTACACGAGCGACAGTAGATGGGCGTGTCTCGCGACTAAACAAAGTTCAGATTTGCTCAATTTTATGCAAATGATGAGCGATTTTCGGCAGCGACTACCAAAAGGAGTACAGCAGCCGAACTCATGTCATCCTTCTCTCGTCTGTTACTGCGGGTTTGTTCATAAATGATTCTAGGACAACCAAAGCTGGGATGTCTTTTAACAACCTTTTAGGAAGAGACTGGTGACACACAGCGACAAAGTCGCTTGCGGTCTGAACGTAGCTTTATTTACGAAATATTGAAAATGCACTGTAAAGATGTGTTTTTTGAGTAATTAAGTAATGATTGATTGTCGATCATCCCATGCAGTCTGGGGTAATACATGAAGTGCATACCGTAGATGGTTTTCAAGAGAAGCGACTGCTAAATGTATACACATGAAGGTAAATGGCCAAACAGTGATTCCCGTGCATATGTTTGTACACGTGGGATATTTCTGGCCAAAATCAAATCCTCTCTAGTTTGTTCAAAGCAGCAGATGGAGACTGTAGGCATTCTGACATCTCAATGTGAATGGAGTCAATAGGAAGTGGAAGCCCCTGTAAAGGCATCAGAGCTTAATGCCGCCTGTGCGAGAAGTGCCGACATGCTTGATGATAATCACATGGTCATTGACTCGAGCCGGCTGTGGAATCAATAGGTTTGACACACAGTTGCCTCCAGGCCAAATCATAATCCTTCATCCGTCATTCACCTCTTCACGCCACGCCGTGGAACCAGAATCGAACCGTTTCCAGCTTCCTGCTGCGGCACATGTTCTGTGCCTCTGAATCCATCGCTGCTATATTGGCATCTTGCGGAGGAGGATGAGGGATTAGATCAAATTTAATTACTTTCTCCCACAAATCCCCATATGTTGATGGATTTCAAAACATACAGCATCGTACGCGGGTGCGCTCCACACGGCTACATTGCCTTATCAAATTTAGTTTTGTCTTGCAGAATCTTGAAGAGAAAATGAGACTGCTCAGGTCTGTAATATTTCTTGTATCTGGGTCAATGATGATACGTTTTTTAAATTAAATTATAAATTGCAAATCAAAAATCAATGACTCTGCTTTAATAGCTTTTTTAAAAGTCATATAAATGTATATGTGCGTTTTGTATTTAAAAAGATATTAAAAGATTAGAAATGTACATTTAAGGATTTAAAGCGGCCACAGCACACGCGGTTCCTGCCAATCTCATATTAATATTGATTACCTATAGAGTAGTATTGGAAAACTTTGTATCTTCGAAGAGCATTTAGTTTGATCACATTTATGAAAGATAAATACAGCTGTATGACTATTTCAATATCTATACTGTGCGTGTGGGGGAGAGGGGTAGGCTGAACTAATGCACCTGTGCACCCATTTCTAACAAAACATCGGTTCCACTCACCGCATGTGGTTCATGTGGTTCATGTCCGACTTCTTTTGGTGCTGGGACGGCTCCATGTATCAGTTTCAAACGATCTCCAAATCCAGCGTTATATCTACCCTTTATAAAGCATTCATCAACCAAATGCAGTGAACAAACAAACACCTGAATTTCCCGAACGTATGCTCTCTCTTGCACACAAGTGAAAGTGACGTCTGCGCATACTCTTCTTGCTGCCGCGTGGGGGTGCAGCATGCTTTTCTGGGAGAATTAGCCATTAAGGGATTAAGAAAATTTGTCACGAAACAGTTTTATATGTTTGAACAAACTTTCCGAAATCTGTATGATCGTGTATCCAGCACAGCAATACTACATAATACGCCCAACTCGTTTTTGGACAAGTTGACCATGTTAAGCATGAGAAGACAGCACGTATATTTGTAAGAATTCAGAATGCATGACACACCGTTGGACGGTTACGTTGTGTTTCCTGGTTATCAAACCCATGACATCTGCACTTCTGACACAATGCTTTACCAAATCCCTTACCCATCTTGGCCCCATTGGTTATGCTCGTCATTGATTTTAAACACTTGTTTGGTAGTTTCAAGATGTGTGATTCCTTTTTTGTGTCTTGTGAATAACCGAAAAAATATTTCAGAGACCTGACCGAGAAAGAACTGAAGGTGGGGCATTTCACCAATCTTTGTTTAACTACAAAGACTGTCTGAGCCAACATCAGGGATTATCTCTTCTACTTCAACACACTGGCGCTCTTCCAAAACATAGTGAGCTGCTTATCTCTACTTTCAATATAGGCAGCTGCCTTCTAAAGTCTTTTTAAAATGGAATATAAAGTGATTAGATGTGTTTTACATTAGCAGGAACTCCGTGGCTCATGCAAACAGCTTTTCTCATCCAAAGTGCAACTGAGAATCGACTGACAATCAATTTTAATTGATTTTGGCATCAGCATGTTGCAAAGCTAACACCGATACTCTGATAAGCATAAAAATAAGGTGCTTAAAAGGATTTTCTTCAGTGAGCCAAAAGAAGATCCAGTTTTGGTTTCTCAAAGAACCTCAAACTAGTTATTTTATTCCGTTTTTTTCCAACATTTTATAATCAGTAGATCTGTTGTCTACCATAAAAAAAGTGTCCAACAGATTCTGTGTATGTCAAAGATTCTTTAGGGAACCGGCAACTTGATATCACAGGAATTCGTAACCCGCTGTCTGCACCCAACACCAGAACGAATTGATATGAACAATAGATTATAATGAATTCCAGACTTACATTTAGTCATTTAGCAGACGCTTTTATCCAAAGCGACTTACATAGAGTCAGGGAGCAACAAGCGATATGTCATACAGGAGCCATAATACATTAGATGCCAATACAAAGTTACTAGTTTCAACAAAAGCTAGACCACTACCTGTTGAGAGAAAGGGTTATTGAGATTTTTTTTTTTAATTAATTTATTTGTCCGTCAGATATTCACAGAAGAGTTGGGTTTTGAGTAGTTTTTTGATTGTTGTGAGAGATGTGGTTGACCGGACAGAGTTAGGAAGAATGTTCCACCAGGAAGGAGTTGTGAAGCGGAATGAGCGGGAACGTGATTTACTGTCCTTATGAGAAGGCAATACAAGACTCCGCTGGTTTGCTGAACGCAGGGATCTTGATGGGGTGTAGGGTTGCAGGAGAGTGTGAAAGTAACCCGGTGCAGATCCAGTGAAAGTCCTGTAGGCAAGCATAAGTGACTTGAATCTGATGCGGGCTTCGACGGGAAGCCAGTGGAGAGAGATGAAAAGGGGTGTCACATGAGCCCTTTTGAATTCCATTGTCTTTTGTTATGTCTAGCCGTGTTGCATTGCTTACGGTGCTGATTACTAGAAAAAGCAATACTGAAGGCCCGCCCATAACCCCAACGCCAGTGACGAATTAGCCAAAATTAGTACATCGTAAAATAGTTTTTGCTGTGAGATTGTGTTGCATTCGCACAACTTGAGAGACAGCTTCTAAGGAACCTTTATTTTTAAGAGCCAGGTTTAACTTTGGGTACTTTAATTAGATCAAACTAACCATTTAAGACACTTTTTATTTACAATTACTTTAATGTTTTTTACAAAGTAAAACATTCTGGGATTGTCCTCAATGCAAATGTTACAAGTGGCGTTGTTTTAAAATGTGTCCAAAGCTAAAGTCAGACTCCTTCCCAAAAAAACAACACATGTCTCTTCTAAGCACAGAGAAATCTTCTCCTGTAAAAGCTGAGCAATTCTCGCATCAAAAGAAAGCCTGAGCCATCGTAAACCCGGCAGCCTCGCACCTCCAGTGGCAAAAATGCGAGATACGATAAAATGAGAGGAAGAGACAGACTTCAAAAATGGAGGAGATACTTCTCTGACTGATGCCCCAAATGACACCGTCATGTCGAAATCAAGCCTTCTCACATTTGCCTTTCAAATCATATTAAGACGACTTCCCCCTGCAGTACAGTACAGTCTGTGGGAGATGACGTTTGCTTGAGGTTGTTTTTATGATCCAACTAATCTCACCTGAAGGTCTGTTTTTAGCAGGCAATGTCCCGCTGTCAGATGCTGAAACGTTTGTCTGCACTATTCAGAAAAATCGATAAGATGAAAACACAGAAAACACACACTCTTGTTGTCGTTTAGAATTGATGCAGCTCTCAAAACAGATTGGGATTCATATTTATTTGAGCGCTCAGAAGACAACGTCCTATTCTGCTATAGTCAAGCAAGATTTATGTGCCGCACAATAGAGGAGGAAAGACTGTCACACACTGATATATGTGAAATTAAACGAGTGTATCCAGTTTTACATCAGACCGCATGTCAGCCTCTGTGAGTCTTACACAGATACAATCACCTTAGAAAATTAATGCAGTGTTGTTATATTGAGCTTGCTGTTTTAAAGCTCATGAGATTGATGAGAAATGTTTGAGTTCGTACTGAGATCTTCAATAATATTGACTTTTGATTGCATACTTGACAAATCTGGGCTCGGTTTGACATATTGTTGACATCTCTTGTGAAACTCTGATGACAGAGACATTTGTGAGGTCTCTAGTTCTTTTTCTTGGGAGAAATAACTGGAGATGTAAGCAATAGTTTACATTTGTCTCCATTTAATCTAATTGTTGTGTAGAAGAAATAATTGAGATGTTTAAGAGATCTCATCTGTGATCTGTTATAAACTGTTTTAAAGAAATTAGTTAATCAATAAATCACAACTAATAAGCTCTCCCTGTTTATCATAAACATGTATTCACTAACAATTACTCAAAGGTGACTGACTGCAGCTGTAATGCAACAGAGGAGAACTAGCACTCCCGGCTGAGACTGGTTTCTCCCAAGGTTTGTTCTCCATTTATTCATCATTGGAGTTTTGGTTCCTTGCAACCGTGCCATGTTGGCTTGCTCACAGGAGAGTGCTGATATTACAATATCTTCTAATCGCAAATTTTATTAACATTGCTTTTATTAGGTTAGTCTTCCTTGTTTGTACACAGCAAAATCGCCAGAGTAAACCTTTGTTTAACACTGTCAATTTTACTATGTACTCTTTACAAAAATGTTTTCATGTGAAGCTGCTTTGATGCAACATGGTAAAAGTGCTATATAAACTTGACATCACATTTTCACTGTAAATAATTTCTGTAGAAATTACAGAATAAGTTGCAGCAGTTTGCCAGTAATTTACTGTAGATTTACATTCAAAGATAAACATCTGTTCAAAGATTGATGAACATTAAACAATAACGTGTAAATGTACAAAACGCGTAAACGTACAAAAACATCCTCATGCAAAGCACTCTGGTAACCAAAACTAGAAAAAAAATAGAAAAAGGTTGATTTGGATTTCTGGTTTCCAGAATGCTTTGCATGAGGGTGTTATTTCATAGTTTATATTTTTCTGTAAAGATAAAGACATGTTAATGTTTAATGTTAATTTATCTTTGAACAAACTGTTGCTAATAAATTAGATAAATACAAATGTACAGTAAGTTACTGGCAACTAGCTGCATAACCACAGCAAAGACTTTTACAGTGTAGCTTATTTGCTAAATTGGTGATGTGAATTCGAGTCATGTTTGTATACTGTATACATCATAGATAGAGCTATTTACATAGGTCTCGAGTCTGTAGATCAATAAAGGACCAACATACTAGAAGACAAAATTATTTCCCAGGAAGAAGCTTTCAGATGGGCGTGGACGTGCAGCTTGGCTTTACGCCCATGTGGTACTCCGTTGTGACCTCCATCTTAAACAGCCGTAGTTGGATGGTAATCCTGCTGGTGACAGGTGTTCTGCCGGGTCTACAGGAGGCTGACAGGTGGATAAGCCCTGGCCGCTGACGTGTGTGATCTGCAGTCTGTTAGATGAGAGCAGGTAGAGCTTGTGTGGTGAGGTTTCAACTCAAGCTGAGCACACATGCCAGTGATAGTTTCTGACTGTTTAAGTCTAAGAAAGGCAACTTAGAATGTTATTATTAAGTTATTAAAAAATATAATTTTACCCCAGTGTTGTACTCTGTGTAAAGGACTGTTTCATTGGATTCCAGATTCCAGTTTGAATGCACATCAAAAAACTGTACACAAATGAAAGGTTTGAAATGGAGTTCAATGTTCACAGATACCGTGCAAACTTTACTGATGAGTCGAAAATCTCACATTCATTCCCAGGGGATGCTTTACATAAGCGAACAACAGTAATCTAAGCTTACAGTTATTTTTTTGTATATCAGACGTGCACAACCCATTTGACAAGACTGAGGTTATGTCTGACATTCTCCATTTTCTGACAATTTCGTAAAAGCATTATGTCAATGCAGCCCTCAAGACAAATTGCTACATTTCATATTTATAGTTCAGACGCTAAAAAATGTAGCTACTCAAGTCATATTCTGCTTCATATTTTATACACATTAGTGTCTACAGAACATTCTTTTACACCAGGGTTTCTGAATCAGGGGCAGAAGGCCTCAAAAAATAATTAAAAACAAGACAAAACAAACATTAAAATAAGCTAAAACTAAATATCAAAATATAAAGTATACTTTAGGAATGCTAAAATCACTCAACCAGTGTACGTGTAGTATTGCAATAATACTTGGGAACAAATTGTCCCATACTATTAAAAGTGTTACATATAAATATATGTATATATATATATGTTTCAACTAGCATTACTGTAGTATATTTGTAAGTATTGCAATAATACTTGGGATCAAATTGTCCAATACTATAAAAGGTTTTATATATTTCTATGTTTCTAAATATTTTGGTTTCTAAATATTTTGGTTGATTCTAAATAAGTGTATTAAAAGTGATTTCGTAGGTATAATAGTTTTCTATTCTTGCCTTATAGTTTACTATGTAAATAGTTGTAGCATTTTTTGGAGTTTATAAAAGGACATTTTTAAGTACATGCTCAGTAAACTACTAGTTAAATAGTTTTTTTCTACTCCAATGTAAGTTTTCCTTAAGTGAATTTTACCATATACTAATGTATACAATTAAACATTGAGTATCATATTGACTTGTATTTAGGTATAGTTTTTTACTTGAATCACACCTTTACCTACACTTGTACTTTGAAGTCAATTCCATCTTTGTACATAGACAATCAGCCTCTATTGCACGTGCAGTGCCAACCCAGTCTCAAGGCAGTTCGCGGCATTGGCACGAAATTTGTTGATTACAGTAAGTGACACGAATTCCCTTGAGAGTGCTGTGTATGTTTTATGTCTTCTAAGATTTATATACTTAAGTGTTATATTAAGTATATTATTGGTAATTTAACAAATATGCTGGAAAAATATTTTCCTTTTTAGTATAAAATTATTCAACTTATAGCCATTATTAGTTTTTGTGAAGTGTATTTGGACAGTGGAGCCCTTGAGGTTTCATACCCGTATATTCAGCCTTCGTGTTGCTATTGTAAACTCAATACAGCCACAAATCTAAACCACAGGCCTCGTTGCTGGACTTTAATGGCCTGTAATGAGTGTCCGTCTGATATGAGAATGAGGGAAGGGCTTGACAGTGCAATTAGCTGATCATCTTCACACACCGATGCACAAATAAGCCAGCACTGCATCGCATTCCTTATTTACCGGCACGGAAAGAGGGGCTACGGGGTGCGATCAATCTCTCACAGAAGCTAGAGGGAATAAAACATGAGGTGAGATCCTGACCTGCTATTTCCTTAGCCGTTCATCTCTGGCAGGAATTACCTGCTGCTGAATGTGCACCGGAAGTCGGGACGACTCTGTGACCCACATTATTTAAAAGACATGCATATGATTGCCTTAATTGTGGAGAAATTTGTTCTCGGAGGGTGAGCCTTGGCACGGCGTAACCTCTGTCACATGGTTAATGGATACGATAATTAAATGAAAGTGATGGATGATGGGAAGAGGTTTCTGGAATGGATGCTGAAATTCTGGAGAATGCATCCTGTCAGTCAAAACTCGACACTGTGGATCCAGTTTAGTATACAGGATTTTTTAACTGGGTGGCAAGCGGTCATCAAATGATTTCAAATCAGTTGGTTCCTTTGCAAAATTTGGTCTAATGGTTTGCACTAAAAAGCAATTGGAATATTCTTATTTGAAATCATGGAAAAACAACAATGAACAAAGGCCCACCTATAAACAGTAGCAATGCATGACCCACCAAGACGTTATGCTTACTGCAAATTATGTTTTATTTAAACATTTAAACATAGATCAGTAAATTTACCTTAGTCAACGTATAGAGTACATTGGGTTAGATGATAATGTTATGCCAGGAAGACCCTTGCATAATGTAATTTAGTCTCGCAAGTCGGATAAAACATTATTTCCTGACGATGCATTTTTTTATTTTTTGTGTTTATTCAGTATTTGCCTCTGTCCACTCACCTAATTGCATACTTATGCTCTCCACGTTTTGCTGTGTTTGCTGAGAGCTAAAGACTAGCAATACAAATACAAAACACAATGAATCTGCCACATCTGGGAAAAGTAAACAGGCATAGAATACTTACATTGTTTGTTTTTAAAAAAGCGATAGATGATTGTTTTTTGTCTCTTCGTTTCCCTTATGTGATAGTTATGCAGTCCATTTTTTTCAGTCCAGAAAAATTACTTGCTCAGTCATAGACAATGGCATTTGATCACTATGGTTACCGCTACAACGGGCACAATTGAGGCAGCTAACAGCTCCTCGCAGGATCCCGGGGGCGGGATCAGGAGTCGTAGCAGGCTAGCAGCAGCACACTGAAAACACAGAGAACGTAAACATTGGTGGCCGACCCGATTCTGAAGCATTGACTGCAAATTAATTAAGGAGCAGCATGCCTGTCCGCAACTACTTAGGCTAATGGACATAGCGAAAACCCTGATTAATCATCAGTTTTACCGATGTCAGTTGCCTTTCATAGGGACAGTTCGGGGGACGGATCGGCTTGTGTGGATGGTGAGTTTTGCTTCTTCACTATGATTCTGTTTGTATTATTAGCAGTTTACAAATTTCTAATTATAATGTAAAATTATTATAATAGTATTTCAATTTATTTACAATTTCTTTAGTATTGTCAGTTTTCTTTACGAATCCATCTCTCAATCATTAGCCTTAGAAGTGAAGCAAGAATCACTCTAGTCTGTCTTTTGTTTTAGAAGATGTCCAGGTGCCACAAACACTTTTTCCCCCCTCTATCACTCAATAAAAAATTGTCGCAGTACGGTAGTGTTGTGTTCTCGGTTTAACGTTCGCAGGAAACTCCTCAGGGATCAGCCCGAGGGAGGTTTTGGCAGAACACCGTGACTGGAAAACGTCCATTGCAAGAACGTTGGCAGGCCACACACGCAACGTTGCCGCCCGCCGCCGTGTTGAAACAACAATGACTGACGGTAGAGCCAATGGGATTCTTAATGTGGCATATGAGAATGCTAAGAGGAAGCTGTCGGGAGGCATTACACAAATCCAACAGTTCTCCGGCTATCTCGGCAAGCCTCCTCGGAGCGAGGGGAGTAGGAACTTAACATCAGCATGAATACAAATGATTTTAGAAATGTTTGTGTGTGGAGAGGCAGAGAGATACTGCAGGGCTTTCAGGACAGAACGGCAAAGTAAGGAATTAGGTGAATGTTTGTCGAACGGTTTGTATTTGGGATGAAGCATCCACTGTGGCGGGGGCCCGGCTTCTGTGAAGTGCGATTCATATTCGGCACGCCGCCCAGAAAATATTGAAAACCATGCAGGGCGGTGAGGAAGATTATGAACAGATAGAACAGAGTGTTTAGTAAAAAGCAAGAGACAGTAAATTCTCCAGACTCTTTTGTTGCTCAGTGGTGAAATTGCACCATATTTCTAAATTGCATGGCGATAGATTGTTTATTAGAGATAATGTACAGTCAGCAGAGAATGTTAATACTTTTACAATTACAACTAAGGGTTTTCTTAACTCAAAGGGCTTGTTGCAACTAAACGCTGAGTATTATTTGTTGATTCGTCGTTGTTCTCCGATGCGTCTGAATGTGCTTCTCACTACATGACACTGAGGTGAAACTGCCAATGGAAAGACGTTCCGTGTTAAACTTGGCTGTCAAGATGTGTTGTTTGTGTCAGGTGATGCGCATTGATCTGAAAATCTAATTTCATCGCAATGGGATCGTGGCAGGAGCGCGTGACAACAGTTTTGCATACTACATTTCAACTCTGCATTGCACCATCATACTTAAAAAATACAGCACGTACAGCAGATCTGAAACACGGTCACTGTTTTTACATTCAATGGTTTCCTGTTGATTACCGAAGCCCATTAAAACATTTATTGGTTACTTACAAGATCAACGTGTTGTTAATCTCTGCAGATCTACAAGTAAGCCCATACATTCCTTTCAAATGGGGCTTAAAAACTTTTGACAAGTTTGGCATGTTCTGAGAGTATTCCTGCTCAGACACTGTAGAAATATTTCAGACCTAAATGAAAGCACATGTCATGATTTCCTCATTCTTATGTCATGCTCTTACTTATTTTTCCATGGGAAAAAAACAGTATGTTTGACATGTTTACTGACTAAGATATAAAGTTCTTTATCTGTTTTTGGGAGCCTGACAGCTCATTACAAACTGTCCTTGCATTGGACAAACAGCATATGGGGTTGGAAAGACATGAGGGTAAGTCATTCTGGGTAAATAATTAAGGATTTTTTGGAATAGGATGGGTGTTAAGATGTAAGGGTGTAAAGGGTCGCCAATGACTAAGGGTTTGGGTGGTTTTGTGGTCCAGACAGCTCATATCTTCTGAATTTCATTTTATTCAAAGATTCAAAATATTATTATTTTTCACAATTTTGCAATGTTGCAAAGAAGCCTTACAGAAAATGCACTTAACAACAAACAGTAGAGACATAAGAAGAAGAATAGAGATAAGGCAAAAGGAAATTTATACAAATTTTAATGTACAGATTAAATATATATTTTTCAAAAAAAATTACATTAGTGATACTAATTGTATTGGACACATTCATAGCAATATTAACCAAGTATGTTATGTCTTTAATATATACAGTAAATGTATATATATATATACATATTGGTCACATAGTAACCACTGTTAAAATCATTTATGTCAAGAGTCAAAATGTATTATTAGAATTATTTGGATAAGATATTTCATATATTTCATATTGAAAATTCTCTATACGTGATATAACCCTGTTTTTATAGATGTTTAAATGAGTAAATATCTAGTACATACACTGTATTTGGACATTGCTAGTACAACGTATTTTTTTTAACTAAAGAATGCGTTTGCCAAACACCTTATTTAATAATGTTAAATACAAATTTGACAAAAATATATACATTTTTGTGATAATAGTTCAGTAATCTATTGAAGTCTTCTGTTAATTAAATGCATCATAGTCAAATTTTATGCCATATATGTTATAAACTTATATATATATATTATGTTTTTAGGCAAGTCAAGTCAAACGCACTTTTCATTATGTGACAAACCACTAAGTTTTCATTTAAAACCGCAGAATTCACAAAATTCTAATTTGCATCTCTGAAATCCTCCCGTTTATCATTTTTATTGTAAATCCGTTGGCTTTGTTTTTTTGCCTTTTCACATCTCACTACACAGTCATTAACTCCCGCCTGCAGACTGTCTCCTTCAATTTGATAGGCCTTTCAATTTGATAGGTCTTTTTTAGTATTGTTGGCTGAACTGTTGCTTGGCCTCTGTAATTTAATTGGCTGGAATTCCGTAAACCCTTTTAAAATTGGGTATCTTTGTGACAAAGACACTAGATGGAAAGCCAGCAATCTTTAGCCAAAAAAGCGAAACGGCTACTGCTATCGCCGTGGCTTCATTGAATCGCCCATACAATGATGCTTTGACTCGGAGTGGAAAAGTACGGGTTACATGTGAGAAGTGCAAGTACGCAAGAAAAAGTGTTCGTCATCCCTGAGTCCTGCCTGCAATTGGGTTCTCCCTGCATTGTCTTCCTTGCAATTTCTGACAGAATGAACGCGCCATCACGAACCCAGCAGGCAACCATGTATAGAACAAGTTCTCCCCGGTGGCCTTGCACCTCCAATCCTGTGTGGTGGGAGTCTATAGTCTCTCAGTCACATGCCGGAGGTGGTCCATTCCCGGCTCAGTGCCATCGTCCACTGCGGGAGTATGCTCGGGAGGTCGAGGCCAGGAAGGATTCCGTCCCCGAGGTGCTGGTCCGTGCCTACCTGGTGGCCGGGATGGACAACCATCCACCTTTTCCAGAGAGGGAGGAGTTGGTGTATCAGTCGTTTCCACAATTGGTGGAACGGCTGCAGCTTCGAGAGGAGCTGGCCCTAAGATCCTCTTCCAGCTGCCATCAGGACTCCCTTTGTTCCGGTCTGGTGTCCATTTCGGAGGACTGTGTTGTGGGCCTCTCCCTACCATCTACATCCTCTCCACCGTCCACCAGTCTCCGTAGACGTTGTCAACGGAGGGAGTTGTGGGACTCCCCGTCCGACTCCTCCTGCACGGAGCTAGCCGTGCCTCCCACCGCCTCTCTTCCGTCGGCCGCACTCCCTGTGGGCCACTCCCGGAAGAAGCCCAGGATGGGAGAGCGTTCCAGTACTGCCCAGCATCCGGTATTCCCGAGGCTGGCGTTCAAGCCGGCCCCGTCCGGCCTTCCCGGGTCTCTCCAGCCGGGGTCCAGCCCAGCAGTCCAGCCAGGGACTAGGACAGTTCCCCCGAGGACTTCCCCTGTCAAGCCTTCTGGGGCTCCGCGCTCTGACGCGTCCCCAAGGGCTAGGACTTCCCCACCCAGCCCCACCCCTTCTGGACTTCCCCCCATGTTCTCTTTTTTGCACGCACCCCCCCTCCCTTGTTTATTATTTTTATTGTCCGACCCGAACCCGTTTATTGTTCTTGCCTGTCTGCTCCTAGTCATGTTTTCCATGTTTTGTTTGGTCTTGTCAGTGTCCCAGTCTGTCTTGTCTTGTTTGTGCCTTTGAGGAGCATCAGGATGCTGCTCCTTAAGGCGGGGGTTCTGTCATAATTCCACCTCACCTTGTCAGGTATTTCTTGGTCTAGAGGTGGAATCATACAGAATCCTCTGTTTCATGTGGGAGAGAGACGATTTCTTCTCTCTCTAGTCTGCGTCATCGTTCCTACCCTCCTGTTTCCTAGTTTGTGTTAATTAGCTTCCCTTGAGTGTTCATTCCCTGCACCTGTTCCCTCTTAAGCTTGTTCCCTATAAAACATCCTCATGTTTCATTGTCCTGTGCGCGTTCATTGCAAGTTGCATACGATACCTTGTACCTGTTTGAAGTCTCTTGTCTTGCTGTAGCTGTTGTGCTTCATCTTGTATCTCCTGTTGCTGTTGCTGTTTCATTGTTATCTTGTTCCTGTTATCCCGAGTTCTAGTAAGTGTTAGTTTAGTTTTGTTTCAAGTGTTTGTGTTCTTAGTTTAGTAAGACAGTGTCCTTGTCTTTATTTATATATATTATCCTGTCTCGTCCCCCTCGTGGGTTTTGTTTTGCCTCTTTGTCTTGTTTTGTAATAATAAATTATCTGTTAACCCCGTCATCCCTGAGTCATGCCTGCAATTGGGTTCTCCCTGCATTGTCTTCCTTGCAATTTCTGACAGTATACTAGAAGATTAAATTAGAGAAGTACTCAGCACAGGCACGTACCGGCCCACTTCAAGCACTGATTTACATTATAGACAGTATATACAGTTGGTGAAGGGTTTGGGTCTGTGCACATTCTTGTGTTGCCATTAGCTAATCAGATTTGTCATGACATAATTTCCTGTGGATACAGAGTGATCAGTCACATGACATTGAAGATTCAGGTGTTTGGCTCAATCCTCTGTAGTTCCCATGATCAGAGATGGCAGATTTTAAATTGCATAATATTGCACAAATGCACAAGTGCCATTGAGATGACTGAGGATACTAACAGATAACTCAACGTCTTATGCTCCCCCCTCGATGCAAGTGATGGCAACTGCATTTAGCATCCATCACGGTTTATTTGTTTTTTCAAAGTGACAAGTTCAATGAGCTATTATTGTACCAATTTAGTTGTTTTGTGAAAAATTTGAATGCAGAAAGCACAGCCTGGGAAACATTAACTGGAAGCAATATTCGCGTGTTCTGTGATGTATCTGTGTAATGCAGGAATGATTCAAGGCATAAATATAATGCGAACATGGCACAATATCCTTTGGAACTGAAAGAGCAAAATATCCTCCAAAAATAATGCAATTGAATGAGGTTTTTAATGAATGAGGGTTTTGATGGGGAAATTAGGTTTATTTAGAAATCTCTGACAATGGAAAAGCTGGAACTCATATTGGTGGTTACCTTGACAACACTTGTTAGAGGCAATTTTTTATGTTAAAGATAATTTTGAAAATTACTTCAATTATTTAAAAAAATGAACAAAAATTGTTCACAAAAACATTAACCAAATTCATGATTTCAAATGGTCAAAGGTCTTGTGGTAAGATGAAAAAATTAAGCCTGATCTTTAAAATAAAAATATACAATGTATTTATATAAAACTTAAAACCACCCAGTTTGAAACAGGCTGCTTGTAAGATTTCATGCTTTTAAAAGTGTACTTATGGTTTTCTATTTTGTCCAATATTCCCAAGCGACGCTTTAATGCGTAACCGTGTAAAATGTTTTGAAATCAAAGCATTTTGATGAGGCTCCCATATCCCTCTTAGTTTTATGAATAATTCAGATTACAACCTTGAATGCAAATGAAGGTGAATGATATCAAGAGATTCCATTTCATTTAACGTTCCATCTGGATGGGTTTTTGTTATATTGCGGCTTTTACATGTCATTACCGATAACCTTGCGTGCTGTTATTGGAAATGTAATGTGCATGAATTCCCTGCAAAATATTTGTCTAATTTTATCTCCCGATGCAGTGATCCGTCTGTAGATTTGGGATTCTTTGAGTGCGTGCGGACAATCAGACACCATTCCTAATCTTCTGTTGATCTTGATGGTCAATTACGGAGTCCGTGTCGTCTCTGGACTGTTTGAATGTGTCAGGCGGAGCTGCAATTATCCCGTCAGACAGACAGATGCTCTGAATGCCGCTCTTTCATTTGGTGCTGCTATGAGGCTTCTGATAATCGTTCAGTTTTAGTACAGATTGAAATCATATTGCTGAGATTCAGTTTGTCTTGAAGTCCAAATGAAACTCTCAGCTTTTAAAAGGATTCGCTTTGGAAAAATTCTGGAGGGGGAAAGACCCCTCTTTATTCGTTGCTCTTTTGTAGCTCAGGAGATTTAATGGAGTTCTTCATTGTTTTACATTTAAGTATCAACTTAGTCTTGGATATCTTTCCTTAAATTGCAAATAAGTTGAGAAACAAAAGAGAGTGTGTTTGTTGAAACACATGAACATGTAAAATTAATTTATAAGCATGCTTCCTTCTATTCTAAAACTCTAATGAAAGACACATTTGTGAGATTTCTGCATTTGTTTTCATCAGGATAGAATGGATGCAGAAAGCAAAAGCAATAGTTTCTGTTTGTTTTCATTTAAACTTATTGATTTAGAAAATATAACTGAAATATTACAAATA
Organism: Triplophysa tibetana; assembly: GCA_008369825.1. Taxonomy (NCBI): domain Eukaryota; kingdom Metazoa; phylum Chordata; class Actinopteri; order Cypriniformes; family Nemacheilidae; genus Triplophysa; species Triplophysa tibetana. The sequence continues at coordinate 2,828,530 of CM017893.1, forward strand.
TTGAATTGAATTTATTTTTTCTTATGGGATCCTCCATGTTCTGCTCTTATTCGATTACACTGAATGTTTATTTGAAAGAATACAACTGTGAAAATGTACAACTTTGCATTCAGATTTAAGTTGTGAATGCAGGAGCCCAGGAGATGGTGGTCTAGTGGGTTAAACCACTGAACTGTAAATCAAAAGGTTACTGGTTCGATCCCAGCAGCCACCACCAGTGTGTCCTTGAGCAAGACACTTTACTCCATGTTGCTCCAGGGGGATTGTCCCTGTAATAAGTGCACTGTAAGTCGCTTTGGATAAAAGCATCTGCCAAATGACTAAATGTAAATGAATGCATCAAATATCCCGATTCCCCGTAAATTTACACACATTATTTCTTCACAAAAGCTGATTAGTTCCAACTTTATGTACTGTAGCTGTGTTTTGTTTCTCGGTAAAGTTTCTTTGATGTGTACCTTCTCAAAACAAATCTGATGAGATGAAATGTCTTCTATAATACCAGATAAACCTCTTCCTGCACAGAGATTACTGACACAGAGGAAATGCGATATTCACAGTTCAGCGCAGAGATAAAACCATGATACTCATAATTCTACAACAGCCCAGCATATGCGATGGGAAATCCATTAGGAGTACAGTGATTTATAACTATCTAATTATTTCCAGTTAAGACAATATAATCAGACGTCTAAGGCATTTGCTTTATCATTGAGTTTTTATGATGCTTAACAGAAAATCATTTGTCTATTTTAAGTTATTGTTATCTATTTAAATAGCTTGATTCATATCAGAATAAGAACAGCAGAGCAACAAAGTTTCATTACTGAAAATACAGCATATATCGTAAAAGATAATAAGAAAACTTGTTTTTGACTTCATATCGAGCCTTTCATTGTTTACTCATTCATATTAATAGAAAAGTGGATTAACAATGTTTTTTGTTTTGTTTTTTTCACTTAACAGTTACTGTTGCACAATAAATGCATTTAAAAATATACAGTAGTATTTAAAATTCTGAGAGGACATCATAAATCTGTGATTTTTTTGCTTCTTGAAGCAGATACCGTTGGATGCTGAGACGTTTTCACATCTTGCTGTGACGACATGACTCACCTGGTTTTGGTCACACAAAGTTGTTTATTTTTTTCTGTGTCTTGTACTGATGAAACCTCTGTACCTGACACGTCACCTGACCTTTTGTCCTCTACTGACCAAACAGACAGTTTATGACATAACCCACAGTGGCTGGAGGGACTGAACAATATATTCATCGGTTCAGGACGCTCAAACCATCTGGCCATCCATCACAGCATGACAGAAGAGAGAGCCCAGCATCCCGGTGAGACACAATCAGACCATGAAACAAAATATCTGAAGATGAGCTGCAGAGAACAGCAGATTTCTGCTGCTGCATTGTTGTTTCCATGTGATATGATCTCTTTCAAAATTACACAATTATTTAAATTAAAAGATCAAACAGTAATTATAATTACAGTAGATTTTCACATTTTCTTAACCAAACGGGAGTGCAGCTCCTGTGTTTTTACTGGTTTCCACAATGTTTTTTAATCTGGTTGTAAGTCGTTTAAAATGTAGCATCACTGTTTCTTTATGGTTGTTAAGGTGTCTTGAGTGATTGCTGCAATGTTTCAAAATAGTTGCCAAGGTGTTTTAAATGGTAGCACTAATGTTTCTATTTGGTCACTAAGGTGTTTTAATGGTAGCATCAATGTTTCTATGTGGTAAATACAGTGTTTTGAGTGATTGAAGCAATGTATACAACCAAATAACAATTTATTTAAAAGTCAGAGAAAAAATCTTATCATGATTAAACCAAAAGACAATATACTTAATGAGCAAAACCAACGCCTAAAGTTTGGGCTACTTAATATTAGATCACTAAATCCAAAGGCAGTTATTGTAAATGAAATGATCACAGAGAACAGTTTTGATATACTTTGCCTTACTGAAACCTGGCTTAAGCCAAATGATTACTTTGGTCTAAATGAGTCTACTCCACCAAGCTATGGTTATATTCATGAGCCACGTCCGGTTGGTCGAGGTGGTGGTGTCGCAGCAATCTTTAGAGACTATCTTACCGTTACTCGGAGAACAATGCATACATTTAAATCATTTGAAATGCTTGCGTTGAACATAACAGTTCCAAACAAAAGTAAAAAATCATTGGTCTCTTTTACATTGGTTACTGTGTATAGACCCCCTGGGCCTTACACTAATTTTCTGATAGAGTTCGCAGACTTCTTATCGGATCTGTTGGTTAACGTCGATAAAGTACTGATTGTTGGAGATTTTAATATCCACGTAGATAGTCCTAACGATCCATTAGCTGTGGCGTTTAAAGAACTACTAGACTCTTGTGGTGTAACACAATACATCAACAGACCTACTCATCGACTTAATCATACCCTAGACTTGATTATATCTCACGGAGCCGATCTAACCAATATCGATATTATACCTCAAAGCGACGATGTTTCCGATCACCATCTTATAACATGTACACTGCGCACTGCAGAAATCAGTTGTATATCTCGTTATCGACAGGGTAGAACAATCACCTCAACTACTAAAGATAGTTTCGTAAAGAACTTGCCAGATCTGACTCCTCTAATAACCTTTCCAACTAATATAGAATCGCTCGATGACATGACCAGCAACATGGGCACCATTTTCTCTAATACATTAGAAGCGGTCGCACCTATGAAGTCAAAAAGGATTAATGAAAAGATCATAGCACCATGGTATAATAACACCACTCGCGCCCTAAAAAGAGAAACGCGTAAACTGGAGCGAAAATGTAAACAAACCCAATTAGAGGTCTTTAAAATTGCATGGAAAGAGAGTGCAAGCTGTTACAAAAAGGCACTAAAAGCAGCAAAAGCCGAGCACTTCCGTAACCTCATAGAAAATAACAAAAACAATCCAAGGTTTTTATTTAGTACAATTGCTAAACTAACAAACAAACAGACTCCACCTGACCTGGGTATTCCGCTGCACCTTGGTAGCAATGAATTCATGAAGTTTTTTACTGAGAAAATCGAAATAATACGAGACCACATAGCTAAAACCAAACCTCAAAGTGTGACGGAAGAATTAGTCTCACCCGTCAACCAAAAAGAAACGCTACAGTGTTTTTCTCCTATAAATCAGGAAGATTTAATTAAAATTATTGCAACATCCAAACCGACGACATGCTTATTAGACCCCATTCCGACTACTTTATTAATAGAGTTACTACCTGCTGCAATTGAGCCCATTTGTAACATAATCAACTCGTCAATTAATCTAGGACATGTCCCAGGACCCTTTAAGCTGGCTGTAATTAAGCCTCTTATCAAAAAACCAAACTTAGATCCCAATGAACTTGGAAGCTATAGACCGATTTCAAATCTCCCGTACTTGTCTAAAATACTAGAAAAAGTAGTGTCAACTCAACTGTGTACCTTCCTACAAAATAATGACATGCATGAAAAGTTTCAGTCCGGCTTTAGACCTTATCATAGCACTGAAACTGCGCTCGTTAGAATTACAAATGACCTTCTTATTGCATCAGATAAAGGTAACATCTCACTCTTAGTCCTGCTTGACCTTAGTGCTGCTTTCGATACTGTAGACCATAAAATACTATTGGATCGTTTACACAATTATATTGGTATTCAGGGACAGGCACTACAATGGTTCAGATCTTACTTAACAGACAGATATCAATATGTCCATTTAAAAGGGAAATCGTCATATCTTACGCAAGTAAATTATGGATTACCTCAGGGATCGGTTTAAGGACACTTGCTTTTCTCCATATACATGCTGCCCCTCGGCAACATTATTAGAAAACATGAAATTAGCTTCCACTGTTACGCAGATGATACTCAGCTATATATCTCATCAAGACCAGATGATTCCTTCAAACTATCCAAACTGGCAGAGTGCATCGAGGACATAAAACATTGGATGACTAGTAATTTCCTTCTTTTAAACTCTAACAAAAAGGAAATATTACTTATAGCACCAAAAACAGGTAAACAGAATATCTCCGATTACAGCCTGCAAATTGAAGGCTGCACTGTTACTCCAACAAATACAGTTAAAGACCTAGGCGTTATATTAGACGGCAACCTGTCATTTAAAAATCACATCTCAAATATCACAAAAATAGCCTTCTTCCACCTTAGAAATGTTTCCAAGTTACGAAATATTTTATGTTTTGCTGACGCAGAAAAGCTTATTCATGCATTTGTGACCTCACGACTTGACTATTGTAATGCTTTACTTAGTGGTTGTCCTGCATCATCGATAAACAAACTACAGTTAGTTCAGAATGCAGCTGCCAGAGTTCTTACTAGGTCAAGAAAATACGATCACATAACCCCAGTTTTATCATCTCTTCACTGGCTACCCATTAAGTATCGTATTGATTTTAAAATTCTTTTAATTACATACAAAGCCTTAAACGGTTTAGCCCCTATTTACTTAACAGAGCTTTTATCACGTTACAACCCAACACGCTCTCTAAGATCTCAAAACTTAGGACTTTTGACAACACCTAGAATAACTAAATCCACCAAAGGGGGTCGAGCTTTCTCATACGTAGCACCTAAACTCTGGAATAGCCTTCCTGATACTATTCGAGGGTCAGACACACTCTCCCAATTTAAATCTAGATTAAAGACACATCTTTTCAGCCAAGCTTTCACTTAATGCATAGTTAATGAACAGCAGCTACGCTAATTATTCTCTTTATTCTCTTTCCACCTCTGCTTCGGGATGCCCATCCCGAGGTAGGAAGAAGTTCCACCATGTCCAGACGACCGACAGATGCCCATCCCCAATTTGAGATAACGCCAGCTACAGCTGCAGACTGACTGAGCATCCCAGCCCCATCTAAGGCAATTCCACCACCAGCAAAGAGAAATATGACCATCGGACCATCCCAGCTCAGACCAATACACCCCCAACAAAGAGCAAAGACGGACTATTTGTTTCATTAATGCTGAAGTTACAATATTTGGTATTGAATGCTAAACTTAAATCACATGTCAGCAGTTTGAGTGCAGCTATGACACGTCAGAGGGGATCTGGCCCTCCCGGTTGAGCCTGGGTTCTCCCGAGTTTTTTTTTTTTTTTTTCTCCATTAATCAATCATTGGAGTTTGGGTTCCTCGCCACAGCAGGGCAGTGTTGGCCTGCTCACCGGGAGACTGCATTTATTTATTTATTTAGAAATTATATATTATTTATTAGTATGATCTTACTCGTTATATAAATACAATGCACTGTGCTGTGTTTTACCTTTTCTGTTTTTCCTGTTTGCCCTGTAAAGCTGCTTTGAAACAATACACATTGTGAAAAGCGCTATATAAATAAACTTGAATTGAATTGAAGTTTCTGTGTGGTAACTAAGGTGTTTTAATGGTACACTCAAAAAAAATGTATTTGGTCGATACAGTGTTTTGATACATCACTGTTTCTATCTGGTTGCTTCGGCTTTTACAAAAGTAGTATCAATGTTTCTACGTTGCTAAGGCGTTTTCAGAAGTAGTGTCTATGTTTCTATCTGGTTGATAAGGCGTTTTCAGAAGTAGTGTCTATGTTTCTATCTAGTTGATAAGGTGTTTTCAGAAGTAGTGTCAATGTTTCTATCTGGTTGATAAGGTGTTTTCAGAAGAAGTATCAATGTTTCTATCTGGTTGCTAAAGTGTTTTCAGAAGAAGTTGTCAATGTTTCTATCTGGTTGATAAGGTGTTTTCAGAAGAAGTATCAATGTTTCTATCTGGATGCTTCGGCTTTTACAAAAGTAGTATCAATGTTTCTACGTTGCTAAGGCGTTTTCAGAAGTAGTGTCAATGTTTCTATCTGGTTGATAAGGTGTTTTCAGAAGAAGTATCAATGTTTCTATCTGGTTGCTAAAGTGTTTTCAGAAGAAGTGTCAATGTTTCTATCTGGTTGATAAGGTGTTTTCAGAAGAAGTATCAATGTTTCTATCTGGTTGCTAAAGTGTTTTCAGAAGAAGTTGTCAATGTTTCTATCTGGTTGATAAGGTGTTTTCAGAAGAAGTATCAATGTTTCTACGTTGCTAAAGTGTTTTCAGAAGTAGTGTCAATGTTTCTATCTGGTTGATAAGGTGTTTTCAGAAGAAGTATCAATGTTTCTATCTGGTTGCTAAAGTGTTTTCAGAAGTAGTGTCAATGTTTCTATCTGGTTGCTAAAGTGTTTTCAGAAGTAGTGTCAATGTTTCTATCTGGTTGATAAGGTGTTTTCAGAAGAAGTATCAATGTTTCTATCTGGTTGCTAAAGTGTTTTCAGAAGTAGTGTCAATGTTTCTATCTGGTTGATAAGGTGTTTTCAGAAGAAGTTGTCAATGTTTCTATCTGGTTGATAAGGTGTTTTCAGAAGAAGTATCAATGTTTCTACGTTGCTAAAGTGTTTTCAGAAGTAGTGTCAATGTTTCTATCTGGTTGATAAGGTGTTTTCAGAAGAAGTATCAATGTCTCTATCTGGTTGCTAAAGTGTTTTCAGAAGAAGTTGTCAATGTTTCTATCTGGTTGCTAAAGTGTTTTCAGAAGAAGTATCAATGTTTCTATCTGGTTGCTAAAGTGTTTTCAGAAGAAGTATCAATGTTTCTATCTGGTTGCTAAAGTGTTTTCAGAAGAAGTGTCAATGTTTCTATCTGGTTGATAAGGTGTTTTCAGAAGAAGTATCAATGTCTCTATCTGGTTGCTAAAGTGTTTTCAGAAGAAGTTGTCAATGTTTCTATCTGGTTGCTAAAGTGTTTTCAGAAGAAGTATCAATGTTTCTATCTGGTTGCTAAAGTGTTTTCAGAAGAAGTATCAATGTTTCTATCTGGTTGCTAAAGTGTTTTCAGAAGAAGTATCAATGTTTCTATCTGGTTGCTAAAGTGTTTTCAGAAGAAGTGTCAATGTTTCTATCTGGTTGATAAGGTGTTTTCAGAAGAAGTATCAATGTTTCTATCTGGTTGCTAAAGTGTTTTCAGAAGTAGTGTCAATGTTTCTATCTGGTTGATAAGGTGTTTTCAGAAGAAGTATCAATGTCTCTATCTGGTTGCTAAAGTGTTTTCAGAAGAAGTTGTCAATGTTTCTATCTGGTTGCTAAAGTGTTTTCAGAAGAAGTATCAATGTTTCTATCTGGTTGCTAAAGTGTTTTCAGAAGAAGTATCAATGTTTCTATCTGGTTGCTAAAGTGTTTTCAGAAGAAGTATCAATGTTTCTATCTGGTTGCTAAAGTGTTTTCAGAAGAAGTGTCAATGTTTCTATCTGGTTGCTAAAGTGTTTTCAGAAGAAGTGTCAATGTTTCTATCTGGTTGCTAAAGTGTTTTCAGAAGAAGTATCAATGTTTCTATCTGGTTGCTAAAGTGTTTTCAGAAGAAGTATCAATGTTTCTATCTGGTTGCTAAAGTGTTTTCAGAAGAAGTGTCAATGTTTCTATCAGGTTGCTAAAGTGTTTTCAGAAGAAGTATCAATGTTTCTATCTGGTTGCTAAAGTGTTTTCAGAAGAAGTATCAATGTTTCTATCTGGTTGCTAAGGCATTTTCAGAAGTAGTGTCAATGTTTCTATCTGGTTGATAAGGTGTTTTCAGAAGTAGTGTCAATGTTTCTATCAGGTTGATAAGGTGTTTTCAGAAGTAGTGTCAATGTTTCTATCTGGTTGCTAAAGTGTTTTCAGAAGAAGTTGTCAATGTTTCTATCTGGTTGATAAGGTGTTTTCAGAAGTAGTGTCAATGTTTCTATCTGGTTGATAAGGTGTTTTCAGAAGAAGTGTCAATGTTTCTATCTGGTTCCTAAAGTGTTTTCAGAAGAAGTTGTCAATGTTTCTATCTGGTTGCTAAGGCGTTTTCAGAAGAAGTATCAATGTTTCTATCTGGTTGCTAAGGCGTTTTCAGAAGAAGTATCAATGTTTCTATCTGGTTGCTAAAGTGTTTTCAGAAGAAGTGTCAATGTTTCTATCTGGTTGATAAGGTGTTTTCAGAAGAAGTATCAATGTTTCTATCTGGTTCCTAAAGTGTTTTCAGAAGAAGTTGTCAATGTTTCTATCTGGTTGCTAAAGTGTTTTCAGAAGAAGTGTCAATGTTTCTATCTGGTTGCTAAAGTGTTTTCAGAAGAAGTGTCAATGTTTCTATCTGGTTGATAAGGTGTTTTCAGAAGAAGTATCAATGTTTCTATCTGGTTCCTAAAGTGTTTTCAGAAGAAGTTGTCAATGTTTCTATCTGGTTGATAAGGTGTTTTCAGAAGTAGTGTCAATGTTTCTATCTGGTTGATAAGGTGTTTTCAGAAGAAGTGTCAATGTTTCTATCTGGTTCCTAAAGTGTTTTCAGAAGAAGTTGTCAATGTTTCTATCTGGTTGCTAAGGCGTTTTCAGAAGAAGTATCAATGTTTCTATCTGGTTGCTAAGGCGTTTTCAGAAGAAGTATCAATGTTTCTATCTGGTTGCTAAAGTGTTTTCAGAAGAAGTGTCAATGTTTCTATCTGGTTGATAAGGTGTTTTCAGAAGAAGTATCAATGTTTCTATCTGGTTCCTAAAGTGTTTTCAGAAGAAGTTGTCAATGTTTCTATCTGGTTGCTAAGGCGTTTTCAGAAGAAGTATCAATGTTTCTATCTGGTTGCTAAGGCGTTTTCAGAAGAAGTATCAATGTTTCTATCTGGTTGCTAAAGTGTTTTCAGAAGAAGTGTCAATGTTTCTATCTGGTTGATAAGGTGTTTTCAGAAGAAGTATCAATGTTTCTATCTGGTTGATAAGGTGTTTTCAGAAGAAGTATCAATGTTTCTATCTGGTTGCTAAAGTGTTTTCAGAAGAAGTGTCAATGTTTCTATCTGGTTGCTAAAGTGTTTTCAGAAGAAGTGTCAATGTTTCTATCTGGTTGCTAAGGCGTTTTCAGAAGAAGTATCAATGTTTCTATCTGGTTGCTAAGGCGTTTTCAGAAGAAGTATCAATGTTTCTATCTAGTTGATAAGGTGTTTTCAGAAGTAGTGTCAATGTTTCTATCTGGTTGCTAAAGTGTTTTCAGAAGTAGTGTCAATGTTTCTATCTAGTTGCTAAAGTGTTTTCAGAAGTAGTGTCAATGTTTCTATCTAGTTGCTAAAGTGTTTTCAGAAGTAGTGTCAATGTTTCTATCTAGTTGCTAAAGTGTTTTCAGAAGTAGTATCAATGTTTCTATCTGGTTGCTAAGGCGTTTTCAGAAGAAGTATCAATGTTTCTATCTAGTTGATAAGGTGTTTTCAGAAGTAGTGTCAATGTTTCTATCTGGTTGCTAAAGTGTTTTCAGAAGTAGTGTCAATGTTTCTATCTAGTTGCTAAAGTGTTTTCAGAAGTAGTGTCAATGTTTCTATCTGGTTGCTAAAGTGTTTTCAGAAGTAGTGTCAATGTTTCTATCTAGTTGCTAAAGTGTTTTCAGAAGTAGTGTCAATGTTTCTATCTGGTTGCTAAGGCGTTTTCAGAAGTAGTGTCAATGTTTCTATCTGGTTGCTAAAGTGTTTTCAGAAGTAGTGTCAATGTTTCTATCTAGTTGCTAAAGTGTTTTCAGAAGTAGTGTCAATGTTTCTATCAGGTTGATAAGGTGTTTTCAGAAGAAGTATCAATGTTTCTATCTAGTTGATAAGGTGTTTTCAGAAGTAGTGTCAATGTTTCTATCAGGTTGATAAGGTGTTTTCAGAAGTAGTGTCAATGTTTCTATCTGGTTGCTAAAGTGTTTTCAGAAGTAGTGTCAATGTTTCTATCTAGTTGCTAAAGTGTTTTCAGAAGTAGTGTCAATGTTTCTATCAGGTTGATAAGGTGTTTTCAGAAGTAGTGTCAATGTTTCTATCTAGTTGCTAAAGTGTTTTCAGAAGTAGTGTCAATGTTTCTATCAGGTTGATAAGGTGTTTTCAGAAGAAGTATCAATGTTTCTATCTAGTTGATAAGGTGTTTTCAGAAGTAGTGTCAATGTTTCTATCTGGTTGCTAAGGCGTTTTCAGAAGTAGTGTCAATGTTTCTATCTGGTTGATAAGGTGTTTTCAGAAGAAGTATCAATATTTCTATCTGGTTGCTAAAGTGTTTTCAGAAGAAGTGTCACTGTTTCTATCTGGTTGCTAAGGCGTTTTCAGAAGAAGTATCATTGTTTCTATCTGGCTGCTAAGGTGTTTGAGTGTTTGACACAGTATTTGTATGTGTTGCTTAGGTGTTTTAAATGGTAGCATCAGTGTTTCTGTGTGGTTGCTAAGGTGTTTTAAATGGTAGCATCAGTGTTTCTGTGTGGTTGCTAAGGTGTTTTAGATGGTAGCATCAGTGTTTTTGTGTCGTTGCTAAGGTGTTTTAAATGGTACCATCAGTGTTTCTGTGTGGTTGCTAAGGTGTTTTAAATGGTAGCATCAGTGTTTCTGTGTGGTTGCTAAGGTGTTTTAGATGGTAGCATCAGTGTTTTTGTGTCGTTGCTAAGGTGTTTTAAATGGTAGCATCAGTGTTTCTGTGTGGTTGCCAAGGTGTTTTAAATGGTAGCATCAGTGTTTCTGTGTGGTTGCTAAGGTGTTTTAGATGGTAGCATCAGTGTTTTTGTGTCGTTGCTAAGGTGTTTTAAATGGTAGCATCAGAGTTTCTATATGTTTGCTCATGTTAAATGAAGCATTAATGTTTAAATCTGGTTGCTAAGGTGTTGAATGGTAGCCTCAATGTTTGTAGTGTTTTGAGTGGTAGCATGTATTTTTTCATGTGGATGCAGAGTTTCTTTTAGTGGTAGCATCAATGTTTCTTTGTGGTTGCTAAGATGCTTTGAGTGGCAGCATCTGAATCTGTGTTGAATAATTTTGTCTGTATCTGAATAACCGGTTTTATGAATCTCATTACCCCACTGATCAGAATTTCCCTGCTGTTCTGCTCCCATCAAATGTTTTCTGAAAATAAGCACATCTGTGCCGATGGCAGTGTTTACATTTTGACTCGCTCCCGAAAGCAGAAATGATCAGATTTTCGTTTTTCTTCCATACATCTCAATTTCTGTCTTCGACAAGAAAACACTTAAAGCTAATAATAGTCTCTTCACTTGGAGGTAATCATAGTGTTTTTGTGAAAGGCTGTCTGTGGATTGGATTTATTGACAGGGGACACTGAATGGTTCAATATGCTTGCTTCTTGTGCTAAACATCATGGGAAATAAGTTGCCTGGAACCATTGACTTCAACAAAATGAATCTTATATCATTCATTGTGTTGTGTTTTTTTGCATTTAGTTGTTCAACAAAAACAAATCTAACATCTCACACTCATGTCATTTCAAACCTGAATTACTTTTTCTTCTGAAAACACAAAATAATATGAATAGTATAAGTAAACCGAACAATGGCGGTACCCATTGACTTGCATTAGTTTTGTGTCCATACAATAAAAAAGAAGGGGTTCCACCGTTGTTTGATAGATTTTTGTGTATCCCTTTAAACATTGGACATCTGTTTCAATATAAACAGACAATGAGTTGAAGATCCTGTATTATGAAGTATGGTTATATGTATTTTGTGTAGGTGCTACAAAATTATTGTTATATTTTTTTGCATCTAGAATAACCATTAATACTTCCCCAAAGAACTATTCAATCAATTCTTCATATAGGAACACTTCTTTCGTGCCATATTTAACCTTTTGTGAAACAGAAAGGTTCTTTGGATGTTAAAGGTTCTTTTACGGAAACATTCAGCCAAAGGTTCTTCTATGGCATCATGAAGCACCTTGATTGTTACAAGTGTACTTACTGTCATTCCTCTCTACAGGTCAGCGTATGTTTGTGTCCCATGTTGAATGATTTACCCTGTCGATCAGTCAAGGTCCCCCGTATGGCTGACCAAGCACAGATCAATGCCTGAAGTAATTAGTAGTCTAAAACAGCAATGCAAAAGTGTTTCAAGCTGAAGTCCACTTGTTAACCACACAGGAAGAGAGCAACAGCTGGTCAGAGACAAGCAGAAGAGAATCTTTAAGGCCGAACAGATGGTCGGCCGATCAATAATTACATCTTGTACAAACAATGAGGCCAGAAATCAGAGCCGCATCAATGACAAAGAGGAGAGATGAAACCGTGGAGAGCGCTCGGCTTGCTGTTGCCCCAGCAGGCAGGCAACTCAGCCGAATGGCAAAGAAAACACACTGGGTGACATTTTAGAAAATTGCATGTAAACAGTTTGTGGCGAGTGCGCTCGGAGCACCAGCAGAGCGACAAAAACCTCCATTGAGTAAAAATATGTTGGAGTCAGGCAACAGTTCAGCCCGTGGGAGATTTCACCAGCATCTCAAATATGATTTGTGTCCTTTTGTAAACTTTGTGTAAACATTGTGTTAAGAATCTTCAAAGCACTAATGCTTTTTCATAATACAGTGAAAAACCTTGAACTAGTTTTCAGATGGTTTACGTTTTATTGTTTTGCATTGAAGTTTTGAAGGATGAGTGCAAAATTTGCTGTATTGGATATTTACATTTATCTTTTCTTCATAAGATAATTTTTTTAAGCTGCAATATACAACTCTTCTTGGTTAAAGTTTACTTTTTATTGAGAAAAATCATAGTTTGACAATCTTCGAAAAAATAAGTAGCCTATGTAAACTAATCTGCGATGTAATGCTTCAGAGATGACGATAGAGAGCAAAAAGCAATGAATTGCAAAGTATCAAAATTGATTTCAAGTCTATAGAGTTATTATTTAACTTAACATTCCGTTCAGATTAAATAGTTTTAATATTTAATATAGTTTCAATACTTTTGTTTGTATTTTGCATGTCATTAAAAGAAACAAGATCAATGTTTCTGTAGGGTTGGATTTCTGTCCAATGCTCTTGAAAATCCCAATGTCGTCAGACGTCAAGCGTATAGCGTCAGTTCTGGCAGGTCACGTGAGTCAAATTTGCATCTGCCATCAGGTGAAGCTAATCAATGTTAACCAACAATAGTCATACAACAAACACTAGACTAAACCCTATTTAAGTTGTCTTTCTTTGCTCCTTATAAGCTGTTTAATCATGCTGCACCTAAAACCTCCATCCCCATCTCATCCCTATCTGCCTGTATCTATCGGATCATTTTAGTTTAATCCTGTATGCATCATGAACTGTTCTGGTTCACCAGGTGAGGGGACATGTATTTCTGAGCTCCCACTCAATCCATACAAGGCTGCATGAGAGCCAGCCGGAGAGTTAAATATGACTATTGTTTAAATATTTGACAACAGTGGTCCTGACAGAAGTATGGGATGTTGAGAGTTTATTACAATCTGAATGGAGGTGTTTGCTGAAAGGTACAATGTCTTTTGGTTTATTTATCCGGGAATGAGATTAGTTTAAATAACATTTGCCGCCTGCGCCACAACAGTACAAAAAAATCTAATACACTAGCTGGAGCAAATTGTCTGTCTACGGCAAACCAGGTATGGAATTACAATTCAACTTGACTTCAAGGGCATTTCAGCCTCTCATTGGTTATTCAAGCAAAGCAATGAAGAGGAATCTACACTATTTCAATTAAAATTTTGATTCAAACCACTACCACACACAAGAGGTAAACGTAAACATAAACTGTCAACCAATCCACTTTCACAAAGGTGTCCTTCATATCTACTAGACGTTTAGACCTCTTTGGATCGAATTCAAGATCAAGCTTTGTGCAATGCAAGTCCACTTAAGAAATGATTATAAACACAATGTACAATGACGAAAACACATCTTTGTGTGTTCAATGAGATTTAACATATAGAATACTATGTTCCATCTTATCGGTATGTTTAACACAATGCTCTGGACCAAATATTTTTCTTACACTATAGTCAGAAAGTATTTACTGCTTTTGTCATGGGAAAGTATACACTTATGAGTATGTTAAAAATACATGTACAATTTCAGGACATACTAACGCATAACAGAAGTGACAATATTTCCCTAGATAAATTCAAAGTCCTTTTTACATTTCTACTTTTCCTTATAAATACTTTTAATATAATGTTTACTAGCTGGTATACTAGTTAAGACTTACACTCTTTAAAATAACGGTTGTTTGCGAGACCTTGGAAGAACCTTTTTTTCTAAATGGTCCCATAAAGAACCTTTGTCCGTTTTACGAAAGGTTCTTTGTGTCGAGAAAAGGTTCATTAGATTACAAATACGAAAGAAAGAGATGGTTCTTTAAGGAATCTTTGACTGAATGGTTCTTTGTGGAACCAAAATTGGTTCTTCTATGACATCGCTGTGAAGAACTTTTTAAGCACCGTTATTTTTAAGAATGTAAATTCAGTGAAGCATCACAAATTAGTGTAAAATCGATAAACTCCACCTCTTGTAATGAATTGTAAGATGTTCATTTCAACCTTTCAAAATTTGGGACATATAGTAATTCTAATTTCAAATGCTATTTAGGAAAGATATGCAAATGTTGACGCAAGCATGGTATGAGGCCATGTATGTATTATCATATTGGCTTTTGTGTGCACAGTAATTATGTTCTGCTGGACAGAAGGGAGCATTTCGCTGCAGATGCTGTAGATTTGGCAGCTGTTTTTTGAAAGCCTGCTGTCAGACACAACCGTGTTTATGTGTTGTTTTTTCTAGATGTCAACAATGTTTCCCTCACAGTGTTGTTTAACACGGAAGACATTTATCATTTAAAAAGGTCAACCATCCGATTTTAAAAGTACTCAATGTGAGAAAAATCTAATAGCCAGACAAATTCATAGAACATTGTGACAATGAAGCTAAAAGCTTCGTCTTTGATTCCATTTCAAGTTGAGGTCAATTTGAATTCCAGACTGTAGACAGGAGACTCCTGAAAAACTAGCTTTTCTGTTTTTCTATTTTTGTTTTTTCTGTTTGAATGACTTCCAGATTAAAGTATTTCGTCCCAGCTGAAACCAATGCTAAATATTGTGAGTACTTGAGCAAGAATCTGTACATTTCACACTAAATACCACATAAAAACAACCAAAACGTTGGTCAGAGAGTCCCGATTATAACTTACTCGCTATATTGAGTAGGACTTAATATAACTTTAGTATTTACAATGAAGCACTTTATGCTCAGACCTAACATCAGCATCCTTGAAATGTATTCAATGAGTCTGTCTCCGCAGGCCACGCCATCTTTGTAATCTGTCAACCCGTCCTGTTCAAAACGCAGAGAGCGATGCGGGCAAGCCGCTTTGACACCAATGCCAGCCGTCTGCCATTTCTCATGCAGGTAATTAACAGATACTATTTAGTTCTCTTCTCCTAGTAATCAGTCTGGCCGGGCCCACTGCCATTGGTCCTGCTTCAGAGGTAAAGATGAGAGGACAGCAGTATTTATCATCTAGACTCAAGCATCAAACGTAGTATACGGGACATGACTAAGGAGCGCAGCTGACAAATGTTCTCAGTTTCACGGTTAGAGCTTTTCAATGTAGCTCCTTAGTAGGATTTTCATCATTCAGCACTAAGGGTTCAAAATGAATGCAAATTGTGTCATCATTTATTCCTTGTGTCTTTCAAAACAAATGTCTTACTGTGCAACACACAAGAAGATAGTCAATCTAATGATGACAATCTTTGACTTAATTATTCCCTTCCAAATAATTTCCTTGTATGCTTAACACATTTTAATCACGAGTGTTTTAAAATCATTTGCCCATGGTCTTTGATTTTTTCTTGACAACACACTTCACACCCCTTTGAACTTTTCAGCTTCGTCATAATAACCACACGTCCCCGAAGTGCCGGCTCCATTCTCACCATGACCTTTTGCTCTGAGACAGAGATCAAGCGCTGGAACATTTCCCATAATGCCTCCGTATCTGCTGGACTAAACTTGGCAAGATCTGTTACAATAGAAAGTGTTCGGTGAACCCAGCAACTCAGAGCACATCAACGTCACGTCACAGAGGAAACATAAAGGACAAACGGTCAGAGTTTATTATGTGTTGTCAACCTCAAAAGATGATATTTTATGATACAAACTGCATGCGTCCCAAACCTGAAATATGCTGCCTTTGTGGGAAGTATTAGGGGTGGGAGGGTATCAAAGCACTTTCATATTCAATATTTGGGTGGTTTTTAATGGCAAATAACTGATGTGTGCCTATAAAATCATTGCATTTATGTGCTCCTTTTTTCAACGTATGATTCCAATTTAAGCAAAAAACAGAAGTGTTGCAGTCATGTAATATTCACATTATTATCTCCGATTTGTTCTGGATCATTAGAAATCACTTTATACTGAAAGTGCCTTTTTATAGAAACTCACTTGATTCGATTCACTGATTAGTGTGACTTAAGTAATTTATGTTAAATATAGTCAAATAGACGAATAGATTCAATACTTTTATTATGCAGCTACTTTATGATTCCACACAATAACATTTTAAGATACAGAGTAATGTCTCATTATGTTAACAAAACTTTCACCAAATTTCAAAGAAGTGCACTCTGAATTTATGTTTGTATTTTAATGACTTACAGAGGGGAATTGTTTGGATGTTGCTCTTTCATAGCTCAGGAGATTTAATATAGTTCTCCATTGAGTTTCATTTAAATATAAACTGAGTCTCAGATGTTTCTCCGAAAATGACTTAGGAGGACAAATAATAGAAAGAAATGTGACAGTTGATAAGAAACATGAAGAGTATGGAGGTCAATTGAATTGTAGAAATATAACCTGGATTTGTTTAATTTGATGTGAAAAATTTGAGTCATATTGAGATCTTCCATAATGTTAAATTTAAATTTGCAGACTTGACAAATCGGATTTTGTGACACTTTTGAGATCTCTTCTGAAACTATAATGATAGAGTCATTTATGAGATTTCTGAATCTTTTTCTCAGGAGAAATATCTTTGATGTTTCCATTTTCCCTCGATTTAATCTCTAGGTTATCTAGGAGAAAGCATTGTGATATCAAAGAGATCTCAAGGGTGATTTTGCTTTATTTTCTTTAAGATTGATCTGGTGTAGAAGAGTGGAACATTTTCAATTTTTTTTCAAGTGACAGAATATTAAGTAGAGAGGACAGATCGCCCTCCAGGCATCATGCTGATATCTTCTCTGCGTCTAATAGGTGCTTCTGTCAAGTTTTGCATCTTTTTTTCTCAAGAGGAGTGAACCGAAATTCAGATTAATGCCATATGCCCTACTACAGAAGCACTTCACCACACGTTCAAGTGCCACCTGACCCAACAGTATACTGTTAAAGAGGTAGAAATCAACATCTTATACTTTAAAAGAACAGAGCTCCGATAAATATCTGTATTCTGTATTCTTTTTGTCTAATTTTGTCACTCTGAAACTACATCTTTCTTCTGCATGCATGACCTTCTGGTGACTTACATCAGCAAACAAAGGAACGTTTTATCTTCCAGACTGTCTAGTCTTTGCACTAGAGATCTTTTATGAATCAATACTAATGATGAAATCCCATCGTGTTGCATATATTTTTTCACAAGTGTGAAAAATCACTTGTCGCCTAGTCTGTGCTTTGAAAAAAAATGGGAGCATAATGATCCAGAGGATAAGATTTAAAAGGTTGCATTTATTTCACACATGTTAAGCAAGTATTAGATGTTAGGCATTGATTTCATTTGTTATACATGCAAAATATCTGTTTATACTGATAGAACATGCTGTTATGCAAGAACACAAGACATTACACTGAAGAGCCGTAAGGAGACATTGCATATATGCATAATTTGTGGAAATTCTATCCATTGGTCATAAATATGTGAACATGCTGTAAGCTATAAGTCCTCATTTCTGAGTATTCTTAAAGGAAACAGTTCACCCGAACACGCAAATTCTTTCTATTTACTCACCCTAGACATTTTGAAGAACGCTGGTAGCCACATGTTCCCAGTGACTTATTTTGTATGGACACCAAACCACTTAGACATTTCTCAAAGTATCTTATTTTGTGTTCCACTGAAAAAACAGATTTTGAAAAACATGAGGGTAAAAGATGCCAGGGTTTTTTATTTTGGGGTGCCTGTCCCTTTAAAACCAGTGGCTGTAATGAAAACATGATTGGTCTATTGAAGCAGAATTTTATACTGAGCAATAAAACGGTAAAATATAAACCATTTAAGTTTTTTGGATAATGTTACTTTTCAGTCTTGTCTAAATATTGATCAATCCCATCATTCTCTTCGATCAGCTCTCACTTTAGTCTCCACGCAGCTTTCAGCTCAGCTGCCTGTGAGTCCGACGGAAGGAGAGCATGTCTGTCTGTCAAGAAGGGCCTGAGTGTGGAGAAATGACACAAACTCATTGAAGAATGAAATGAGGAGATCTGTCAAGTGTCAAACCCCTTTGATGTTGAACATTTCCCAACCAGATGAGGAGAAGCACAACACGAGCTGCAAAAAACATCAAGGGCAGAAGAGGAGAAGGGTCGAGGAAACGTGGAGGAGCAGAATTGGTGGTGAGGTCAGATGTCGTCAAAGTGCAATATCCTGTCATCTATAAAAACACTGTGATTATCAGCTCACTGAGGTTTGACAAGCAGTATTATAGGCCCTGTCTTGATGCTAACATGTTTTTTTCAAGCAGTGATGTATGTATCCCGGATCATTGCAGCCTTATTTAAATTCCCGTCTTTCTCCGACACGATTTCTCTTCGGATTCATTTCCATATTTCTCCTGAAGGGCCCATATTGAAATCTGCCAAGCATTCTCCGAAGCAGTCTAGCTGAAAAAGACTTAATTATTTTCTGCACCATTCTGTCCAAAGCCTTACAGCCAGCAGTCACATTTTCAACCATCTTCTGCTCTGTCATAAGCCACATGTGTTCAAAAACAGACGGGTATGAATTTGAAGCTGATTAGAATTGGGTCTGCAGAAAGTGAAACATGTTCTGCTTCATTCTTGGTAGCATAAGTTGATTTTATAATTTGGTTGTATTGATGCATGATTATGGTTTTTGGTTGTGCTGATACAACTCTAGGTACATGTATGCATGGCTTTGTGAACTGGACTCATCGACTACATTTTGAATGCTCCAATATTTCTAAGTCGCTTTGGACCGAAGCGAAAATGCTAAATGAATAAATGTAAATGTACGGGTAGATAACTGATTTTATTTTATTATTGCTTTTTATGTTATTTTCTCTGATAAAGAGAAACACTTTTTCTACTGCGATAATGAAAGCAAACATTTACATGAATCAACATTCCATTTATTCATTTTCTAAAGCAATGACTGTTTTAATGTTGCCCTGTTGTGATTTAAAAGGTTACATTACATTACATTAAATTTACATTTATGCATTTGGCAGATGCTTTCATCTAAAGTGACAAACAGTGCATTTACCCGTTTTACTTATTTTATTATTATGTGCTATGAGTATTATGTGAGTTGAACCTTAATATTGTGTCATGGTCTATCAGGATTCAGAAAAGCTGTTTTGCTAAATTGTGCTTTGTTGTTGGTATGGGTTCTTACATGATGGTACATGTAAAAATGCTTCATTGGTATTATAAATCTTTTAGATAATCAACTCAACTCAACTAAACTTTATTTATAAAGCGCTTTTAACAATTTTCATTGTTACAAAGCAGCTGTACATGAGACACATTATAAGTAAAACAATATAAGTAAACAATAAGTACACAATATAAGTAAAACAACTAAAGGCATATACCATGTAAAAACAAGAAAGAGGTGAAAACAACAAAAGACAGACATACAAATGCTCCACACACACAATATGCAGACATACTTACACACATTGACATAGACGCACGCACGCACACACACACAAACACACTCTCACTCACTCACACACAAACACACTCGCACACACACACGGTGAAAGCACACATTGGCGATAAAGGAGAGAGAACCACAGGTCAAATATTGAAATCACACTGGGGATGCTAATTCAGTAATAAATTTTACAGTGCAAAGTCATGTATGAATGACTGTTAACATTATTAACATTATTTATTTATTAACAACAATTTTTACAAACAGAGCAAAGATCCCAATGCTTTTTTTATTGAACAATTGAAATGTACAAAACTGCAAGGAATACAGAACAGCACATTGTTGACATAAATAATAAATAAATCCAGGAATAAATACAAATTGAGTAAACAAAAACAAACAAAATAATAATAATATCAATTTAAACTAATAATAAGAAAAAAAATAGGTCGTTCAAACAAGGGTTTCTTCGAAAAACTTTTCATAATGATTCAATGGGTATTACGTTTTTCGTTCTTCAACAAAAACAGCGATTTGAGGAAAGAGTTTAGTTCCATGAGAAGATGTGCAAGTTTAGGTATAGATTTAGCAAATTTTTGTTTGTGAATAAAGAATTTTGCATATACTATATCAAAGTTCATGAGATGTTCAAGAGCAATATCTTTTAGGTTAACGTAACAAATAACATATTTAAGGGTAAGAGAGTAAACAGTGTTAGCAGCATCACAAAAATAAGATTCAATATCACTCCAAAACCTTTTAGATATATCACAATAAAAAAAAAGATGTGCTTAACGTAGCCGAATTAAAAGCAACAAGTTGTTGGCGATGACGTCACGGCAAGCGCTTCAACGGCCGTGTGTTGTCAGGCGGCTAGTTTGTACCTCAGAGTTGACAGGAATGTTGAAAAATGAACAATGGTCCCGTATTTCACTTGAGGACCTGAACACTAGAACGCAAAAAACACTTCGGGACCCTGACAGTTCTTCTAAGATGGGTGTCTCACTTCTTCAGGTGCGAAGCGAGTAAATGACAGATGGAGGTAGGCGATGTTTGGAGGTAAGTGTGTTTTTGCTCGTTTACGGGTTTTGAGTCGCTCTGTCTGCGTTTACCAGCCCTCTAAAGTAGTGCAACAAAACAAACGTTACGGTCGCGAGTGAGTGCAGTTTTTTTAACGTTAACAGTTTAAAAGCAAAAAATAATAATCTTCTGACGCCTCTTCAGACATAAGTGTTACGTCTCTACTGCATAATGTTTGTTTTATCGTTAGCAGTGACGTCATATAAACAAATGCGGTCTCGGTTTGCTTACTGTGTCAATCATCACAAATGTAGGAGTGATTCCTGAAACTTTGCATACCTGGACTATATGTACTCAGTACAAGGATACATACAGGAGTAATTCATTTAAAAAAAAATTATGGTAAAGTTAAACTCTATTAAATATTTTATTCTTTCAGCAGATGATCCCTCAGTGAGAATTGTGTCTCTGAGGTAAACCCCTGCTGTCTTACTCTCCTGATATGAAATACATCAGAACATTTCATGGAAATTACAATTTCTTTCTAGGTTTTGTTGACAAGCGTTTGTTGTTTGATATAATTTCCCTGTCCTCTGTAATTTCTCATTGACTTATTATAGTCTGAGTGTATGAACAAAGCATAAAAACATTTATAGACGGTTCAATCATTTCTAACTCAGTTGGATGGCTGTTTATGTTACACTGCGCTTTTATGAAAGACGTTTTTTCATCTGGAGTGTGTATTGATGACTGCTGTGAAAGCATTTGACTGCGAGCTTCTCAAGTTTTTCTTATTGACCTGGCTTTCCTTACAATGAGGAATTCCTTTTATACCATTTATTTCTGACTCAGTAATTGCTATTGAACAATCTCTGTGCCGTGGAAGAAAAGCATTTTGATTCATGACTTGGACATGAAGTGCTACAACATGCCAATTTTTACTGAAATGAAAAACATTCAGTTGGTTCTTCCAACTACCAGCTTTAAGAATTTTAAATCAAACAGAAACTAATGCGGCTTTTTAACCCAGTTTAACAAACTCAGAGATCGGAGTTATGCAATCCTCTTAATATTAACTTAATACATCTGTAAATATTCACATTTCGTTCTATTTTGCTCATCTTTTTAATTCGTACTTTTTTCGCGTATCATTTTTTGCATTTCAAACTGTGGGAAGACTATAAGAAGAGTTAATTTGCAAAAAAAACATTTAAAAATGAATAAAAATCATGTTTTTTAGTGTGAATTTGCAATTATATCAATCATCTTCAGTTCTGTTGTTTTGATTAAGTAATAAAATAAAAAAATCTGCTCACTAACACAATTAAAACATGATTTTTGAACATTATTTTAAACCCACTTTTTTTAGGCCGATCAGAGTGATACATAATCATTGTGCACACTTGCCCTGACAAAACGTTGCAAAAATTTTTTCAAATGGAGACTGTGGTGCTGTTGAAAACCCTGTTGTGATGATCCAAGTTTTGAACTATGGCAGCTGAGACGGCCATTTTTTGTGTACTTTTTAAAGAAATTTCAGTATCCTGAAGAAATTGGAATAAATACGTGTTGAATTCTCGAAAATGCATGTCTTCTACTTTACTTGGACCTATTTAGGGGTCTTTTTAATACCGTTTAGGTTACATACATGTGTGCTGTAAATGTTTTACACGGTTTGAGAACTAAAATAACAAATGGCTTCCAGATGGATGTATTTTAAAGTAGAAAAAGCATGCATATTTTTACATACTTATTTACCTCTTTATGATTTCTGGCTTCAGATTGACTTGTCGTATTAGAATGGTGACCAGATTTAAAATGCTTGTATTTAGATGCAATGATGCGAGTACAGATGTCCCAGCTGCCTCATAGAATATTCACAATCCCACAACCCTGTACTCTGATCAAAGAGCTCTTTAAATAAGGAAAACCTGTAGCAATGAGAGATATTTTACCAATTTCTGCAATATATAATCTAGGTTGAACTCGTACAAGTGAATGTAGGACGTGTCACGGTTGAGGTGGTGAATATTGGAGGAGACTCGTGAGATGAGCTTCACAGAGGGAGGCTTCCATGCAAATCCAGACTGCTTGTGAAGTTGTGAACTAAACCTGTTTGCATGAGAAACACTAAAAATACCTCTGCAGGCTCAGTAGAAATACAAGAGCTTTAATAGTGAAATGTGTTACACGTTTGGAATCAGTGACTTCATTTTATCGTGGAGTCTCTGGAACCTGGACTTGGAAATTTTAAGAATTTTGAGGTTGTTTTTTGTACTTTATAGCTTTAACATTAATGCAATTGGCAGTCACTTATCCAAAGTGCATTAATGTCCTCTATTAGGGATCGAACCGTGACCTTGGTCTTACTAGCACCATGCTTTACAAATTGAGCGACAACAAAGGTTAAGAAATATTGGATCACGTTAGCTGCTTTGTATAAAAGTGAGATTTTTTTAAACATTCTAATGATAGCATAAGAATAGAGAATGCAAAAGTGAAACTTGAAATGTTACAATGTAACCATTAAAAATTATATAAAGTACTAACATTTGATCAAACAAACCAAAAAGAAAAATCACAGATGAGATCTCTTTATCTCAATTATTTCTCCTAGACATAAATGAGATTAAATGGAAGTACATAGCTCTTTGTTATATTCTCTTGTGTCTCAGATGTTTCTCTTTGGAAAACAACTTTGAAATCTCAAGAACGTCTCCATTGGAGTTTCAGATCATCTCAATGTCTTTGAGATCTCAGAGCTCGATTGGTCAAGCCTGCAATCAAAAGTCTATATTATTGAAGATCTCAATATGAAGTCAAACATTTTTTATCAAATTTGCCCAAATTCAAATAATTTTACCTCTACAATCTACATTCATTTTACCCAACCATACTATTCGTGTATCTTAAAAATTGCTCTTTTGTTTTTATTTCTCCTGTGCAATTCTTTGAGAAACATTTTAAACTAAGATGACACTTAAAAAAAATGCAACAGAGAACTCCATCAAATCTCCCGAGCTATGAAAAAGGAAGCTCTGAACAACAAACATGTTTCTTATAAGGACGGAATGCACTGTACTGATAAAGATAACCATTTTCAAAAACTGTCAAGGACACACTTCAGTTTTACTTTGTGTGTATTAAAACGATTGAGAGAATAGAGTCAAAATATTCTGCGAGCACTCTTTAATATTGCTAATGAATATTTAAATAAATAAAGCGAGATCTTTGTTTTGGTCTGTAATGAGCCCCTTGAGAGAGCGGCGTATGGTCGTGCCCCTACCTTGTGTGAATCACCTGTAAATGATAGATTAAACCAGTGCATGGAATAAGCATTTTGTACACATTCCCTATAGACTGAAGATTACTTTTCCTCTCCGCCTGTAAAAGAGCCAAGATTTGATTAATTAGTCATGGAAAGTGGCACATCTCGAGCTGGAGAGAGAGAAACTCAGGCCAAATGAGGCACTGACAAATGGGAGAAGTGCACCAAGCTCTAATTGGGGAATTGGTGAATATTTCAGAAGTCGGGAACCCGTTTGCCACCATGGCAGATTGGCGGTTGCAGACCCCGGCTAAACTATCCAGAGAAGCCGGGAGACCTTGTAACCTCACACGAGCATGTAGATAAGGACATTGAGGATTATCAAGTTACTGTGAAAGCAAGCAGGTTTTTGTTTCTTAAACAAAACTCGTAGTTTTTCTGGACCGGAGCGCAGGTGTTCAGACGGCTTATCGGAGGGGAACCTTCCTTTTCTAGTCGTTCCTCAAAACCAATATGTGATTTGCTGCCGTATCAACACAAATGGCTCCAGGCACAAACGTTTTAGAGAGCTGAGGCCTCGTGGGAAAATAATAGCACTGCTTTTTGGACAAAATTTCTAAAGAGAAATGAATTCGGTAAAGCAATTTCAGTGAAAATCCATAAAGCAGCCACGCAAAACGAACTTCAGTCTTTAACAAAAGAGGTTTTGCCTGCATGTCTAAAATGCTCAAAATCCCTCAAGCTTTTACTTGTAGCAATTAAAATATGTTTTCGATGAATCTCATGAATTAATCTTTCAACGACTTGTGAGAATTGAGACTTCTCTTTATTAGTTTTAAAGCAGAAAAGGCCTTTATTATAAAAATTGTAGTTTGGAGTTATCCAGCATGGGTAATAATTGTTATTCTGGGTTGCTTTGTTTCATGTTTTATAATGTTCATACCTAACCCTGGGTTAAAAATTAATTCTCGGTTTCAGGCGTTGTGTTTTCACAGTGTCCTAATATTACATGTATCTACATTTTAATGGGATCAAGAATATGTTCAAAATGTTATTGTCGCAAATATTTTACTTATTTGTTAATAACATTTCTGTTAATTAGTATGCACCACATATACTTTTTGTAAATGTTGAGAAATATTTCAATGCATTAGTCATACATTTTAACACTATCTGAAAGAATAAAGTCCATTTCCAAGCATGTGTAAGTTTACTTGAAAATTCATCTCAAATGCTGCAAATTAACTGTATTTTTTATATTATGTATGTTCATTAATAATAAATCAGTGCCATTAAATTTTAAAAAATATTTTTTTATAAAATCTACCAAATAATGTTTATTAAAGAAGTATGTTATGAGCTTAATTGTGAAAATAAGTTATAATATATAATAATATGTTGATCATATTTTTACATATTTAAAGGTAGTAAATGTTTGCCTTGAACTGTTTTAAAAGGAAATATACTTAATGGTCTATCTATAGAAGACCATCTATACAGTTTCTTACACTAAAATCGTATGAAAATTAAATACTCATTAAAAACTGTAACTTTATAGATTTTTTAGTGTTACTATTTAACAGATTTTCCACGTAAAATGTAAAAAAAAATGGAATTACACTGTTCTGTTTATATGTTTTTTTTTTATTTACAAGAAAAAACAGGGGGAAATACGGTCAAAATGATTAAATTACCGAACAAGACAACACATTTACTAGAAATATGGGGAAAACCATTTAATATATATCCTTATAAATAATTCTACAGAAAAAAAAATGTACAGGGATAATTTATTATTGGCTGCCTGTTGTTAAACGTTTGACATCAGTTACATTCTAACGCTGTATTTTTTATAAGCTGTGGGTTATAAAAATAAAAATGTACATACGCTGTTGCTTTACCCAGGGTTAAAGTGAGGCTTAAAAAAAAGAGTCCAGTGTGAAAACCCTTAGAAAACCCACAGACTTTTGCTCCTCTATGTTGTTTTCCTCTGCCATGTACTGTTTGTTACGGCACTTATGAAACACCATTTAATGACAGATGGTTTGAGAGGACTCACTCAATTTCCAGTTATTTGCAGCTCTCTAACAGCCTTCTGAACATCTATATTTCAGCTGAGAGGGTCTGTGGTCCAATGATCCGTTCCTGCATCTTCTCCTCCATGGTGTGTCATTTATGTTGCAAGGAAATGTTTTTTTCTTGGAAATGTTTTCCAGTGAATTTGGATGCATTTATAGACTTGTAGACGAACATTACACACGATAGACTGCAAAGGTGACGGTTGATTCATACAGATTTGAAACCAGGGATAATGATAGGGAGTTGCTCTGATCTGCTAAAACCTTTCAATTTCTTCTGAAGGTTTCCGTAAGATTCTGAATCATGGATGTTTTTTCCACAAAAGTATTACTGCAGTCAGTCACCAATGGTGGGTTGTGAAGTTTTTTGTGTTTTATTTATGCAAGTTTTACTTTTAAATGTACACATTTGCTAATGATTTTTTTCAAAGCAACTTACAGTGTATTTAGGCATGCATTTTCGATATGATTGAGCTTTACCAATTGAGCTTAACATCTTTAGTTTCCTGCTTCTTCCCTTTAGCTCTTTTGCTCATTCTTTTATCTTAACCACAGTCTCATCTGCACCTTCATCTCTAACTGTGAAAATGAGATCGAATGGAGGTTTCATTAACGGCGTCGTTTCACTATCAAAGTAACAGCTATATAACTGTCTGGGACAGATTGCTTTGCTTGCTCGGCATATGCAAATAGTAGCTGATTAATTGGCGAAGAGCCGCACGAAGATGAGAAACGCAAAAGCAAAGACTGTTAAATGACCAATGCATTGTCAGCTAGAATTATAGCAGCAGTCAGCCACGTGAAGTGCTTTCATTTTAAGGGACATTAAGTTCAGAGTCTTTAATTTATCTCTGTGTAACAAGGCTCGTGAGGGCCGTTGCGTTCTCTCATTTTCTAGAAAATGTGAAATATTTAGAGAGATATGAACATGACATATTAATTATTGATAAATGATATAAAATGTTGTTTTGGATTAGCGTGAGGATGTTTTAACTGGATGAAATACATTTTTTCTACCTCACTTGCTTCTCTGAATCTGTGATATGAATTCATAAATGGACGAACACCCATACGAATACCCATGTCTGTCTGCGTCCGGCTGGATTCAGAGAACATGTACTGCCTGGAGTTATTTCTACTTCACTGATGTATTCATGCTATACTGAAAACCTGTGATGCATGGAAAAAAATGCTTGGACTTTCATTGATTTATTCAATCTATATGAAGAAAAAGGCCGATATGAAGGAAAAGGCCAATGAAGTAGATTTTTTTGGTAACATGGTTATGCTTATTTTGTCTGAGTTTGTTTGGTAATTCAAAAGCTATTGGTTCTTTTGTGTCGTGATTGAATGTTGTGTAGCATTTGCTTTCATTATTTTAGTATTTTTTTGTATTTGCTTTTAATGTTGCCACAACTTAAATCAACAAAGTTTGAGTATATACAATACAACAAATACAACTTGGTTAATGCATTTACTGGGAAAAATGGTACAACACTTTTTCATCAGGGAATGTTTTTTCCAATAAACAAAATATTTTCTAATATATAGAATACATAGCTTTTTTATCGCTTTATTTAAAAGGCAAAGTTATTGCATGGGAGATGCCACCTACTTTGATTTCAAATCTATTGAAGTCTATTGACATTACAGCCACTGGTGTTCATCTTAAAGCTTCAGTGTTCATTCTAATATTGATTAAACTGCTGAATGTCTTCTAATGAGCATTGGACATGTGAAATTAGACTATAACAGAGTCTGTTCTCACAAACAATGGCTATAGTAAAAGATTTATTGGAATGTTGAGTAACAGAATGAACACTGAAGCATTTGATAGGGTTGTGAAATATTTATAGGACATAATAAAAGCGTGTAATTGTCTTGCGTGAGGTCCAGTTATTCATCCGTAAGGCGTCTCAGAGCAGCTGTGAGAGCAGAGATGTGTTTCAGGAGGGATTCTTTGTGTGTCTGTGGCATCAGTGTAAATTTAGCACTCTCAAACCTTTCCTAAAAAGCAGGTGGGGATATTTGACAACAGTCAAGCTGATACTTCTAGGTGTCGGAACAAATATTATGTTGGGAGAGCTTCTTTTTTGCTTTTTGCCTCGAGCTTTCAATATACCGTACAATACATCTTTGTCTTTTTATCTGTTTCTGTATAATTTAAAATAAAGTACACAAAGTCCATTCATCGGGTGAATGGCAGAATGAACATTGGAGCATTGAACCGAAATATAAATTATTTCATAATAAAGGAGTAAATATAATGTGTATGTACTATTTGTGTGATTACTTTACACAATTAATTAATAATACAATTTATATATTGACACTGTCCTTCCGAATCCCCAGATGTCCAAATTCGCTATTTTTCGTGAAATGTTCAAAAATGATTTTCAAAGTCTTTATTATGTTTATGAGCTAAACAATAGTTCATATTTTGCGACTTGGCTGGTGTTGTGCTCGAACATCACTAACTATATTTAAAGAAGTGAATTTCCTGTTGAATACCCATTAGGCACATGAGGCCATATTATAGAAATAATTTTATCTTAAACCCAAAGCTCTGATCTGACAAGTTCATATGAGATTACACCAAAAATCACTATTCTCACAGACTGGTGGAAAAAGATAAGCCGAACGCCTTACTGTTTGCATGATTTTGACGTTTTAACATACTCATTCTGTTATACATTCTGTCTGGCTTTGTTTTAAAACCTAGTGACCCAATGCCAACAGGCAGAAGTTTTGGGTCTAAGCATCTGTTTATTTTTCTGATAACTAACCCAACGATGACCAGGTTAAAAAGCATTTACCATTTAGCAGAAATGGGGCTCGCAGCTCTTGACATGAATTATAAGATTAGACAACATTACGCAAGACAGCACGTTGTGTTGAAACAGAAACCCCCTCAGCAACATCAGTCAGCCCGAGAGTATTCTCATTATGTTGTGTGGATTTTTATAACAAACAGAACTTGTATCTCATAAGTGCTGGAACAAACTGTTCTTGTAGGAAATGACTGCAGTGTTTGTGTAGTAGATCCGGGGTTGGGGTGGTACCGGGGGGCTCAGAGCTTAAACGTGCCTCCTGGCGAACCGAGATGACTCTCCAGCGGTTGCTAACAACCCTGTCTCATGAATATTACATGAGTAAAGCTTTTCTCAAATGCCAGATGTAAACACAAGCAATTTGATTTAATTTTCCTGAATGTGCGGTTTTTGGAGTATACAGTTAAATGAGTTTTACTAATGAGTACTTTTTGTTGTGAAGTTCGTATCTTGGGTTTGAAAACTGGGTAAGCTTTAGAATTGTAGTTTTTTGTTTATTTACAGATTTACCAACAACGATGCACAAACGACGTTTATGCTAAGTGGAGCTTACTATAGGAAGCATCACATGTATGTGACTGTATTTATGCATTTTACATTTCTCCAAATCAATTTTTAGTGCATTCAAGCTATGCATTATCAGTATTTGTGTTCCCATGGGAATTTGAAACCACAATCTTTGTTGTGAGACAATCTTGTTGTTATCATGGGAAATGTGATGTCTCAAGTAATCAAAGGTGTGCGTTTTTCCAACCTGGTGGACAAGACTATGTATGAAAAAGTTTTTATTTAGATATATGGAAGAACACAAAGAACAGATATATTTCCCATCATATCCTTTATTTCCAATGAGGCTGTTATTGAGTGTTATATCGATTTTCTGCTGTGTCATTTCCACTTTTGCATCAATGGAAAATGTGGCAAATTAAAGAACGCTGTTTACATTTCACAAATTCCCATCCTTCATTAGTTCTGCGGTCTTACGTCTGCATCTGGATCAATATTGATTCTGATGCTTTATCGCAACAGCTGTGATCTTTCTCTTTCTTTCTCATCCTGAAGCTCAGTTTGATCCTGAAGCCTTTATTCGGTGTGTGTTTGGAGGTGTGATATACCTCAGCGCTCCAGACCTCTCTGTCACAAACACTTCTCATAATTTCCCTTCTGATCTCAGAATCTCACCACAAAACCTCACGTGTAAGTTATTTTCAGCTGTGAGTTACACCATTTACTTTATATATACCACAGATGACAAGTAAAACTGAGTTTAGTATTATATATTTGTATTATGTGCCATAGCAGATCACAGTAGTCGTCATAAAGAAACATGCCATTTTTGTAAAGCTGCTCTAAAAAAATATGTTGTCTGACTAGTGTAAGTGCAATAAAAATATATATAAATTATAAAACTGTAAATTGAATATTATTTAATTTTTACTTTTTTGGACTTTGTGTCCATATCCAACCTCTCTCTAAACCTTGCATTTAAATGGACTTGTGCAGATATAGCTGTCACTAAATCACATCTCCTTTGAGGTCACAACGGATACATTCTGTTATTGAATATTCACCCATGATAATGACATTTGGAATGCGAGCTTCCTTATATAAATTAATTAAAGGTGCTGAATTATTTAGCATTCATAAACATTCCCACCACCTGCCAGACGTCAGTGAAAAAAGCGTCCTGAGAAATCACACCTTACCCTGTGACAGCCATAGGCCTTCAGCAGTCCGTACCTCTGAAGACCGATAAAAAACAGCCGATCAGAAATGCTGTATATGTCCAATGGACTTTATGCAAAAATTGTAATGAACTTAACTTCTGAACTTTGCCAGGAGAGTTACTGCATTGGAAGAGTATGAATGCTAACTTCATCGCTAAGGGCAAGCGGAAAGATTTCAAAAGAAACTGTAAACAATGTTTTTGCATGCCTATTTACTGTGATGTCATTATTTATAAAACAAGAAAATGACAAAAATTGGAGGAGAAAAATCTTTCTCTGACATCGTTTTGCTCATTTGGGTTTGCTAACATCCGGTTGGTGGATTTGTCTTTGGGGGGCAGGTTAAAAAGCTCTAACAAAAGATGGCATTTGAAAAGCCTTTTTATGACCTGTGATTATGACAGATGCTGTCAGATCGTTTCTGCACATCCCAACAATGATGCTCTTACAGTCAATGTAGGGTTAGTGATCTCCTCTCTCCCCATCAGCCGGCCGTTGGACTTTTCTCTCTCTGTAGTGTGAGTCACCTGCAGTTTCAATAATGGATGGGAGAAGACACATGCTTGGCATGACGCCAGAGAGTGTTGATGTCCCGTAGAGCCATAATGGAGTTTACTCCTCCATAAAACAGTTTGCCAGAACACTGTCTTCTGTCCCGTGTTTATTTATAGCTGTGTTTCTCTGAAGTGACACTGATGGAGAAGGGCTGTTGTCTTTTCCTCATGAGCGAGTCGGTTCAACCACTCTGTGTGACGCTGAAAGAACGCTGTACCACCGACAGAGTAAACACGCTCCGGTAAACCAGCTCAGGGTCTCAGTTCCCACAACTAGAACTTACAGTGTTCATAGTGGACATGTGGCTTACAACACTAAAAACAATCATATACACTCACCTAAAGGATTATTAGGAATACCATACTAATACTGTTTTTGACCCCCTTTCGCCTTCAGAACTGCCTTAATTCTACGTGGCATTGATTCAACAAGGCGCTGAAAGCATTCTTCTGAAATGTTGGCCCATATTGATAGGATAGCATCTTGCAGTTGATGGAGATTTGTAGGATGCACGAAGCTCCCGTTCCACCACATCCCAAAGATGCTCTAATGGGTTGAGATCTGGTGACTGTGGAGGCCATTTTAGTACAGTGAACTCACAGTCATGTTCAAGAAACCAATTTGAAATGATTGGAGCTTTGTGACATCGTGCATTATCCTGCTGGATGTAGCCATCAGAGGATGGGTACATGGTGGTCATAAAGGGATGGACAAGGTCAGAAACAATGCTC
The DNA here is from genome assembly GCA_008369825.1 of Triplophysa tibetana. Taxonomy (NCBI): domain Eukaryota; kingdom Metazoa; phylum Chordata; class Actinopteri; order Cypriniformes; family Nemacheilidae; genus Triplophysa; species Triplophysa tibetana. The sequence goes on from CM017893.1 coordinate 2,860,443, forward strand.
TGGTAGGCCGTGGTAAACGATGCCCAATTGGCACTAAGGGCCTAAAGTGTGCCAAGAAAATATCCCCCACACAATTACACCACCACCATAATTGCATTAATCCAAAATTGAACAGGTGTTCCTAATACTCCTTTAGGTGAGTGTATCTGCTTGCATATCTGATTATTAAAGTTGTACGTTTACACATGGGTTTTGTGAAGCAAAAACGTATATATATATTTTTTAGCAATAATCAATACACAACATCTCTTTCAGTAAGGTTTGAATAAGGAATATGTGATAAAGTCTCAAGCTCTGTTATCTGTTTAGGTGTAGTCTTCATGGTTGTGGAAAGATAATTTAATCTATTTATTTTAGTCACCAGTGATGTCAATGCATATTTGATATCTTGGCATGTCTCCTTAACTTTTAAGTCTCATTTGCTAATTTTTCATCACAATCAGTCATGTGACGTGAAAACCAATCGGCTTCATTGTATATATAAAGTCAGAGATGGGAACATGAGTATAAAATGTTGACTTAAAGAATCGACTTAAGATTCACAAGCAACTGATTTGACTTGTTTACAGGTTAGGACATTATCCAAAATTAAGAGACCATCTCAAAATTATTTCAAGTTTTTCTGAATTTACTATTTAAAATTTGTTTAGGTAAAATGCTAATTTTTGTTTGATTCTGTGAACTACTAACAATATTTCTCCCAATATTGTTTATATTTGCATGTATTTGCAGAAAATGAAACTGGAAAAACAGGTGAAAATGACAGAAAGATGCTTTGTATTTTTTCAGACCTCAAATACTGCAAAGAAATCAATTTCATATTCACTTTTATGCAATGTAAAAGTGAACATGTTTTATTGGACGATAAAAACAATTAAATTAATTAATAAAAAATATTTTTCATGTGATAATGTTGATTTTTATTTTGCTTGACATTCATCTTTATCCAAAATTAAGAGACCATTTAAAATAACTCTGTTTTTCTGAAATTACTATTTGTTTAGGTAAAATTGACATTTTTGTTTTACTCTTTGAACTACTAACAATATTTCTCCCAAATGTCATATCAAATTTTGTTTATATTTGCATTTATTTTCAGGAAATAAAAACTGGAGAAACAGGTGAAAATAACAGAAAGATGCTCTGTATTTTTTCAGACCTCAAATACTGCAAAGAAAAAAAGTTAATATTTACTTTTAAGCAACATAACAGGAATATTGAACATGTATTTTGGACAATAAAAATAAATAAATAAAAAAATATTTTGTATGTTATAAGACACATGAAAACTGTAAAAAAAATCAAGATTATCACGCTCTTCGTCACTCCTGGGGTTTGATTTTGTTGAAATTCAACAGAAACTGGACTGAAATGGTCACAATACATCTAGAAATGCTGAACAAATTTGAAATGCTCTCTTATTATTTCCCACGGCCGTGTGTTTTGACACATGATAATATACAATGTGCTATACTGTTTTTTAGATAAGTTTGCCTTATAAAACCTTTCCTAATAAATAATGCATTAATAAAGATTTGGAATTAATTCCTAAAACCTGTTTTTTTTCATAAATTCCTGAAAGTGATTAAAATTATTATCAAAAGTTATTTAAGACTTAAAACCTGCGACAAAACAGTAAGATTTTAGATTTGAGACCTGACAAGCTTGTGGCAAGAACACTGCATTTATTTATTTTAAAAACTGGTTTTACAGTATGTGACGTAGAGAGAGTTTGGGAGCTCAGTGGTGGATTATCAGTAAACAAGAGTCTCTTCTGGCCTAAGTGTCACCTTCATGAAATATTCAATCTGTATTCAGTAGAGAGATGTTTTATTTTCTCTTGAAATAATGATGTTACTTCACACTGGTGACCAAAGATGGCACCTCTGGTTGGTTATTTGCAGGCAATGCAGCACCAGTAAACAACTTTATTTACCAGTAAAGATTCAGCGATGCCCTGGGAAGATGACCTCACCCTTCCATACTCATCCATAGCTGAGAAGTTTATGCACAAAATAAAGATTTCATTGGATCACTAATGTTGATGCATGAGAAACGTTTGACAAAACGCAAAACCTTGCACCATGTATGGAATCACAATGAATTATGTCAAACATCTAGAAGACAAATTAAAGTGATTATATCTATGAATACTTGCCCTGTTGTGGCTTGTCACAGATAATGAGAAAACCTGATAAGTATATCTTGGTTATTCTCAGCCTGGAAGAGAGTTTGTGCCCATCAATATCTTGGCATTTCATGAGAGGTCATGTTTTCTTCAGCATTGTTAGGCTGTTGTTGATCGGTCCAGTGATGGAATGTTTTTTAATCATCCAGAGCTTCCATATTGTAAGACTTTTATTATGAATAAAAATCAACGCTGACGTTTTATAGTTGACTGGTATGGTAAAAATAGATTTATTGTAAATGAACAAGACAAATCAAAAGGTGAAAGGACCAAATATTCGTAATTGTTACATGGTAACAATACGACACATTGTGTATTGAATGAATAGACTGACAACTTAATGGCCTCATGAATAAAGAATTTGATTATTAAATTAAGATCATCATTTTAAATCATCACCTGTTTCACATTTATCTCATTACCATGAACAGAATCCACAAGCTCTTATTTTTCTTAAAGGAAATTCACTTTTTCAGCATTGCCAAACTTTAATTTTGCAATATCATGACAAATTGAATTACAACAAACTGTTAGACAAGAGACCAATCAATGCACAACATCACTTATTGATTCACTGGAGAATCGTATCCATTACACGAAATCTTTCACTTTTACAGTCACTTTATAGCACAGCGCCAGTTAATCAACATCTATTTACAATTATTCAAAATCATTCTATACCTGTGTCCACAGGTCAATGGCTTTATGTAGTGGTGTGTACATCTGTCAAGTCAAACAGCGTAGTCGTGTTTGCCGTTGCGATTCAGACGGCTTGTTAAACTCGCACTGGAGATTAAGAGCTTCAATATGAAACACATTCAGATGTATGGAGTTAATTCGCAAGCCGCGATTCCTAAAGCCGCTTCCATCCAACCAGATTGGGCTGGTTCGGCATTTGTTTTGTTTTGTTTGAAAATCAGTCATTGGAAAGCAAAAAACAACACCGCTGTAGGTTTTGCCCCATCATCTGGTCACACATACGGAGGGATATTTTCACCAAAACACTGCTCCCGACCGTGTGATGAATCTGAAGAGTTCATTTCAATGCCCACGAATCCTCATCTCATCTTTCTCAGCCGCAGTCGGTTTTCTTTATCCCGTTTCTTCAACGTGCTGATGAACTGGGTAAAAAACAGTTCCTGGTCTTTCCTCTTCACAACTTGTTTGAAGCGCGGATCTTTCCCGTACTTTTCCAAAAACTCTTTGAACTTTGATCTACGGGAGGAAACAGATATGAGATTTCTGATACGGGTTCATTTCAGCAGTGCGATGGTTTGAAATCGTTGCATTTTTCTGGTGAGAATGTGGTCTAATAGAGGTTTGACTGAGGATGTGTTCCGTGGTTTGACAGTAAAACCTTTCGGTAAGCGGGATCGGGGATGCAGGACAATTTTGCTTCGTCTGAGAAGCAGGGTGAAATGTTTGGTAAAGCATCAGGCGAAAATAGGAGCAATACATTATCTGCTGTCTTGTACTGATCAAAGCATTATAGGCGGCTAAACACAAACCTGGCAACCCAATGTCCAAAAACACCAGGTTTACCTCCCACAGATCAGTTTCGCAAGAAAACATCGACACTTTCAAAGGTTTCTGTGATATCCTCAGATGTCTTGTTGTTGTCTTGCATTGGTGCAAATGAGAAATCTTGCTTGTGCAAAAATCATTATAGTACTCCGTGTTTGCCTGGATTTTGCTATATGGTTGCTAAGGTGTCTTGAGAGGCTTTTAAAGTGTTGCTATGTGGTTGCTACATAAGATAAACTGACCTCTACATATGTCTTGCACCTGTACGCAATATGTCAACTTAAGTGTAAATGAAATTAAATTTATATAAGACTAACGGTTTGTTGTGTGTATTGTTTGCCGTGCGTATATACAACAAACACACGTTTTTTTTCATTGGGAGCTTTGAAAATACTTATACTGTATGAACCCACATGAAAAATACAGTAGTATTACTGTATTACTACATAGTAGTATACTATAATATTTACCACAGCAAACTTCAGTAAAGTCCTAGATACTGTAGTGTTTTAAAACTTACTATATCGAACAGAAAAGTATGCTACAATGCATACTGTTTATCAACATACTATCGGTAAAACTACAGTATACTATAGAAACTACAGTATACTATAAACTACAGTATACTATAGAAATTACAATTTACTATAGTTAATACTGCTGTATACTACAATATCAACTTCCGATTATAGTTGTTAAACTTGATATAGTTATAAATTAGCAGTTAATACTTCACAATACTGAAGTAGCATATTTACTGTAGTTTACTACAGTATACAACAACGTATTGCAATTCACTAAAGTGAATACTACAGTATGTTACAATATTAACTACATGTTAAAGTTATAATATTTGATAAAAGGTTATAATTTAAAGTGATCATATGACGCGAATATGTGTTTTCTGTGTCTTTGGTGTGTTATAAGTTGCCCATGCATGTATTAGACACCTAAAATTGCAAAAATGAAAGTGTCGGAACAAAAGATGCATTCAATCTAAAAGCGTTTTTCTAACCTTTAATCGTGTATACACATTGCATTACATCTATATCAAACAACAATATTCGTTTAGCCCTGTCATATGACCCCTTTCATATAGTTATCACTACACAATACTATAGTAGTTTACTTACTATAATTAACTACAGTATACTACACAATTTAATACAGTTTAATTGTTATTGTTTACTAGTCACAATGTCATAAAGTTAATACAACACAATACTATGGTAGGATATTAGTTATAGTAAACTTCAGTAAATATACTGTAGTTTACTATATAATTTAGTAACTATGTATTACAATTTTCAATAGTAAATACTATAGTATGCTACTGTAGTTTTATTGGAAAATATATACAATAAATAAAACATAGCAATCAATATAAAATTTACTGTATCTACCCAATAATGATTTATTCATGATGATCTCTTTCTTAAAGGTGTCATTTGACTCGGCTAAAACGAATTTTATTGTTTGCTTTAGATACATTACAATGTGTATACATGATTTTAGGTTCAAAAACGCTGAATTTTCCTCATACCGTGCATGTTTGTATCTCCTCTTTGCTCTGCCTCTCTGAAACGCGCTGATATTTTATACAGCTCATCGCTCTGAAAAGCGAGGTGTGCTATGATTGACCAGTTCACTAGTGCGTATCTTTTTTCAATTTATCGTTCAACTTTGTCTGTCTAATACATGCATTGGCAACTTATAACACACCAAAGACAAAGAAAAACACGTATTTCCGGCGAATCGGCCCTTTAAAATATACATTGTTTGGCAAGAACTGTGCATGCGTTCATATTTGCGCCTGGATTTACATTTCTTCTGCTATGTTCACTATAAATGAATCAGGAAAATGAACACAGTAAGAGCACACAAAAAGACAGACTTCAATCTGAATCTCATCCTCGCTGTGACTCTTTCATGTTCTGTGTGTGAGACCTCAGGGAGTAGACAAGGTTAATATAAACACACAAACCCCTGAAGAAACCTGGACCAGAACTTTATTAAATTCAGTTATGAAGAGCTCTGCTTCATTCTAGAGATGCTTTTATTAATGCATCAGCAAAACACATCAGGCTGTTTTAAACTCACCTGGACGTGACTTTCGACTCCTCCAGCAGTTTTCTGTATTCCTCCTTGGCTTGCTGAAGTTTGCACTTTTTCTCTTTGAACTCCTCGTTCATTCTTGCTTTGACGAACTGATCGAAAATCTGAGGACGAAGAGACAGAACGCTAGGTCTACCTGTACATTCAGTATGTATAGCAGATTCAAATGTAGTCAGAATCTACATTTTCTTTTTTTTACATTTAGTAATTTAGAATATAGATTTAGGAAGAATAAAGTTTACAAAATATAATTTACATAGCTACATTCGTTATACAGTTTTGGGTCTTTTGTTTCAAGCTCGATTGTTATGTGATGCTGTTTTTGAATTGATGCCAAACTTATTTGTTTGTTATGAATGTTCTAGTTTGTCTACGTGAGGTTTTAATTAAAATGCAACTCAACAAATAAGACAATTTGAATAGATTACCTACAAGAAAATACACATTACCACATGAATATTTAATATATAAGCTATTTCAGTTACATTTCCACTAAAACAACAAATCTTCTAAGAACAGAATAGTGGTAAACTCGTGGAGGTGTGGAGTGAATTGAGTTTGAAGTTTGGTTAATGTTTGACGTTTATCGAGGCTGATGTGAGCAGAAGCGAGACCGTCGTGAGATACCTGTTTACGTTCCTCTGGACTCAGCAGCAGGTAACGCGGATCAAAGACAATTTTGTGTAATTCCTTCTCCCAGGTGGAGAACGCAGACACCTGTTCAAGACAAGCGGGATGAAATACTGCTCAGGCACAACAAACTCACGTCAATTACTGCCTGCTGCGTTACTTCATTTCAACATACACACTGTGTGCAAACACACTGCCAGTACAAAGCGTTCCCTCAGTGAGATTTTGAGGATCATTGTTGGGTTTGTGGAGCAGAAGTGATCAGTGACGGAGAGGAGATAAACTAAAGAAGAACTCTGGTTCACCTCAGCAGATGAACTTAAGATAAACTGAGCAGGTTTCTTAAAGGAACAGAGCTCACAAAAAAGGGAAAAGTGGGAATTAATGAAAGGGAGCTTGTCTAGTCTGATATTCTAGATCACTTTTTCATCGTCAAAATAAACTACCATCATATGAAAATGTGCTTGAACGTTATCCCAAAATTCCACATCAATGCAGATGAGTAAATAATTAATTAAAAAATTCTTGTAATATTCTTATAAATATGAAAGATACATGTACTGTAATGATGAGCTTACCCCTCGTTCCAGAAGCATGTCTCTAAAGTGGGCGATTCGGAGCTCCAGCGGTAGACTCATCTGATCAGATGATGAAGAAAAACCCTTCTGTTCGCTTTTATCTCCACTCAGTTCTTCAGATTCAAAAGTGTGCTCCAGTCTTTAAAAAAACAGAGAAAAGTATGAATAATTTATTCATTCATGAATTCCTGTGGGAAAAAAACAAGAAACCATTTCAATGTCCATTTAATTAACATTTCTTGATATATTGTGTCCAGTCCAGTGTCTGTTCAATTTCAGCAAAATCAAACCTTATACAACAGCAATGTAAAAGACTGACAGCATGACAAGACACATGAAAGGTTGATTAACATCCAGGATATTACACAAAAAATATGTTTTAAAATTGAAAGTAAAAATATGACTGTTGTATTGCTTAAAAATGAATATGAACTTGCATTCTTTGTGATATTTGAGGTCTGAAAAAATGCGGAGCATCATTTCTATTATTTTAACATGTTTCTGCAAATAAATGCAAATATAATTTTTCATTTCAAATTTGGTAGAAATATTGTTAGTAGTTTACAGAATAAAACCAAAAAAAATATTTTACCTAAATACATACCAATAAATAATAAATTCTGAAAAACTGAAAACAATTTGGAAATGGTCTCTACATTTTTACGTGGCTGTGTATAATAAGACTGGGTTTCTGGACCGTGGCCTACTAAGTGGATTACTTAGTTATTTAAAGTAAGACAAAACCTGCATTCATATAAGCTCAAGTAACAATTTACATCTCATTTTTGTAGTTATGCCAAGAATATAGATATTCTGAATAGCGGGCTTTCGGTCATTATTGTGGATATTGGGGACCATGAAATCAAAAATATGACAGAATGATCAGATCAGATTTTTTTACAAACATATTGTACGTTTAGCACCTTTTTTTATACACAAACTCTAGTGTTTCTTGTTGAAATGTAAACCGTGGGGTTGTAGGCTCTTGTCTCCAAGCAGACGTTCGGTAGCACTTCAAAAACCCAATTGTTACATTTAAATAATCTCCACGAGAGACTGTTTAAGAAAATGAGCGGCAAGCTGTGAGTGCAGATGTTGTCATCCCAAACCCAGAGCTTTCCCGTGGAGTCGTGATTATCAGGATGAGTGACACGCAACGCGTCTGTCAAATGCTCCTGTGTGAATAAAAGCATCAGAATAGATCTGTGACTGTAGCGTGTTCTCACATCACTCACTTGTTGCGTTTGCTCTTTGATCCACAGTCTTCATCTGTATCATCATCAACGAAAGGAGAGTCGTCGTCTGTTGACAAAACGTGCAAGTTTTTCATTTACTACACTTACTTTTAAGTAGGGATGCACCGATGTATCAGTCACCGATATTAATCTGACGATATTGGATAACATCATCGGCAAATTGGCAATAGCATGAAAAAGGCCGACACAGATAGTTAACTGCATGGAGGTAAGGAGTTGCACGTCTGAATAATCCAATGTTCTTCTCTAAGCAATATAATTAAATAGCAACAGCACACACTTTATTTAAATTCATTAAAGAAGTGTTTAATGTTAAGTCAAATATAAGTTAATGTTGTAAATAAAATAAATATTCCCATTTGAAGATTGCAAAAATCACCTTTGAAGATTGTCATGTTGTCTTATAGTATTTTTATCTTTCCTTTGTGCCTCTCTTAAAATGTCAAATGGATCTAATTCGTGTTCAGTCAAATGTATTTAAAGCAGAAAAAACAAGCTTTTTTGTAAACCACTAAGAAATTGACCAATATTGGTATCGGAATCAGACGATAGTTGTTTGTTAAAATCTGTATAGTATCGGCCCAAAAAATAAAATCGCTGCATCCCTTCTTTTAATAGTATTGCGTTCAGAAGAATAAACGTCTCAATCTGTCTACAATAAAGTAATTTTTATTATGAAAATGTGTGTGAATTGATGATTCATTATTTATACCAATAACCATTTGTAGGTATACAACAAAAGCTGTTACTCATATTATTCATGTCAGGTTGTTCATCTGTAAAGTAAACCCAAGAACGAATTCACTTGAACGGTCATATTTAAATTGCAGAAGTCAAATAGATTAAGGTCATCGATAGATAATATCTGTGAAACGGCAATAAAACTAAATCAATACAGATGAGAAGCCAGCTAGGAAATCAACCCAAGCGTATAATAACTTCCAGACAAGATCCAGACTAATTCAATATTTGTTGAGCTATTTCATTGGATTAGAGCATTTACGTAATCCATGAGTACAGCTGGCGGTTTGTGGGTGTATTAATGTCACTCGAGTGTCATTATCTCACAGTGAGGATTAAACTTTTGTGTGGAGTTCATCCCCTTCACTCTGAATGTGACCCTGAATTTCAGAGCAGAATTCATGAGTCATAATAACCAAATTCCAGCGGTGAAAGTGTCAGCTAGTTGCTGGAAAACGAATGAGACGACGAGTTTATGAAATCAGCTCTCACCTAAAGAGTCTTTTTTGCGTTTATGTGGCGGATCCTCTATGATGCGGTTGAGGTCTCCACGGTCTTTCAGATCCACCGGTTTTTCCCATACTGACAGGTGCATTGTGGGATTGAAGAAAAAGACCCTGTCATCTCCCGTCCACACCACACACCTAGACAGAAGAGAACAGATGTCACGCACGGCAACAATCTGACAGTGTTTTGCTCACAGATGGCTTTGAAATCCCAACGGAGGCCCAAATGACAAAAATCAGCCAGAGAGAGAGCGAAGCGACCCAGACGGGACTGTGGGTCATACAGAAGAGCTGTGAACGACTGAGATCAGTTTGTTTGGTTTGGACTGTGACGTGTTTTCACCTCACCAGACGTTTTTCTTTTTCAGACTCATCTCGCATGATTACAGATCAGGAGATTTTAAAGAGATCAAATTCACCATGAATCCAACCTCGAGTATCGACTAATATGCATTTAAGGTAGTTGTCATAAATCAACAAGTGACACATAATGTCTGTCCTGGATATTTTGGCGTCTCGATTATAATTTCGGACCCATTCCGGGCCTGACGTGGTGCATGTCGGATGAAGTATTCATAGATTCTGCGGTAGTCTGTGAGGTAATTTGATACAACCTCACGCCAACCATGACAAACCAATTCTGACATTTCATTTTGCTTCCCCATCACATCAGTGCTGTAGAACTGACCCCATGATATTAAAAAATCTCTGAAACGGCACATCCGGTCGGCTCATATGCAGTTATTCATAGTGCAGACAGATGGCTGGCCCTGCTCACATGCTTTATTTATATTTCCTATAATATCGCAGGGATTCTGTGTTTGTGGATCACATCCGTAAAACCTCTGTATATTTATAAAACAAAAAGCATAAAATAAGCTTTAAAGGCCAGGAACTCTTACAAAAGACAGATTTTATACTTATAGACTCAAAGGTTATGATTTCTTTTCAATGTTACAATACTCTCTACTAAAGCAACCAGTCCAGGTGTGTGAAATTTAGCGCCATCTAGTGATGAGGTTGCAAACTGCAACCAACGTCTCACTCCACCCTCCCTTTCGAAGAAATACGGTTGCTGACACAGGACTATGATGTAGGGATGGGCACTTAAATCAAAAATAATATTCGAAAATCGATGAGAACTATTCGAAAATTATTCGAAATTCGCACCCCTCCCCCACAGGGACGCATTTTAAGAATTACACACACATAAACGGAGAGAGAGAGATCCTTTACGCTTTAAACTGCTTTATTTATTATGGAATAGGCAGTCTTACATTAAGCTATACATTAAGATAACGTGCTGAAACATTTATATATTAACAACCGAATGACGGCACTTATTAACAGTACGTCGATCAGCATCAACCTTTCAAAATGCTAGGACATTTCCTTGTAAAATATGAGCATGCACATTTATACCAACTAAAAAACAGCAGTGTGATTGATCAAGGAAAATATAATAAAGCCATAAAGATTTTAGACCAGACTTTAAACGCGTTAAAACATATTAACGGAACGATGGCATTTATTAACAGTCCGGAACGATTTCATGAATTAACAGCTCAAAATGCTTCCATTTCTATTGTCATGAAAAAGTTTCTCCATTCGACAGAGTGCGTAACTTCGTTAACAATTGTTGTGAGAAAATGTTTTCCTCTACTGTCTCTTGATTGACAGCCTTTAGGTGCGTCATTATTGGCAGCGCCACCCTTTGGTTACATGAACACGTTACGCGTGAAAACACAGCGATTTTTTTAAGATCGCACAGACTATTCGAAATTCTATAATTAAAAAAACTATTTGAATATTCGAAATTCGTGACTCATCCCTACTATGATGTTGTCGAGTTTACACTTCTTTGCCCAAAGAGATAAGTATGTCCTGTACAAAATGTGATTTATCATAGGGGTATACTGTAGAAACAACATGATGAATTCCATGTAAAGGGGGCCTGCCGTGTGTGTAGAAGAAGAAGCGAATTTTAAGGTAATAAAAACACAACACTTCATTATGTTAGTTCTTTATACACCTCCGAAGACATATTGTAGCTATGTGTATTATTTTGCATGTCTGTCCAAAGATCATCCAAAAATTACACACCGGACCTTTAATATGCAGAGACTATATATTATATAATAACTATAAACAACAAATGGAAGAAATAGTTTTAGGAAAAAAGTTATCAGTTGTTTAATTAACTCTATTTATTAAGAGATAAATAACGATAAGTACAGTTTGACAAATAGTTTGCATACAGTCAAAGTACAGAGCTATACAATAAAATGAATTGTACACCCTGAGAATTTTATGTTTTATGTTTATAAAGACATTTGAGACATTGAGATCTCAGAACCTCAGACGTTGCTTTTTCAAAGCTCAGCAGATTTTAAGGAGTTCTCAGAGTTGCGTTTTATATAAATATAAAAAAACCAAACACTGCTTAGAAGAATAAAATCAGAAAACAAAATGAGAAAATTGTTCAAAACCAAATAAAATTAATGTAGATTGTCGAGGTAAAGTAATATTTACTGAGGTCAATTTGACGAGAATATTTGAGTTTATATTGAGATCATCAATAATGTGAGCTCGGTTTATGACATTGAGACCATTTTTGAAACACTAACAGAGACATTTCTGAGATGTCTGCCACTTTCACAAGAGAAATATGTGAGACGCAGAAGACTCAAGGAAAAGTTTTCCTTTTCCATTTAATCTCAGTGAGCAAAATGTAGATATTGAAGAGATCTCATGTGTGATTTTTTTCATAGGAGGAGGCACGTGTGAGATATACTGAGGTCTTTTTCTTCAGGGTGCGTGCGCTCTGTTTCCTTTCCAATAAATTTTCTTAATCTCTATATTGTAGACATTTAAAGATTATAGATTTATTTCCCTTGGGTTTACTTTTTTATATCCAATAAGAATCTCAGCTGAACTGGATTATTATGGAACAGCTCGTGTTCCTGTGAGTCCCCTGAAGCCCGAGGGTCTCGAGTACAAGTTAAATGCAAAGATTTACCGGTGAATTTGGCTCTGTGAGTCAACAAAAGCTGAAAGCATTAAGCCGCGTTGCCTGCTGAGCTGCAAGAAATTGTGTTTGTTTGTATATGTTTGTATGCAGGGAGGGAAAGCCCACACTGCTCTGGCAGAGAGAAACATCTTGCATAACACATTGTCCTAATGCAGGTTTGTGTTTGTGTGTCATTGCATCTGTTTCCACTATATCACACTTCCGTCATCAAACACTCATTCAGTGACATGCGTCATCTAAATGGCTGTATAGCCAACGGCATTTATGATGAAAATGTGATGCAACAACCATGTTTAATCTGTTTGATCTTTTAACCTATAGACAGCAAGAGCTAACAATACTGCCATTTTAAACGTATTGCTGATTATCTTGGAGCGATATTTATTAGTTAAGAAGATGCATCAGATCGAGGATGAGTATTGCAGTTACCATGGTGATCCAGGTATAGGTGTAGATGCAACAGGCCCCTTGTCTTTGGGCAGACTGTCCTCATCCATGTCGATTTTAAAAGTCTCATCCTAGACACAAATACACAGTATATCAGCATGACATCCAAGAGCCAACGATAATGATTATATGTGATGATCGTAACGGTCAAATAAAAAGTGAGGACTATCAGTTATAGTATGGCTGTTTCATTTTGCCCAAACGAAGAAAATTAAGTTGTAAGCTTTAGTATTTACTTTAGTAAACTGTAGGAAAACAGTTTGAACTTTACTAGAGTAAATAATAAAGTATACTACAGCATTTACTAGGCTACAGTTGATCAAGTCACTATTGTTCATTCTGCTAAATACTGAAGTATACAGTATACTAACAAAGTCTTCTAATTACTATAGAGTAAAACAGCATACTAGAAATTACTATAGTGCACAATACAGTATTTAAGACAATTCATCATTGCACTACAGTTCAATTACAAAGAATACCAATTTCAGTATACTACAATTTACTAAATTTTACTTTAGTAGATACCAAACTGCACTTTTGTATTTACTGCAGTTTATAATTTCTCTACAGTTAAAACTACAGAATACTGCAGTATCTATGAATAAAGTATACTCATTTCTATAATGTACTTCAGTAAACAATATTTTACAACAGTTTACTAGAGTAAACACCAAAGTGCACCACAGTATTTACTACAGTTGATCAAATCATTACAGTTAATTCTGCAGAATATTGTTGTATACTGTACATGAACAAAGTGTATTCATTTCTAATATGTACTACAGTATACGACAATTAACTACAGTTTACTATAGTTAATACTACAGTACACCACAGTATTTACTACAGTTTATCATTTCACTACAGTTAATACTATAGTATATTGTAACATACAGCACATGAACAAAGTGTACTTATTTCTATAATTTATTATAGTATACTACAGTAAATACCAAAGTATACTACAGTGTTTAGTAATGTATTTAACACTACAGGATACTATGGTATACATAGTAATGCCTACAATATATATTGCAGTTGACCACAGTTAACTATAGGAAATACTAAACAGTATTTTATCATGCGGGTATACTGCCTCAACTTCTAATATCTACAGTAACTTCAATAATCTAACACAGGTTAAAGGCCACGTAAACATAGCAGATTGTCAAGTGATCTTGATGTGTTCAGCACTAAATACACTCAGAATAAGACCAATTACGCAGTTCCTACATGACCAACTGATGGTGATTACTAACTCTCCTCATTCTGTTGGCCTGGAGCCTCGCTCAGTCTTTACGGTCAAATGAATTATCATTCTGGGTAAATTTCTCGAATTAATCTGTCTGAAAAGTTTTTAAAAGCCATTACCTATGGGGCACAGCGGTACACCGCACATAAACAAAAACCATTATAAACTCCATCTTAATTGGACTCCAAATTTGATTTTGCCGCAGTTTGACCTTTTCCACAAATCAGTTTAATTTCACCCTCTAAGAAAACTTGAGATGATTTCCGTTCGGACCAAAGGTCTGGAAACAAATGAACTGACAAGTGATGCCCATTATGTTGATGTTGCCTATAACATGGCTTTAAGGATTAAAAATCAAACCTCAGGTTTAGTCCGTGGGTTTGGATCAGGGTGGAGCACTAGGGCGTCTGTGCAGGACGTCTTCTTCAGTTCCAGTATCTTATCTGACAACGACAAGGACAAATGCTCAATATTCCTCAGATGTCGTCTTCTTAAATCCACATTGTCTTTAGTGGCTTATCAATAGTAAATATTGTAAAAGACAATTCACTTTAATGCGTGTCAGGAATTATAATTAAACCTTTAAACATTTACTCCGTCTGCTAATGAAATGGTTATGCTATTCAATTTCATTAATGGATTCCTGAAATGAAAACACTGCACATCAGTTTATAATGAAACCTATTTCAGTTTTTCTACTTTAAGCAAAACAATGATCCAGCATAAAGATGGGTGACTTCATTTACAGTGAATGAATCTATATATATTTATACTATATTATATGTGCAATTAAAGATTATTCATGGGCGCTAATGAATTGATTTAATTGTTCTGTTTTTTTTTTCCTAAAACTTAAAAATGTGGAGCACTGCATGTGTGCAGTATAATATTGTATTGATGCTAGAGATGCAATATAATATAATATATATTTACACTATATAATAATAAAACAGGGTGGGATGCCGCGCTAGAGTGTTCAGTAAGTCAATAAGGCATACAAATAATATTTCTGAAGTTCTGAAAAGAGATTTCAAAAGATTTTGAAGAGAAATTGATCAGAATAAATCACGACTCCAAAAGCCACCGAACGCCTGGCAGACAAAATCAATAGGAAGAAACCCACTGTGACTGTCAGTGATGGTTGAAAGCATTATACACAATATTGTCATTCGCATTAGTTAGTTTTGGACGCACTCAAACAGAGTCTGGCCAAAAATAATTTTTACTTTATCTCGCTGGAAAGCTGTGAAATGAGATGCGGCAAGAATAAAGCGGAAATCAAAATGTGCTGCTTGATCTTTGGTCC
Organism: Triplophysa tibetana; assembly: GCA_008369825.1. Taxonomy (NCBI): domain Eukaryota; kingdom Metazoa; phylum Chordata; class Actinopteri; order Cypriniformes; family Nemacheilidae; genus Triplophysa; species Triplophysa tibetana. The sequence goes on from CM017893.1 coordinate 2,876,020, forward strand.
CGAATCAAATTAAACTTGAATAGAAGTCACATATTGAAGCAAGTTTGATTTTACATAAATAAAACAAGGATTATATAGTAAATATTCGCAAACAGTGCAAACAGTGCAAAACTACAAAACAAACATAAACTCTAAAAATGTCAAACAGTTTTCTGTGAGATAGACATAATTTGCGGGTGGGACAGATGGGACATGTTCCCACTACTTTTTGGAAGAAATGAAGGAATTCTTGTTAAAGAGTTGGATTGTTAAGGGGCCATTCATATCTAAAACTCGTTGAAAATGAAGGATGCGCCACTTTATCACCATCAAGTTATATTTGCGGAAGACAGAAAGCCACGACTTCAGAAACGCAGCCAGTATGAAGCGGCGCTTGCTTGTGGATCCAGTGTCTCAACACAAAAACACGTAAACCAAAGAACTAGTGACATTTTTAGTCATAATAATGTGTTATTATAATAAAAGTGTTATGCACCGCAACAGCCAAGTGACCTTCCCCAAATAACAGTTTGGGAAACACATACTGTGAGAGTTGGAGTCGAAAAGCGGAGAAGCCAATGGACAGACCGCCCATTATGATAAATATTCGCAACGAGTTATTACAGAAACAATTTATTCAAGTTTTTTTCATCTTTGTCCCCCCCACTTTTCAAAACAAAGTCACGTCACCGCTTCATTACCCCCATTTCTGTTTTCCTGAAAATCACACTTCAAAAATTCCAGGTTTTTCGTGACCACGGTGGCCAAATACGAGAGGGCCACCGTGAATCTGAAACGGCTTGTTTTATAAAGCATTCAAATCTGACATATCCCCATTAAATTTGCATGAAACTCTTCTGGCCCCATAGCAACTCTTTACAATAAGCAACTGCTTTGCAATAAAGGCCGAATGAAGATTCTGTTTGATTTATATCAGTTATCATCTCGACTCTGGAAGGGATGACGGGGAACCTCTCATCCACGCCTACGCCGCTCATTTATCTGTTTCTGTTACATTCACACCAAACAATGGAGAAGAATGTTTGTGTGGCTACTGACTGCTTGTGTAAAGCTATATAAGTCATGATAAACGTGCTCCGTGACAGAAAATGCAGAACTGCAGTGAAAGAATAATACTAAATGATTTCAAGTCAGCTTTGAAGTTGATAGCCAGCAAGTCAAAAGAAGCTGTGCTATGTGACCACGACATAAGTGAACCGTTTACAAAGGTTAAATGAGTGTTCTTAGACCCAAAATAAAGTAAAAACACTGGCAACACCAGTGACATAAGCTTATATGTATATTAATTCAAACAGTCATTGTACACAGTTCACAAGAGCTGTCATGATGAATTGATTCCAAAATAAATGTTCATGTTTATATAATGTGTGTGTGTAACATAATAGTGTGTAACGCATATTTGCTTTAATATATCGTAATATTTTAAGATTATTATAAATAATAATAAACTCAACAATTAATTTCTTTTTAATATATACAGTTCATGTACTGTATGTATATATGACCATTTAAAAAATAAAAAACTTAATTTACTATTTATAGGTGTTACTATTCATCTTTGTTTCATTCTGTGAACCTCTAACAATATTTCTCCCAAATTTCAATTTTTTTATATATTTGCACGTATTTGCACAAAATGAAAATGAGAAAAGATGCTGTTCATTTTCGCTTTCAAGCAATACAACAGTAATATTTATTTATTTAGGAAAAGTTCTAAAAAGAAAAAATTATGGGATAACCTGGATTTTTATCACAGGTTTCATGTGTCATGTGTCAGTCTTTCAAATTGCTGCTAGATGACTTTGTCACTCCAGAGGTTTGATTTTGTTTAAACTCAACAGACACTGGACTGAAATGACTACAATACATCTAGAAGTGATGATTACATGAAAATTTGTAATGATGTAATGAATCACATGATGATAGGAAAAGCAATAATGATTATCATCCGTTTCTGTGCGTGCCACAAAAATCATAAAAGTGAAAAGGCCACAGTGTTAAAAAATAAAGAAAGAAAGAAAAGTATCCTTAAGAATTGCCTGCAGGGTCGAAACTTTGCAATAAAGTTGCCAAAAATATCCACAAATTGATGCAGTTAGAGAGAGAAAAGACAAATAATAAGAATAACAAAGCTAGTCAGGACTGGCATAAAAATACATTTTCAAGAAAGACATTTTAAGGCAGAGGTTATCTTCTTTCCAACCAAATCTAAATAAAAAATAGTTTATATAAGGAATGATGACATTCAAAGTGATATATAATCTGATGCTTTGTCACTATGCTTGGAAAAGAAATCTCAAACCAACTTCTCACTGTTTGTCATGCTTAATGCGTTGTGACATTGCGGTTTAAGTGTGGTTTTATATTGTGTAGAAACACACCTGCTCGTCTTTGCTCTTTCCAGTTTCCAGTAAGCAGTGTTACTACAGGAGCAGTGAGCGATGTTACCGCTGCAAGGTGTGAGGGCAGGACAGGTCCCAGCAAACCCTCCCAGCTGCTGCGTGTACCTGAATGACACAAAGAGAACATGCAACTCTGTTTTACTATACATGAACTGGGTCATTCCTACTGTGCAGAACAGACCATCAATGAGACGTGGCCCAAAAACACTCAAACACTTAAAGGGACAGTTCACACAAAAATAAACATCAAGTCATTGTTTATTCACCCTCGCGACTCTCTTTTTCCCTGCAACACAAATTAAGATATTTTAAGAAATGTTTCAATGGATTTGTGTCCATACAATGGATGTCAATGGGTGTTTTTGTTGTTTGGTTATCAATGTTCTTCAATGATGATTTTTTTGCGTTCAGCAGAAAAAGAAAAAACGAACCATTGACATGAGGATGTATGAATGATGAACATCTTTATTTTGGGATGAGCTGTCTCTTTAACCACAAACCAAAGCACTCCTGAACAAACGAGTTAAAAACTGTATCAGTCCTTCGATGCATCTCAGCTTTAAAAGTGAAAAGAATAAAAGCATGGCTTCACAAACTAAGCTTTTATCACCGAGAGGCGAAAGGGGTTTCATTTCACAAGCTCATCTTATCAAAGCTTCATTCAAAAGTTCTTCTGACTAGTTAAACGTTGAAAGAAGCTGGAAGCTCATTCTCATCAACATGAGCCATATTTAACCTTTCATTTTGTAGCGTCTGTCCGAATTCTGCTCGACAGACTCGGCTTGTTCATAAAGGTTAATTACGTTTGGCTTTAGCTGTGGGCCGGGCATAGCTGAAATCCAGAGGGGTTGACGGATTGTCAGGTTGAATATGTATGTGCCATTTCCACTGGCACGGGAAGCAGATGCTACGCTTTATTTCTGATTTCGCTTTCTGTAACCTGCCTTTAATGAATATCTCGGAAAATAAATGAACCATTCAAACGGTAAACTGTTATTCATAGCACATTCATATCATTTAAAGCTCTTTCTATGTACAGACTTTGTTTCTAATAAGACGAGTAAAGCATATAAAGTGATCGGCTTGTCCTCGTCACCAGAAAGCTGCAAACTGTCACATTTTGGTTCAAAATAAACTAAATTTGTCATTGAGGAAGTGCATAAGAAATCTGTCCAAACTCTCACAATAATGATATATAGGCTGAGCATTTTTTCACAAATGTTAGTTTGACTTGGTTTGACGTCGACCCATGTCAAGATAACTACGTAAAGTAATCAGTAATTTTACGTTTTGAACAGAGATGGCGATAGCGAGGCAAAAGTAGACAAGCTTAAATTTCTAAATATCTCCTATACACGGGTTCAGAGGCAACGGCATAAACCAGCCTTATGTGGGCCAGACTTAACTTCCGGTAGACCACCGCATGGAATCAACAACTGTTGAGTATAGTCTTAGTGTAATTTAATACAATTAATATACAATAAAATATCAAATAAATTATTATATTGTATCCAAAGACAGACCGGAAGTTAACATCGGGCCAGGTGCGTGCGTCCGATGAAACCGTCTATCTTAAAATCATAAAAACTACAAGAAGCTCCACCCACAAGGCAAATTGATCAACATCATGGAGGATAAACATCAGTCATTGTCATTTGCTATCTGTTCATTTTTTAGATGAATTATGCATTATGGGAGTTAAATGAAGAGGGAGATTATGAGATCTGCTCATTAAAACATTTAATGGTGCGTGAACTGAAGATTTGCATCTGTTCGCTAAAACAACATGGCTGTTCCTATTGCGTTAAGATCTGACATACACACACACAGACACACAAATATGGTGTATTGATAACCCTGGGCAGCAATTGATCACTGACACACTTGACAATGTCTGCTTTGTACATTAGCTTTCATTTATTACACTCAAAGTTGCGTCTGGCCTGTGGTTTTTCGTTAGCCTTCAGAAAGAGTTTCTTGTGTGCCTCTCATCCATATTGAATTAGGTGCTTGTGTTGTGTATAAAAGATGTTTTAATGACTACAGGCATGCATGCCTCCATTAAAGGCTCCGTCTTTCAGCTCAGTCATTTAATAATTAAAAGCGTGAGATCATGAAGCAGATAAGAGTATTCGAGCTCCCTAAATCAACACTGGAAGTGTAGTCTACATGTTGCTGTTAGCAGGCGTGAAATTAGTCGCCCTAAAACAGGTTGGAGTCGATATTGCATGTGTTTTCATTAGCCGGTGATAACATCTTTTTTGTTTTATCTACAACATGACTTGATAAGAATGCATCAAGTGTAGTTTGGGGCATATTTAAATGTGAAAAAAATGTTTTTTGCAGGCACAAAAAAAAAATCCCCGTTCAGAGTACAAATAAATAACAAAATATTCTTTGTGACACATCCTTCGTAAACTGTCTTCACCCTGAGTCGGGTAAAACGGGGTCAAATCACAGAAATGACTCTTGGGAAGGTTGAGAGTTTGATGCGTTTTGATGTCAGGACTGGCAGGCTAGGAGACAAGAGGACATTATCTATAATCTGTTGTTATAAAGGCATCAAACAGAGACAGTGAAAGCTTTTGAAATGACCTACACATGACAAATGGCTGCTGCGGATGACAGACTGAGACCTTTATAGCCAACAGGAAGTGCACTGAACGTTTCAGGTTCAACTGATAGGTCGAAAACGAGCATCCTGGTGCTTGCCGTCTATTATTCTAAGGCAGACAGTTTGTTATATAAAAAAAACAGAAAAAGTTTATTCAAGCATGCTACTAGTGTACTTCTTTTGAGCTAAATAAGTATGCTTCAGTCTAGTCACAAAGTTCTCAGAATTACAGAAATAAACATTCTGTCAGTATAGGTCAAGTATGGAAAGTTTCAGTGCCATCAACATAAACAAATGTTATCTGGCCCAAACTTAACCCTCGGTAGAGCTCAGCAATAAATGAATAACTGTGGATAGATGGTTCATTTAATACCATTAATATAAAATACAATATTCATATAAACTCCATGCACAGTGCTTTGTTTGACCTTTCTGTGTTTTTCTGTTTTTCTTATTGGCTCATGTACAGCTGCTTTGGAACAATGCACATTGTGGAAAGTCATATATAAATAAATAGATTTGAATATGAATATATTTTAAATGTTAAATAAAATAATAGTTATATTATAACCAAACACAGAACATAAATTATCTTAAGGCCAGGTGCGTGCGTCTGATGAAACCGTCGATACTTTTTAAGTGTAATTAAGTGAATTTTAAGTGTAGTGGTCTTTACTATAATGGCGTTTTCTAAGTATACTTAAATGGCCTATTAAATGTTATTTTTATAGTTTTACTTTCTTATAAACATACATGTTCAAGCTACCAGTAGAACTGATCCTGATCTTCTTCGTCCAGAGTGATCATAGAAATTTAAATTCAAGATAGTAAATATGTTACTGTAAGTTTACATTGAGAAAACTTAAAGTATACTTCACAAACAAGTATATATAGATTTTTGTAAATTAGTTTTTCTTTGCTACAAGCATTGATTTATGTAACTATAATTTACTTGTTGTATACCTGCATTATAAACAAAAAGCGGATAATAATAATGTAATATTAGAATACTATTAGTACACTTAATATGCTGATCAGTCCATGGTTCCATCATAAAGTTTAATCCTAAAGCAGCTCAACTTTAGAAATACTGAGTATTTTTAAATCAATTTCTTTTCTTTCGGCTGAAATGTAATTTCAGCTCTGCCTTTATTCCCCTCAAAACAGTTGACTATTCAGATGGTTTCATTTAACAATCTATAGCCAATGCAAAGAAGGTAAAATAAAAGTACATTTTGCGGGGTTCTTTAAACAAGAGAAAATTGCCTCATTTAAATCAACTATCTTGGCTCAAAAACATGGAAATGGAAATTTGACGAAAGTTTCCTTCAAATACAGGCAGCCGCAAACATGCTGTGAATACCAAAATAGCAGCTTTCATGTGAAACGCATTTTGAATATGGCAAAGGCTTTTCAAGCGAATGCTGTTATTTGGGGAATCGTTCACAGCACCTATCAGACTACCTGTACTTACTGCCGCTACACGCTGAGGTCTGTAGTGACAACAGCTTCCAGACATGTGAACTTATCACATTACATCATATTTAAAAGCTCTAGAAGAGTGGAGCTGAAAACAGCCTCTGCATGCATTTGTCATAAAGCTCGAGGTCATTTGCAACACACCCGCTGTGCATCCTTCTAATTTGTATCAATTTCAGTTCCTGTCATGCCCATGTGACCAAGAAAATAATCAGTTTATTTATGTGAGGAAACAGAACGTCGTCTTCATTATGAATGAGACTGTATAGTCATTGGAGACATCGGGTTATGACTGCACACAGATGAGTCGATCCGCTGGCCTCCTCCATCAGACATGCTTCACTAGCTTTAGATTATATTCAGGGAGAACTAGACAGTCTGTCAATTTTTACAGACCTTTTATCACATCAACAGCCCTTTAAAAAAAAGGAATGAAGATTCTGAACAGCAGCTCTGAAAAGACGATGAAGCTGTATTGAGGAATCACATCTGAAGTTTCTTCAAAAATTACAAAACAAATTACAAAAAAATGTTTGACAGAAAGAATACTGAACACCATTATTAGTATGGATAGCATAGGGTATTTCATTTAGTACTTCAATTGTTTGTTTGACATGATTTCAAATCTGAGCATCGTGTGCGCATGAGAACATTTAGAAGGAAGAGAAAGATGATGTAGAGAAAAGTTGCTTTTCCTGGAGAAATACATTTCACTCCCATAACATTCATTGCAAATTTAAACGAGTTAAAGAAACGACACGCTATATGTAAAACACCTCAGGCAAACCGGCTAAGGGTTTAATACAGGGGGAAATGAACACCCTGCTGAGAATTCAATTTTAATTTCATTTCAATTTAAGTGTGTTTTATTGGCGCTTTGAAAATTGTAGTTTCGTAGAAATGCATTTGCAACTGGGCTGCGTACAACTAGTGCGAATGTGTATTAAATGGAGAAAAGTCAAATGTATGTCATGTCAAAAGCAAATCCCTTGTTTTCAATGCTTTATACTTTACTCAAAACAATCTCAGTAACTCTTGTGGCGTGCACGATTATACCAAGAAATATTTATGTTGAGATCACAATTATTTAACACAACTAGTCATTGACTTTGAAAACAAAGTCGATTAATAGATATTTTTAAATAAGTAACTTAACACTTGGATAAACCGTAAGGAACAGTTCACCCAAAAAACGGTTTTCCATAATAGGAATAAAAATGACTATGTTCAAGTGGGGACCATTTTTGGGTGTTTAATCCTGTAATAACAAATTCAAAATAAATGAAAAAATAGATTAAAAAAATCTGAAATCTTGTATTCCAATAAATAATATAAAACAATAAAAATTATATAATCCTTGAATGACGGAATGCGGCACAATAATTAACATTACACAACCTTATTACCCTCGTTTGAACACAACATTGATACAATAATAAAGCAAACTGCACCCAAAAGCCCTTCTTCATCCTTCAACGGTGCATTTCGGGTTTTATTAATGTCAGTACTTACATCATAGCACAGATGCCTTTCTGCCTGTAGCCTTATAAAACCGAACGCTAGGAAACAACAAGCTTGCTTTTATTTACAAACAAAGCAAAACAATATCACACGCTGCGAGATAACTACATTTACGGCTTCAAAACTCTGCGGAATGTTTCCGTAATTGCTTGATAATCCAGACTCGCTTTATTTATGACAAACTCACCGAGTCTCTAGAGGGGGTTCTTCACCCTACCATTTCAAACCTCATCCTGCCAATACTGGTATCAAAGAAACAAAGGAATAAAAAGTGACCCAGTTCAGTCCCACGGCACATCAGAATCAATGAGCGGAGACGTACGATGCATCTGCCAAGAAACACAAGCATTTTAACTCAAGAGACAGCGCCTGCTGGCCTTGTGAAGCAGTCTGTTTCCTTTCACTCCAACGCTTCTTTTTTTTTGTGGAACTCCCTCTTGTGAGCGAATTGAAGTGGCCCAAGGGCGAGTTCGGGAGAGATGAATTGAACGTTAAAAGCTGCACTTAAAACTCTTTCTCAATTAATTTTGTGAATAATTATGAAACGCCCAGTGAGGGTTTGAGTTTAAAGAGTTATCTGAGTTTGGACCCACTTATCGAAACGGTAGGCTTTGATTGGATAATGGAGCTCACTGTGAAGTATTATTGCATTCATTATTGGTGCCTAAACTAATCTCGGTTATAATAAGCGTGAAATTGATAGACGATATCTGAAAGATGCTTTGCTTTAGATGTGCTGTCTTCTTCAGCTATTTGAGACTCAAATGCGGTGTGAAATATCAACCTACGGTATGTTTTCAACCTGTGTTTTCAAAGATGCCATGTTTGAAATTGCAACACGGAGCGAGTGTTTCAGCCCTTTTAGGCTGTCATACGACGATGGTACTCTTCTAAAGTATGAAGATGAATTTCGGTTTGTAATTTTGCCGTCATATCGACATGACAACGTAATTTAACAAGTTTTCTGCATGGCAGCACTTACAGTAGTGTAAAAAGCATCTCTCTGTCCCCCTTCAAGTGGCACTTTAATCAGACTTATTCCTATATTTGGGAAATTGATTGAAACGGCGTTTCATACTACTACAGAATGGCAAGCCCTCAAAGTTTCGCACATAAACACTCTGTAGATGCTCAGTGAAACGTGTCTGCCATTCTTTGCTTTGGAAGGATGTCACGCCTCGGCAGTGCATTGTGGGATGCCAATCAGGCTTGCCGTGCCAGGGCTGCCACCCCTGGACTTACTAATCCCCCTCAACAGATCCACCTAAAGAGCAGGTAAACAAAAGACCTCCAATGCGTGAGATTCATTTGGGAATTACACAGCGGGTGAACCGTACAGGCACAGAGAAAGTGAGCGGGTGAGATTTAGTCAGATTGGACATCAACATTATAGGCCGAAACGTTTGCATTTTAGCTCACAGGCTACTTCATCTCACAAATGTCTCCATGATAGTTTCAGAAGAGATCTCAAGCACTTCTCAGATTTGTCAAATCTGCAAATAAAAATCAATAAACACAAAATGAACTCGACCATTTCTCATCAAATTCCCCCAAATCCAGATTGTTTGACAACTCCATCCTCTATGGATTTTAACAAGCGTCACATTTGCTTCCATTTTTTTCTCTTAAACAATTTCAGAGGAAACGTCTGGGAGTCAAGTTACTACTTGAAACACAATTGAGAAATCTTGGCAGATCTCCAACATCTCCATGCTCAGATACATTAACTGGGTTACTGTCAAACAAGAGTACAGACTTCGAACAACTCCATGCTCGGATATATTAAGCTTATGTGTGAAAAAGTACAAGAGAAAAATCGACTTTTTAGGACGGCGCTATAAAATAAGGGCAGCGTGTCGGACATCAAAGTCTACAGAAAATAAATCAATAACTGCTGTTTGATTCTTAAGTTGGGGAGTGACCAGAACACTTCTCCTATGGACCCATAATGGGCGATAAACTTTACAGACAAATCTTCAAAACCTCTCTTGTCTTGGTGAAAACAGTCAATACATCCCGCAGGAACATCAAACCACCGATCAGAGAGGAGGCAAGTCGATACATATTATACCCTAAAATCCAAAACAACGTATGGAGTCCCACCAAATGCATGTTTTCATTATACAAAAGTGACGGAATGTATGAACATCCAGACATTTTCACTTACATTTATGCATTTGGCAGATGCTTTTATACACAGCGACTTACATTGCATTATACTGTACATCACATCTGAGTATGTGCAATCCCCTGGGATTGAACCCATGACCTTTGTGTAGCTAGTGCAATGCTCTAACCACTGAGCTACAGGAAAGCACTTTAATTTATTTCCAGGTTTGTTTGTCACCCATTGAGAACAAACACAACTAAAGTCATCCATGATCAACACATCACAGACCTTCATTTAGATGCTTCTACGCAAGGTCCTTTCTTTCATTTTGACCGTCGCCATTGACTTCAGTCTGTCTGCCTTGTTCTGTTTGTCTTTCAAATGAATATGGATGTAATGAGAGATGTAGATAAGAGAACATGGAATGTACTCCGGTCACTCAAAAATACTGTGTCAACAGAGATTACAAGAGCGAAGCAAGTCAATTACACTAAATGCCAGCCATTATCCATCTGTGAAGAACACCTTGTGTTTTTAAAGGTCACCTAAGATCTTTAGACAGATCTGCTCAATCTTTCTCCTCAGAGATCTACGTTGCAGATAAATAGAACTAATACAAATATGTACAGCAGATAAATAACACAAGTACAACAACACACAGCTGTTTGTAACTTTTAAATTATCTCAAAGACAATGATACACGCCTGCACGGGCCTCAAATTTAGGCTCTAGCCCGGCCCTTGTCCGACAGCTAGTCAGAATTGTCACCCCGTGTCCGACTGAAGCCTGTTTTTTGTACCTCCGCATTACACAGACTGTTGGAGCCATTAAAATAGTTCAGTTTTGTTTTAATAGCAAATTATTGATAACTTGTTTAGTTTCTTTATTATATTAATGAATACAAATGTTTGTTGCAGCCATTAAAATAGTTAAGTTCGGTTTTTATTGGTAAATTGTATTTCGTTTCTTTACTACGCTAGTCTAGAAAAATGTTTTGAGTATTTATTATTATTTGAATGATGACAATGTACATTTTGAAAGGCAGCAAGGTACATCAAAAATCCAATGTTGTTTGAAAATACTGGAGATGTTCCTTCCCTTTCTCACATGAATACGCTCCCAATTAAGTCACTGACTGAATTCAGTGTGTTCAGTTTATTCACTTCATACTCAAACTGAAGGTAGATCTTCACAGAAGGTGGAATATTAACACATCTAAGAAAATAATTTGATGTAAACTCTGTGTTCCTCAAGGGAAAGACAGAACATCGTAGTTCATCTTCAAAAAACCTCTTAAGATGTTAAGAGACTAATGCAACGTAAGTGTGATATCTCAACACAAGTATCGGTGAGTGCCACTTTTGAACACAATGTGTCTTTGTTGCATGTCCTGTAGCTCAGTGGTAAGAGCTTTGCGTTGATAACGCAAGGTTGTGGGTACGATCCCAGGGGATTGCACATACCTAAATATAAATGTATAGGTTAAATGCATTGTAAGTCGCTTTGGATAAAAGTGTCTGCCAAAAATGCACAAATAAATTACCAGCAGCTGATGCTTTGAGACACCTCGGATTAGTTGTGAATTTAAAAAGACTTGGCCATGAAAACTCACAGTACTGAGTCAGCTCTGACGGTAATGCCTCGACCGCTGGCCTTGTCCTAAAACACTTTTCCTACTCAAATTAAGTGGAATCAAAGTCAGAGACAGACCCTCACTTCTCAGATGAGTGGAAATTAAATCAAAGAGATTGAGATCAGCGCACTTTTATGATGTAACGCTTTGTAAGACTGACATGTTGGGAAAACAAACATCTTCCTTTCATGTGTACAAGTGTCGTACTGCCAGTGTGAGAGATATTGGCAACACCAGCGCACTCTTCATCTAATCCAGCTAGTGTTTCTCAGATCTGAAGGAAACGTACTTACCTGATGCTTTTCAAGCAGCAACAGAATACCGTCAACTATTTAAAAGCACTTTGAAGATGTTTGATGCAACTTTTCCTCACAAGACTGAATTTATTGAAAGACTGCCCAGCTTTAAAAAAATATCAAATAGGATTCAACGTGAACTATGATTTGTTGTATAATAAAGATGCTGAGTTGTTTTAACACATGGTTCAGCGAAATATGGACAAACCCAATCGCTCGGTAAGTATTAAACTAGTGTTCGTTATTTTAACCACTAGTTAGGTCAAATATGGACATTTTTAGATTATACTTTTGAATTAAACATTTTAGCTTTAATTTATGTTTTTAAAACTGTGGTAAGTCAAGAACACAAAATGCAGTGCTGATTTCCAAAATTTATTTTACACACCCCTGCTGAAAAAAAACGAATAGAAACCAAGATAGAAATAACTTTCATTAAAATACCATTATACACTAAAAAATGTTTTCCCTTTAAAACCCTTACAAAATTACCTTTTCTGTATGTTTTGGGCATTATTTCAATAAGATTACTCTGCCAGAGAACACCCCACCCATAGAATCCATCACATACCAGTAGACACCATTATAGTGTTCATTTAAACCAATACAATTCCCATTATAACCATAAACTATATATATATTAAATATAATACAGTTTCAATAGAATTTTGGACAGGAATGCTTAAAGCTCACCAATATTCCATCTAAAAATCAAAATAATTAAGCAATTATTCTGGTCTGTATTATTGGTATTAAGATCTGTTAACCTTTTATAACTAATACTTTGTATACTTGGATACCTCCCTCCTGTGCTTGAATGCAGTACAGAATACTTCAAAATACTTAAAATACCACTTTTAACACTGCCAAAAAACAAAAGGACCCTGCCCAAAACGTAATAGAAAATGAAATGGATTTACTGGATATAATGGAAATTGCATTGGTTTCAATGGAAACTATAATGGTGTCTACTGGTATTATTAGATTCTATTGGGGGTGTTATCTGGAAGATAAATCCTATCGAAATAATGCCCCAAAAACACTACAAAAGGATTTTTTTATGTTTTTAATGGAAAAGGTAATCAAACCTTCTAGAATTTCTGTGTTTGTTTCTATTGGGTTGCTTTTGTGTGTTTTGTCAGCAGGAAGTTTTACATGTTTATTGTATTTTATCAACACTTTCTGGTGGGTATTAAGCGGCATGTACGTTAGAAGTTAAAGTGAATTGATCCAAGTTAGGGTAAAGCAGATATTTGTTTTATTAGAACCGACATAAGTGGGAAGCAACTGGTTAAGCCACAAAAATAGCACCTTGCATTGAGACACAACTGATTTCGGCGGTATGACAAAAGCTCTTCAGCTAATAATAAGATCAGGTCATCGCAATGCATTAAGGGATTGCCCATGACGGATACATGACATTCCGCCTTTGGCATATACATGTTATCTATCTCTTGAAACATCCTTTACGTCAGCACCTCAAAATGCTGTCTACATAGGTTTGGAAACGGAACAAGAGCATGAGATGAAACCGGACTGTGAACTCAAAAGATGTCATGTTTGGCCCTAAATATTTGTCTTTTTCACACAACCTCACTGATCCATAACAACAGCACCGGTATACAGTATGTGATCGATCCAGATTCTGTTTTCTTAAACCTTTCACTGTTTGCGGGGCAGATAAAGCCCAATCCATCCAATATTAACCTCCCTGAGTGTTTGTCAAGATTGTCGTATGCATAAACATGCCGATGCTTTTTCCAATATGTCCATTAATTGCCTCCTGTAGGCAGCTGGATGCAGGAACACTTACACGGCCTCTCAAAGTTTTGCTTTAATTTGAAGGAAAACAACGATTTAAAGCGAACTCCTGTAGAGAAGACATTGAAAGATTGAAAGATTTTAGTAATTACGCTGCAAAACGGCCCGGGAGAAAAACAACAATTATTCAATGTTGTGATGGAGACTGTTGTGATATAGTTAAACAACAACAAATCTTCCTTTTAAAGAGAAAACTTGTTACAAATGCCGAAGTTTCACTTAAAGTTGAATTTCTAAGTTAGCGGTCAAAAGTTTGAATGAAATGATTCTTGTGATCTTAAAAACCTTTTAATGTAAAGGCATATGCTTAATGGAAAATCCATTTAGCCTGACGCATGAATGGCCCTTTGAGAATACTACACGTGCATTCTTAAAAATATTTTTTCAAGCAGCTCTATACCCGGCTCCCTTCATCCATCGGTAAAATCTTAAATTCTCTAAAGGTCTAATTGACATCTCTGAAGGTCTAATTTCTTTGCACCGGTCATATTGTACAGCCTGCCGGCAGCGGTGCATTAACATGCTTGACACTTCTTCATGAACTCACGCAGACAGTGAGAACAAGAAGGTTCAAAGGGAGCTTACGGGCAAAACAGACAGAAATACACTTAAAGTACATTTGGGCGACACTTAGCATTAAGACCCGGAGTGAATGTGAAATTTTATCCATATCACAAGGCAATAAATTAACCACCACTTTCGCAGTCTTCTCTCAAACCCCTCTGGGCTTTTTTGAACGATACAGACACAGTTCTAAAGTGCATCAAACATTTCAACCTGGTTTGTTATAGGATGTATTTAAAGGAACATTTCACACAGAAATAAAAAAATCTCTTATTATTTATTCAACCTCACAACGTTGAAAACCTGAATATAACTCTTTGTTCTGTGGAACACAACATTTTGTGTCCATACAATGGAAGTTAATCGGGGACAGAGTTTTTGGTTAACAAAATTCATAGAAATATCTTCTTTTGTGTTCTGCAGAAGAAATAATCCAAACCCGACATTTTCAAGTTGAAATAGCCTCCTGATAAAGTTGTCAATAACTTCCACGGTTTAGTTGATTTTCTTGCTAAATGAGTCTACCGGTTAAAATAAAGACGAGTGACGGCTTTAATCACAGCCTCTTTTGAAAATAAAACAAATGTGGGCGTATAATGTGAGCGGTGACAGGTGCTATTAAGACACTAGCTGTAATATATAGATTTATTCACACAAATGTCAAGCAAATTGTACACATTACTACAGTATTTTCTCTCAAATAGGGTGTAGTGCTGTGGGTGTATTTTGACTTTATAACTTTGAAACAAATACATGCCTGTTCAAAAAACACTCTAAATAAACATGTGATTTCATTCAATTGATTTGCTTTAGGAATACAGACAGAAAACTTTCGAAATATGTTACATTTTAACATTTGTACTTTCCAGAGAAACATACAGGTAAAGAAAGTCTGTGCATTAGTAACTGCACTTTTATCTCCAAATGCACTCTCTTCTTTATTATTTTGAAATGGTGGTTAATATAATCGACTATACAACATTTACATAAAAACCTTTATAGGTCCAGTGTATCATTTTTTTCCCTACTATGGCAGTAAATGGGGGATGAGATCTGTCGTAGGGCTGCACGATTTATCGGAGAAAAAAAATCACACGCAATTTGGCGGTTGGCTGCTGTGTGTTATGCGCAGTTTATCAGTGAAAAACTGTTAAATGCAGCAGCATCCGAAAGCCAGAGGGCGCTCTCGCACAGAAACTCCAATGCTCTGTAGAAGAAGTACCATACGTATAAACATGGAATGCTGTCTTCCTATCTACATTTGGCATCTTTCTATCACTGTTTTTCAAGCCTCCTCAGGTATTTTCATGATAATAAAGTATATTTATAATGATGATGTTTGACGGGTGATGCTTTTCTAAATGCACGTTTTAAGCGACTCAAGCGCGCAGTGGAATCGTGATTTATCGTGCAGCCCTAATTTGTTAGGTTACTGACATTCTTCCAGATATCTCCCTTTGTGTTCATTTGAACAAATAAATTTATACAGATTTGGAACAACTAGAGGGTGAGTAAATTAAGACAGAATTTCTGGGTGAACTATCCCTTTAAAACTGCACTTAAATTAAAGCAAAGAGTAAGCTTTAATGGGATACTTCACCCAAAAATGTATATTCGGTCATCATTTTTGATTGTTCCGAATCTGTATACATTTCTTTGCTCTGGTGGACACAGAGAAAGATGTTTGGAAGAATGCTCATAACCAAACAGATCTTGCCCCCATTTACTCCCATACAAAGTAGGAAATATTACTTTTTTATTTTTTTTATTTTGTTGAACACAAAAGAAGACATTTGGTAGGACAGCAAACAGTTCTGGGGCACTTTTGACTACCATTGTATTTTTTCATACTATGCTAGTCAATGAGGGGTTATAAGCATTCTTCCAAATATCTTTCTCTGAGTTAATCAGAACAAAGGAATGTATACAGATTTGAAACAACTCGAATGTGAGTAAATGATGACAGAATTTTAATTTTGGGGTGTAAAAGCGTCATCTCAAATAAATTATAGTTTAAAAACATATTTTCAACATATTGTGATTTGTAACATAAATGGAATAGATTCGTTTCAGAAGACATTTTAAAGCCATATATGAGGACAGATCTTTACAAACATCAATAAGAGAGACCTGTGACATGAGGACGTGCAGAAGAGGAGAGAAAAGGAGAGATGAGCTTGAGAAAGAAGGAGAGTAATAGTGTGCAGTATAGTGAGAGGTCTCATAATATGGATGAAGCGTCAGGCTGGAGAGTGAGGATGAGAGAGAGGGAATATCTGTGGAATGAAGCTTGGAGTGCTCGAGAGGTACGAGAGAGTCCAGGAGTTCATCTATGAGGCAGGATTCATAAAAAATGAAGCAAGAACCTCTCTCTGTTACCGTTCCCTAAGGTACAGGTGCAGGGCTGGAGTTAGGAGGAGAGGCACCGGTGGAATGAGAGCAATACACGATTCTGACAACGAGGGCTCTGTTCTCAAAACCTGCTGTGCCGCCTACCTAGACAGCATGTGTAGGCATTATATGCCTTTATAAAATGTAAGCCAAGTTAATACTGCCTCTAAAATACATTGTAGCATCACCAGAAGGGCAATCCCATAATGCCTGGTTGGTAAAAAGACAAGATCCAAAGGCGGAGAAGAAAGCAGGAATATAAATGTTTCTAAACTAGTTGAAGATTTAAATGTATTTAAAAATTGATAATTGTGCCCAATGTGTGAGTGTGCTGCTTTTTTTACTCTGTTAGCCGCTGAACGAGATACCACTTTCCTGCTATTAACATCCATCTCAGGTGATCAGATCATAGATGGACAGCGCTCAATACAAGTGTGAACAGACTCGAAAAAGAGAAGAGATTCAATCGCTAAAACCACATTCAGACGTGAGTAATGCATGGGACCACATCACTTACAGTATGTAGTGTACATGTTAGTGCTAATGTGTACAAACATTTCAAAATTGCGAACAATTCTCATCCAGAATAAAAGTTCATCTTTACATAATATACTGTATGTCTGTGTACTTTGCATATTCATTCTGGATTTATAAAGCATACATACACGTTTACATATTTAGGAAATATTTACGTATTTATTTGCATAGATGTATATATTTGTATTTACCAATCATTTAAATGTTCTACAAATGTTTATTAATTTTAATATTTTCCTTAAATAAATGTTTTTATAAATAGGAATTAAATATGCACAGTTCACAGACATGTATTATGTAAACACAAACTTTTATTTTGGATGCGATTAATCGTGTGACAGCTCTAATTTCAAGACGTAAGCTTGAAGCCCAAAACAGTAAACAGGGGTGCATGGAATCACAAATGTTTAGAGGTGAAATAAACATGCAAAACTAATAATTAAATATGAATATTATAGGGATCTCACAATATCAGATTTTAACTAATTCGTTATTGAAAGAATTCAAAATATCACAATATATTAATATTGTTATTAATCAAATTCATCTTTATTTTGTATTTTCTTAGTCTCTCTTTTCTAAAGAAATTAAATGATAAATAAATATATATTAAATCTTTTATCATAAATCATATGCTTAAGAACGCTGCGATAAGGCAGTCGAGAATGATCTCAATATATTAACAATCTTGCTCGCTTTATCACTCATCGTGCAAAATCCTAACAAAAAATGGCAGAGAAATGAAAAAGCTATAATTCTTCACGAGAGGCATGTGTAAAGACAAAACTTTCCTTAATTCCGGTTTTATTGCAGATCAATCTAAATTACCCATAACTTTATCATATAGGAAACAGATCTCTTACATATTCCATCTTTCAAACTTCATTTAGAATTTTGGATGGAAACGGAAATCTCTCTAATTCTAGCCCGGGGTCTTGAAGATGACTTAAATTTGGTCAAAAACAAGAATTAAAATAAGCTTAAACAAGATAAAAACTAAATTGTTTGGTTATTCAGATAACAAATGCACATCGTTCTATTTATGCCAACCTATTTCTACTTGAGTGGAAAATGTGTGTGAGGAGCCTTCAAACATTGTTCTGGACCTTTGGGAGGCCTTGAAGTCAAAAAGGTTGAGATCCACTGTTTAGAAGAGCATCATGGGTGAACTTTTCCTAAAATCTGTTTATCTTTGTAAGTTCAAATGTTACGGCTGAAATAGAAGATTTATTTCCTGTCGCTCTCGTGCAAATATTTCCATTGTTATGTGTGACGGAGAGCAGGCAGCACAGAGGAATATGCATTTCCATCTGAAAGGAGCCCTGAGAGGGTCTGAATAAAAGCACGACACCGGTGTCAAACAGTTGCATCAATTCAGGACATCATGCACCGACATTTCATTAATCTTCTCTCATTTGTCTTCTTAAGAGAGCCGCCGTATCCAGGAGATTTGAACGTGCAGCTCGGCGCTTGCCTGGGTCTATTCTGTGAATAGTCAGCATCAAGTCAAGGCGTCTTAAAAGTGTACCTCTTAAAAATGGAAAAAGGTTTTGGCGGTCTTTGTGATTCGATGTCACGCTGCCTTCGATCGAGAGCATGTTTAAGAATCTGCATCACAATAACGAATTATTCAAATCCGTCCTCTTTTAACCTCTCTCTCTCTGTCTCTATATTTAAAGGGTGTCATGTGTTCCTGGGAAGGTTCCCGAGCCGAAAACAGATCAGATCGAGCGAGTGTCAGTCTGTCAGCTGGTTTTAACTGTTTGGATCCTTATCCTTTCCAGAAATGTAAATGCAGACTCCTGTGAGTCTGGGCGTGCCTGGATAAGATATCGGTCTGATCTGAGAGAAGGAAGTCGATATGGAAATGTTAATTACCGTTGGTTTATGAGTGGGCAGATACCTGACAGGCACTCAGGAGATTATGTCTGGTTCGCCAGCGGTTAGCTGTAATTGTAGCATGAAGCTAATTCATTTCAATGTGAAACCTTATTTACTTTCCTGACGCATAATTAGTGCATGTTGTCCCGAATCATATTCATTTACATCTGCGCATTGAACAGATGCTTTTATCCAAAGTGACGTCTTTCCAGTATGTGCTAAACCTTTTGAGCTACAAGAACTCAAAATACACAAACAAGGTGAAGAATGCAACATTCAATAAAAGTTTGTCTTCGTACAGTAATCTTTCATCAGTGTAATTTGCTCTAAAAGACGTCTGATACGATGAAACTTTACTGAATATAAAGCTGGGTATATATCTCTCTGTTTACTATTACAAAAATGAAAAAGCTATCTTTTCATATTAATCACTAAAGCTCTACTACGCTAGATCAGTCCGACTGGTTTGTTTGGCGGACAAAATGGCTGTCGGTCACGGGGGCACGTAAAATCGCCATTATGATTGGTTGGATCGCCTGTCAATCAAACTGTTTACGAAGGGTCAATTGAGATACAGCCCTTTGTACACATCTAACAGCATGGGCTAACTAACCATTGATTTTTGAATAGAAGTTTAAGAAAGTAAAATCGGCTTCAAGCAGTGTTTGATGTTAAATTTTGAAAATGTTCTGAAATGAAAAATATTCAAGGGATGGATTTACATTGATTGGTCCTCTACACAGCTCTCTCGCTTCCAAAAACAAAGTCCTGTATCCTTCAATGACCTTTCTACAGTAGCTCAAGAGATGCATTATTTACTCGCCGTCATATACGGAATGAAACGACACAGAATAGGTTGGGTCTAGGAAGGTACACTGTATTGTGTGAATGTAATGGCATGAAAAATGACTGAGATCCTGAACTTTCTCATTAATCTATAGAGTGCAATCTCTGCACGGAGCTCTGGTGACTGTTAATGTCCCTAAACTCAGACCTCTGATGCTAATCACCCTCCAATCTAAACAAACAATGGCCTGATCAAGATATTTGCTTCAGTGCAATTAAAATTTTATATCCAATCAGATCGAAGGGCTGCCGCAGCACACAGGAGGTTCGTTCCCACACGCGGGCAACAGATTTGCCATTAAAGCCCAGCGCTTCTGTTGACTGCATCAAAAAACATTTTACAAGATGTTTAATAATTAACCAAAGGTCTACAAAAGACGGCAATAAGTTTGAGAAACTGGGCCATTTTGGTGAGAACTCACTGGACGGAAAAACCCCACAGTTCTGATAAACAGGACTAGGCGTCTGGACAAGAAATATATAACAATAGAATACACAATGCTCTTATATAATGCTGAGACAAAAAAATAACCCGACTACCCATTAGAAAGAAATACATAAATAAAAAAAGAGGTCTTTTTGGAAATGAACACTAGTATATCTGCATTGAACAGTATATTAAAATATTTGATGCAGTGTGCAACCAAATGTTTCAAACATTGATGCGTATCTTTATTATTTATGTATACAAGTTTGTACTTTAAAACATTCATAAATGCGTAAACATAACATAGCACGAGTCTCATCCAGCAGAACTTTGGTTTGATTCTGTCACTGCACATATCCTCTTTGTTCAATAAGCCCAAAGCTTTTGTTTCCTGGCATCGCTCCACAAAGTAATGCTAACACAAACCCTCTCTAAAATCCTGGAACTTTGGTGTGAATTAGAGCTTTAGCGTACTAAACCACACCAACAGTTGCACTGGTTCAAACTGAAGACTTTGCAACATTCATGATTATTACATGGTTAGATGGAATGCTTGATTCTGATTGGCCAAATGCGACATTTGCAGATTCGTTATTCCAAGATAACAACCGCTCAAACTAAAAACCCACATTAACCCGGATGCTGCAAATCTTTTGGACGGATACAGTTTAATATTACACAAAAAATTAATATAAATATATATTTTGATAACATATGACATTATCTTTAGAAATGATAAACCAAATTGCCAGTTCTTGATATTTGAACGTCGTTTCTTACCTTCAAACCGAACAGATCAACCTGACATTAAACCAGCCATTAAATTATTCACACTACCAGCTCACACTGACTCTAGTGACAGCTAAACATAGGCATCCATCTGGATGAGATTAACAATGAGCCAACCAAACCCAAATGTGAAATTCAGGTCTGACCCCAGGTGGTCAGGGATGTGATGTTGAAAGAAAAATATCAGGACCTGATTGGTGTCGATTGGTTTTCAAAAGTGCATCATTAGCTGGGACTTCTGTGGCGCTATATGCAAATCATCCGCCATATTGGAACAGTTAAAGACGGCCTATAAACACTCGAGAGCCAGTTGACTGTGCCTCTACATCCGCATGAACAAATAGTACGTTCTGTTGTGAAAGCCAAACATTATAATTGCTAAACTTACACAATTCAACAAGATGTAGCTTTTAACTAATGAAAAAATAAAAAGTTACCATACTTGAAAAAAGATCAAAATTGAGTTATATGCATATAAAACACAATGCAACACATTCTCATCTCTTTTCTCTTTCTTCAGGAATTTAAATTTTGTGTTTTAACGTACATCCAAAGGCTGTTCTGGCATGGTGGAAAAAATAAAACTATTCTTACCTCATAGAACATTGTTACTCTATAGAAAGTGTATATACTGTATTCTATAGATGTGCCACCTTCCTTTGAAATGTTAACCTCTAAGCCTCTTAAAGAATTCATGAAATTGGTTGACAGGCGAAGTGTTCTTGCCTTTGTTGTTGTCTATCGAAACGGGATGTTTGTGCATATCAAAAGGCTTATAGTTTTTTTTATACAGTGTATGTCCATATCCCATTTCAGAGCCATAAACCTTGCATATGATCAGGAAAAACCAAAAATATATTTTTTATACAAAACATTAAAATAAATAATGAAAAAAGCACATTTTACAAAAAAAGTAAATGTGTCCCATGGTGTGACAGCAAAAATAAAAAAAACTAACAATGAAGCTAATCTCTTCTAATATATTTTATATTATAGATGTTACAAGCTATTAAAAATATTACACTGAAAAGAACAACAACTAGAATTTACTTATTTTTTTGACAACACATTTCGCAAAAACTTGAAATTTTTTATGTAAAATTTAATACAAAAAATCCAACTAGTTGTTTATATAAAATAATATATTATTAATATTAAATGTATTTTTTCTAGACACACATATGTCACATCATAGGACACAGCGGTATGTTTGTCAACTACCCAAATCTAAAAACAAAAGGCAATTTCAAATGCTAAAAACACACAAAAAAAAGTTTCCTGGTGTTTATTTTTCATGTACAGTGACAATTGGCTTTAAATATGCACCATTATTTAGACCTGGGATGAACATAAACAACAGGTTTTTTTGTCAAATGTTCTCCAAAACTTCTTGTTACGTGTGCATAGTTATCCTCCACAAAACGTGCCTTGACCAAAATAAAACCGAATGATTTGAAAATACGGTATTCAAGGCATCACAGTGACAAGTCGCACGCAAACCTCATCTGTTCTCAAAGTAAAAGGTCAGTCGAGATGTTTCCTCTTCATGAACACAGATCTACAGGTGACCTTTTCCTAATGCACCTGGGAGAGCGTTGTTACGCGGTGACCTAACATGGTCTTTTCATACACTCAAACCCATGTCATCCAAGAGTTATCGGTAGAAAGGCTCTTTGTTTTGCTTTGTTTCCTCTCCTGTTCCACATTTTTCTTCACATCACTTTCAGCTCGGGAAAAATGCCTCTTTCCAGCGGAGGTCTAAAAACCGCCAGAAAATCTGTCAATCACTTGAATGACTAAAGAGGCACTCACAGACAGAAGATACGAATCTGGACACCCCGTGTGATAATAGAACGCTGAGGTTAGCTCAGGTTCACGACCAGATACACACAGCGATGTTTGTCAAAGAATACAAAGCCTACAGTATCTCTTCAAAAACGGCTCTGGGTTTCTTTGTGCTGGCTCGGGTTGTACAGATATAATTGATACATAACATGCAGGGTAATGCAATACAACGGTTTCTGTGCTGAATATCCATTCATAAGGTACGTCTTCACGATCACATCCGAGAGCTACAACAGACCTGACAGAAATACAAACTCACTGTGATCAATTTGGCAGCTACACAAAATTCACAGGGAGTCCTACCACTGCACTTTATATCCAACTTTCCCATGAATTAAACATGAGAGGGACACTGGTGTGTCGTAACAGGCTTTAGAAAATGGAGATAAAATAGCTCCTAAAAAAAGTAAAAAAGACTCTTGGGATGAAGTGACGAATGAATGAGTTGCTATTAATGGAAAACCTAAAAATATACCCAAGATGGAAGGATTTAATGGACTGGGCCTTTTTTAGATCCTACACGACTGTTGAGTGCAAGTCCAAATTAATAACACTGCCTAAGTTCTGCAGCTTTAAAAATTTTGAGTTCATATTGAGATCTTCAGTAATATTTATGTTTGATTGTTGACAAATCTGAGCTCAGTTTGAGACATTCTTGAGATCTCTTCTGAAACTCTAACGACAGAGACATTGTGAGATTTCGGACTCTTTTCTATTTGTAGTCCATTAAATCTCACTAATGTGTTGGAGGAATTATTGAGATGAATTTTCTTTCTTATACAGGTACGGCATACTAAAAAAAGGTTATATCTCCACAAAGGATCTAAAAAAACTGAAAAACAGTCCATGCAATACTATGTTACTGTATTTCGAGTCTCCTGAAGCCAAGCGATAGCTTTGTGTGAGGAACCAGCTGAAATTTAATCCATTTATAAGTGTCCGCACAAGCTCTTTAGGGAGTTACTAAAGACCTGTCAGAAATATAGACTCAGTATTAAAAAAAGTTAAAGACTTAAAAAAAGAATTAAAACCAGTGTTCATTTGACATCGAGTTCAAACGATCATGTGCTTATTACGCTTTCACTAACTAGACCAGATCTACACATTAGGGATGTTGAGGTGTAAAAAAATTTCCCACCGGTTAATGGACCTGTAAAAACACTGTAAAAAAGATGCGGCCATGCACATGACGCATTTTATTTTGTTTTAAAATAGGGGCAATTCGAGAACGGCAATTGCTTGAATTAATGGTGCATTCAATATCTTTCTTAATAAAAACACACAAAACTATTTGCTTATATTAAACTCAAACCTTACAAAACGAATGATCACAGCAAACGTCAAGCAAAAAATAAATAAGAAACGAAAATGCTAAATACAGTTACGTTAGATAAGTTGCCTATTATATAAAAACGAGTAGTCACGTCAGACATTGTGCAACAAATAAATAAATAAATTAGAAACAAATGAGAAGGTACGAAACGAAAAGAGTTTATGTTAAATAAATGGGAAAGCACCGGCTTTTTAAATATAAATAAAATTAAACCTTAACCGGTTCTTGATAACAGTGCTGACATATTCTACTACATGTTCTTTGCCAGAAAAGCCTCCGCCGTTGTCTTGTCAGTCAGCACTTCACTCTCCTCAGATGAAGAATAAAATCTAACTCCTGGTGCTACGCAGCAGCCGCACAACTGTAGTTTGGTCTTTAACAAAAAAATGATTTATTACTATAAAAATAAAAAATGACCGGTGCCGCGGTGGACAAGTGATGTAATCGGTCAGCGGGTGGACAAGCTGCTGGTCCTCCATCTTCATCACATAACTGCTTTGGGCAGTATCCCGTAAAACAGAAAAATCTTTAATATCTTGATTATTTCTTCAAGATATTAATGACATTACATGGAAATTAAATGCAACCTTTTGTTTCTACATCTCAACTCAACTCAACTTTATTTATATAGCGCTTTTTACAATTTTCATTGTTACAAAGCAGCTGTACATGAGACACATTGAATACAAGTAAAAAAACTAAAGGCATATACCTGTAAAAACAAGACACATTGGCATATACCTGTGAAAGCACACATCTCAGATGTTTCTCCCGAGAAAGAGTCACAAAAGTGTTTCAGAAAAGATCTCAACAATGTCTCAAACTGAGCTCAGATTTGTGAATTCCGCAAACAAAAGTGATGATCTCAATATGAACTCGAACATTTCTCATCGAATTGACCCAAATCCAGATTATTTTACATCGACTACCAATATTCATTTAACACCACCAACACTCATCATGGTTTTTAACAATTGTCTTATTTCTTTCTCTTCTTACTTCTGAGACACAACTAAGAACGCCATCAAATCTCTCGAGCTATTGAAGAGCATCAGTAACATTAACTGTCCCGTCTATCAGAGTCGATGTACTCGAGCTACTTATTAAACAAACCGAAACAGATATTATAATATATTAATGATGACATATTGCATAATTAAAATTAATATAATTAGTCTCCCTTCAGCTCCTCGCTTAATTGCAGAGAACTGGGGGGTCAAAGCTAATGATGTGAGGCGAAACCAGACGGATTTCAATTACAATAATCTTATTACACAGGATTTTAAATGACACATTTTTGTAGGGAATTCATGTTTACCATCAGCAAAAAAAGCCCAGATATCAGATTATTCCAAAGCACTGCCATCATTCAATACATTATTCAACATCCACTTTATCACAGTAAAGTTTTATAGAGCCATATATGAATATAATGAAATACTGCACACATTATGCAAAGATAAAGAACCATTCCTCCACATAACACCTGCTATTAAAGCAATCCCTTGTGCCAGACTGTTTTTATTCCTTTAGAATTTATAACGTCACAGACAGAAGACCAGAATAAAGATACACACAGCAAAACATATAAAGTAGACTTATTTCAAAGAAATCCGTTACATACATTTTAAGTTGCTTCATTGAGTGTCAAGTACCAACTCTGACGTTTCTTTTATGATTCCTTAAAAGAAATGAAGACAAAAATAATACACTCGAGGACATGGGTCAAACCATATGTGCTGGAGTGGAATATATTCCACGGAAGACAAAAGACTAGGACATCACCCACAGAGATCAGATCCTCATCGATCGCGACAACCAACCAGAAGCACAGCTTGAAGATTTCACACTTCTTTTTTCAAACTTTCCATACCAAAAATTTCAAAAAGAATTTTAATGTGGAGACTTACAAAGGGACAGATTTGAAGAGTGACCCTCTTCAAACGTCCTCGAGCAGAACTCAGAACTCTGGTAATAGTTTTCTTTTCTCCGAGCGAACGATAGGATGGTACTTGAGTTCACTTATTTTAGACACTGTGGCAGCACCTATCCAGATAAGATATGACCTCGCGTTTAAAAGAGAGACGGTTGAAACGATGAGTTTTATTCGCCGGCTCGGAGAGACGGGAAACCTGACGGCCTAAATTGATTTTGGGGATTGGCGAGTAATTCTCACTGCTATGAAAAACTGGTCTGCAGACACTAAATCTGTAGAGAGTCAGTATTATAATGCGAAAATCAATGTCTTCGAAATAAACAGGTGAGCTTTGTCATATTGTCAAGTAGGCCGTAAAATATTCCTGGTGAGAAAAGGATCATTATTGGTCTTCCTGAAAGACCCAATGCTGTGTTTAGACAACAATATATCATGTCCAGCCCTGTTGAAAAGACACGAGCTTCTAACAGTACGGTGTGAGACATTTTATGTCATGGAGATGTCATTCTAGCTGGAAACAAAATAATTATTTTGTCATTTAAATGTGGAATTTGCTACCCTGGTTTGATTGGTTAAATTTGATTCGTAGTAAATTAATGTTACCCCGGACAACAAATCCAGTATTATGGGTCAATTTTATCGAAATTGAGATTTTTACATCATCTGAATAAAGCTTTCTATGGATGTTTGGATTGTTAGAATTGGACAATATCTGGTGGAATTACAACAGTTTGTAACTCTGGAATCTGAGGGTGCAAAAACCCTAAATATTGAGAGGGCAGGAAAGGATTTAAGGCAGGAAATTTACAAAATACCTTCATGGAACAGGATCTTTAGTTACTAATAAAATGATATTTGGCATGAAAGAAAAATCGACAAATTGACCCACACAATGAATTTTTGACTTTTACTAAAAATTTTCCCGTCAGAATAATTCAGCTGTCGGTGCAGAAACATACGCACACTAAAGCTCCAATTATTAACTTTTTTTGGTTCAAAATACATGAAAAAAAATGAAAACTCTCTTCTTATCTTCAAATCAATAACCTTGAAATAATAATGAAGTTAAGCTGATGCGCTCTAGTGATGGGTTGTTTTTGACCCATGAGGTGTAAATACTGGACACAACACGCTGCTGGGTTACAATTACCCAATGCTGTCATTACCCAACTATGAGTGGAAATAACCCAGTATTGGGTAAATTGTAGATAGGTTTACAATAAAATAAATAGGATCCTGTTGCTTTAAATAAAACATATGACATTAAACATACAAAAAGTGAAATTTAGAGTAGAGACAATTAAGAGGGAAGGATACAATTATGAAGAAATGTAATTTTACATATTTTCTTGAGGTATGTTATGATTCGATATGAAGTAAACAGTATAGTATACACATTCTAAAAGTATGCAAGTATAAACAAAGGTTAAAGATTAAAATGAAATAAATGACTAGCTAAAAGTCACCAAGTGATATTACTGCATGTAGACCAATTGAAAAAAACAAAATGTACACAAGAAAAAAATACTGAATAACATCATTCTGAATTCTTATTTACCTTCCACAAAGCCCGCCCCCTTATATTTATTCAAATAATCAAAATAAAGATCGAAGCTCTAACTTAACGTACTGTGGTTGCTGTACCGACATAACGTCTTGATAGTGACATTGGTTTCTCACACGTTAAGGCAACTGTGAAATGACCATTGAGATCAAATTTGACCTCCGATAAAATACAGTCTTTTAGGGTGGATCATATGACAGTCGGTGCATGAGGTTAAACTCGGGAAAAGTCTTCATGTATGTTTATTTTTTAAGAAACATAAGTGACATTAGTTTTAGCTTCGGTGGGATCATGTTCGTGTGACGGCCAGCAACAATCGTGGAGGACTTTTATAAAACCGCATAATGTGCAGCCGGTTTAAATGGTTTGATTTGTCAGACAAATTGGCGAACAGCAACAGGGGACGGATAATATTGGCGTTATGATTGGTCCGGTCGCCTGTCAATCAAACTCAGCGCGAAAGGTCAATTGGATAATCCACTCAAAATCTACCACACTCGCTTTCATACATCACCTTTTCCACCCTCACATCATGGGTGCATACTATACATTCAAGCAGTCTGGTCACAGTGCAGAGCTCAGCATGTCGAACAAAGCTAATGATGGAGATTTCAAATAGCAAAGGCTCAGCGGGCATAATTTCACTCCCACTTCCATAAGTAACGTCTATAATTGATGTACCATTTTCTAACCAACCATCCTGTCAGTGCATGTGCTGTTGAACTCCATCAATACCGGCAGATTTAGGAATGCCATTCGCTCTTCAACTATGAATTACACACGAAAGGCTCGGAAACGAGATGGCGCAGTTAGCAGCACCACCGCTGATTCCTACCTGCGCTTGCTGGAAGACAAATTACAGGTAATGCTGCCGTACGAGTGTGATGCCCGGCACAGACATTAGCACAGATCTGTTTCTCACAGACGGTGCAACACTGACTGACACAAAATCTAATTTGCTATTTACAACTCAACTCATTTTAGTCTGGTAATGATTTATCCTGTCAATAATGGAATAAATAAATAACTCGACCAGCAATCACAGACTTCTGATTCTTATTCAGAGACGGTCACGGTGGTTTCAAAACCAATATTAAATGTCTTGGATTTTTAATCCACCTCATATTTAAAGGCTTTCTCATATTAAACAAGCC
The DNA here is from genome assembly GCA_008369825.1 of Triplophysa tibetana. Lineage (NCBI taxonomy): Eukaryota > Metazoa > Chordata > Actinopteri > Cypriniformes > Nemacheilidae > Triplophysa > Triplophysa tibetana. The sequence goes on from CM017893.1 coordinate 2,905,163, forward strand.
TTTTTAGCCACTTTTATTGGGACGGGAAATGATTGGACAGGGAGGGAGCCAGACTCAACCCCGTCTCTCCCACATGAGCAATTATAGTTGATATTTAGGGAGCGTGTGGTGTAACCAAGGGATTAAGGTTTGGCAGATTAGCACCGGTTGCTCTCTTACTGGACCGTGCTGCCAAAAAACACATTTCTCTATTGACAGTCATTTACTGTAATAGCAGCCGTTGATTTTGGCAAGATAACATTGTCATGATGTCATTTCCTGCGAACAGTTAGCTTTATGCGGGCGTCCACCACTGACATAAAAATGAATTGTGGTAACGCTTTCTGATCTCGCAGATGGGCGCTCTCTTACGGATCGCTCTGGACTCGAGTCACACATTAATCATCATTATTTTTCTTGAATTTTAAGATTGTTAGAAATGCATTTTAATAAGTCTGCAGGTTGAAGTGCTGTTCAGTTTTTGAATCACTTTTGAATCTAAATGAACAGCGACACAATTTCGTTGTCAATCTAAACATTTACACTGGCATGCACGCTATATATGATTACATCTCTTCGATTTTAGAATCCCAACATCCAATCGCGCCGAGGTTTCAGGGGGGTCTCGAATCACCAGTCTTCAGAATCATAAATGCAGTAGATGTCTGTTGGTACGGCCTGGCTGGGTAATGTAAATGATCATTGTGTCAGAGACCTCTCCACTTTAAACGTCTTTACTTCACACTCTCTCTACAAAGCCTTAAATCTGACCTGATGCTTGTGAACGAGTCTGCGGACATCCACATGGATCTAATACGGATCTAATAAGTTTCAGAAGAGATCTCAATGTCTCAAACTGAGCTCAGATTTGTCAAGACCTCAATTAAAAATCAATGTTGTTGCAGATCTCAATGTGAACTCAAACATTTCTCATCAAATTTACCCAAATTCAGATTTCCTCTGGACACAAATCATTGCCTGCTGTATTAGATACTCGATATAGGGGCAGTTTCCCAGACAGGGTTTAAGCCTAGTCCCAGACTAGCTCGAATGTGAGAGGAGTCTTAATCGAAAACAATTTACATTGATTTTTCTTCAAATAAATCAGTGGGATTGTTTTGTCTCGAGATGACTACCAGTGATGCATGTTTTTAAAATGACTTAAATATCCTAATTTAACCAAGGCCTAGTCCTGGTTTAAACTAATCCCTGTCCGGGAAACCACCCCGTATTGCACAGTATAAGATTTAGATTTGTATTATGTCTAAAAATACTTTTTTTTTTACTATAGTCATAAATGACATGTGATGAAGAAAGATGCTAGAAGCATGAGTCCTCTACTTACTATTGTAAAGACTATAATATAATATTTTTTAAATAAGTTGCTTGATTTGGTTATTTCCTGATAGAGTGCATGGGTGTTTTATGGCGTTCAGTAATAAAGATAGTTGTATGTAGTTAACCTGAGCATACTAACCACACAAACGGATTAACTCTAACATTGTGAACATTATCAGTATTTCTCAGGCGAACAATACAGAGAATGTTCAATAATTCTGTCTTTGCGGTTTATCAGTAAAGGTGCTTATCAGGGTTTTACTAAAAGTCCAAATTAATACCTGAAGCCTTATCTTTATTTCCATGCGGTGAAGAAAATTCCACTGCAAATCGTGACCTGCTAACACTGCTCTTATCTAACATCATGTCATTTGCATAACCGTCCTCTCATTTTGTAGGCCGCCTTGTTTGAATGTGAACTTCTGGCCCTTGGTGGGTCAGATCTTTTATAAGCAAAGCATTTCCATAACCATAAACTATCATTCATAATAATGTGATTCCTAATAAAACCATTTCTACTTTATATAATCTTACTTCTTTATATAATCTAACAGCAGACAGGACTGGTATTTCGCAAGTTTTTTCTCAATTCCACACACATATTTGGACGACTGTACACCACAGAGAACCCCACAGAGAATGGTGTTCTCACTTACATGTACACACGTCGACTTTTTTAATAACAAGTGAACGGAAACGTCTTTAAGTGCGAGCCAAAAAACGTCTTCTCCCACATCAATGAGACATCAAGACACCATGAGCTCTGGAAATCTGGCAGTGAAATATACGGAAGTCTCACTAGTTTGTCTTCACGCACAACATGTCGACATAAATAGTCGCCTCTCTCTGACACAAACACGTATAAACACTTTAATGTGCAGCATGAGTGCGTCCGCATTTTTGAAATTATGTCAGTCATCGGGTTCAGGAGAGAACGTAGGAAAAATTATTTCTGCATCATATATTTTTGGTAACACTTCCCTTGAAGCATGTATGTATAATGCATTATAAAAGTAGTTTTAAATCATTGTAATGCACCCATTAATGCATTGTAAAGTCTTTATAAATAATTGTTATTACAGTTAATACATTATAACACTTAGGAATTCATTGTTACACTACACATTTAAAATTGGTTATATTTCTTTACAACTACATATAATGCATCACAACACACATTACTAAGAATTATAATGCATTTTACCCTTTAATAATTCTTTATAATGCATTATATATACATGCTTTTTTCAAACAAAGATGTATCCACTGAGCGACATAAAATTACTTGTTCATATTATAAATAACTTGAACATCTTTTTCTTGCAAAATTATTTTTAGAAATTATACATTTTCCAGGAAGAAAATATTTATTTGTATTTTTTAATTTAACACACTTTTCAATTTTCCAGTTACTTTATTTAAATATAATTTTCACAAGTCACATAAGGCTACCGAGCGAAAACTTACTCCATTTTAAATACATAATTCTACATTTGTATACAGAATAATACAAAATTCTGAATTTCCTACATTATAAAGAAACCTGCCTATATTCCTTTACACATAACTTCTCCAGTAAGGAGAACTTTGGAAGTCAAACAACATACTTTTTTTTCCGAATGTTTCGTTCCTATTTCACGGATGAAAGCAACAATACATTATAAGTCAAATCATTCCTGTTGGTTTTCTTTGACTCTGTTGATGTTGTTTTGTATTCCCTTGCAATAATAGTATTAACGTTAGCATTACAAACACATGTTGCTTGGAAATGTCACTACACACGCAAACACACACAGATACTCAACCACACCGAAGTGGGCTGCTGAACGCCACATTTACTATAAGCTTACTAAGTACAATACTTGTTCTTTATCATTTATTTGCAGGAAGAAACCAGTTTTACAACAATACAGTGTTCCAGTCACATTCAGGGCATTAGTGGAAAAAGTATAATCTTAAAGCACAGCTGTGTATGACTGCTGTAATTCAGGCATTTGAAGAGAGCTCAGAGCATCTCTATTGACATTAAAGAGCTTCCCACGGAAAGCATGAAAAACTCAAAGCCGGAGTGAACTCATGCACCATGACACTAATTTAATGAAAACATCTGCTTTTGAAAAGAGAAATCCTTTCTGACCGCCAGACTTACACATTCATGAGAATGGGTTTTGTTTTAAAATCTAGAGAGCTGACTATGTAGGTCCCCTATTTAATGCTTGCTAAGGATTCACATAAATCAAAGCCTGTTTCGGTGAGCAGGTAAAAAAGTAGAATCAATAATGGATTATCGGCAAAATTTGCATTTTGTGAAAACTATTCCCAATTAATCCCACAATGCTTAGTTCAAGATCAGAGTAAAACTATCTATTGTAAAAGTTAATTTATAAATTATGTTTAATAAATTATAAAAAATAATATTTAATAAAATAATTCATATTTAATACCTCAAATGTTTAAAGCTAAGAAATATGAAAAATTATGGCATTATCGTATCAACAGCATACATCGTATATGTAGTAAGTTATTGCATTGTTCTTTGATATTGTGCAGAAGTGTTTAACAATGACGTTCCATTCAATAAGTTAAGTTTAAGGTTCAGTGTATACATTTTAGCGGCATCTAGTGGTGAGGTTTCAAATCGCAACTAACGGCTTTCACGCCAAATGAAAGTCCTTTCAGTGCCCTTTTGAAGCAGTACGGTGGCTGACACAGGCCAAAAAAGTTTGTCATGTTTTTGCTTCTTTGCTGAAGTGGATAACCCATTTAAGAAATGCGAATTCTATGCAAGGGACCTGCGCTGTGTGTAGATAGAAATAAGATAAAAAAAGAACCTCCAACAAATCACACATTGGACCTTTAATGCATTAGCTAACATGAAGGAAAATTTCAGAGTTTTACCTCGTTTAATAATCTGTGTTAATGTTAGTTAATACTATTGTTCAGTGTTGATTAGTTCAGTAATTTTTGTAAATTGATATAAGATTTGATTTGAAACATATATAAATAATTGTTGAAATGAGCATAAACCAAGATTAATGAATGGTGTATATATTGTTTATTGTTAGTTAATGTAGTTTACAAATGGAACCTTAATGTAAAGTGTCACCAATATACTTTAACAATGCTTTGTACCAATGCATGTACAATGATGCTCATGTATACACTGTGTGTATGATGTATTCTCCAGCACAAACTGCATGACAATCACTCCCCACTTCTACATTACCAATTACAATCCAAACCCATGACAGTTACCAACGTGAGACCATTCTTTGTGGTCTGGATATGATGAGCGATCCAGTTCAAACAGTTGTTAGAGCAAAATGAAAAGCCCTTTAGGGTTTACATGCCCGCTTGCTTTAATGTTTCTTTTGAAGTCTGAATGAAAGGAAATAATTCCTGGGTTTCAATCATCTATATGTCTGTCTGCCACAACACCATCTCTATAGAGTCACAGGAGAGAATTCATCCCTCACACCCACATACAGGACTCGGCTGTGAAAAAAAATCTTATAAAATATATAGATCTGCACACAGGCACTCAAACACACTCCGGCTGACACGTACACGCACTCTGTTCTTTACCTCGGGCGATCAACCTGGCTGACTCCAAATTTTCACCGGGCACCAAAGGAAGGAAACAGTCAATCAATATGCATGAGGCAGAGGAAGACAGAGAGACGGAGGATCGAGGAAGACGGGAAAACAATAGGATATGCTTAGTCTGTTTCCCCAAATGAACGTCCATAGTTCTCTCCCTCTAAACTCAGTCATTACGCCAAGACCCTTTATTTGGCAAAGAGAAAGAACGAGAGCGTGGTGCCGAGGCAGGTGCAGGTGCTCAGTTCACAGCATTGCTTTAAAGGCACTGCTTGAACCCACAACCATAACAAGCTCAAATTTTCTCTGAAATCAAACGTGTACGCTTTTAAAAAGTAACTTTATTTTCGGATTATTCGAAACGAGCAGCAGACAAATGCATATGACTGAGAAAGTTCCTGCATGAAACTCTAGGTGGTGCAGTCCTAAAGACTAAAATTGAATTGATAACCTTACTACACTGTGCATCTGATTGGTTCCTTCCGTCTCAGCATCCAATGAGCTTGATGCTAAATCTTGGCTAGCGATTGTTGTAGCAGTGCGTTTCAGAAACCCTCCTCCTTCCCCAGCTCCACCTGTATAGATCTGCTACAAGGTATTGATGTAAGCTTTGTGGCGTTTATTCATATACAGTATGTACATGTGCAGCACCATTCCTTATATGCACACATCAGCATGTTGTGCTCGCTTATAAAATCTATTTTGTTAAAGACAGCATTTCATGATTTGAAAGTATTTTTTATTATAATAAATGTTTAACAACCTATAAGCTAAACACAGTTTAAATGCAACACAGTTTACAAAGTTTTAGTGACTTTTTATTCGGCAAGTTGACATGAGAGGATCAGCCTTGATGACTGAAATCACTGCCGTCTTCTTATAGATTGGATTGGACATACATTGGACACTGGTGTGCACCGGGTTTCTTTTGACACAGCGCTGTTAAAAAACTAAAATAAACAATGGCAACAAGTGTTTCTTGGCTTAAAGAATGTTTAAAACAAAACTGCGCTAGTTGGGTTATTTTTACATTAGCACACTTCTTGCACGACCTCTCTTTTTAAACACGCCGAGTTGAAAGCGATAGAAAACATTGTAAAGACTATTTCTGACTCAGGCGTTTGCATAACCAAAGGAATCTGCAATTACAATTCCCCAATTACAACATCAGAAGCTTTGAGAGAAAGCAGGTCCCTCATTACGAAGTAGGTCAGACAAAAACACACAAAAGCAGGTTGGGTCTAACTGAGGGCAAAATTTTCTTCTCGTTTCTCATCAAAACCGGAGAGTGAAGTTGGGTTTGCGAGGCAAACAGGGAAGAGTGGATACGCGGGGACATGGGCAGCTTCAGATGGCTGTGGATCCATGTGTTTCTATGAACATAGGAACAGTAATGAAGGCAATACGTGAAGTGCTCTTACCTGCGCGGGGTGCCGAAAAAAAAGGAAATTTGATTGGTGAGAGCGAGAGCAGGTGGAGTGGGTGAGCGGACGACACACACGGCCCTCGGGTCACATCAGACTCCATCGCCATCATGGCAGCGGCTGCCAGCGCTATTCCTTTAGACCTTCCTCGCTTGATAGCCACAGGACAGCCTGGATAACACACAGAAAGATACGAGACAGAACATTACTGTCAGAGACTTAGTGTTATACATTCAACGTAATACTCTAACTGCTGCCCATTCCTCCACAAAATGTGCTCATAAATGTTTATTTTGAAAGTTGAGATTAAACTGGGCCACAGAAATGTTCTCGATAAATTCACTAACGTCTCTCCGTGCAGAATTCTCTCCAGGGCAGAAAGTCACTTAAGTGGAGGGAAAGAATCTATTTAAAGGCATGATGTATAAACGTTGGGTAAGCACAAAATAGGCATTTTAATAGGTGTATGCAATCTGTGCACATATTGGAATATATAAAAATAAAATAAATAATGTGAATATGTGCATAAACAATGGACACTCTTGACTGTGCAAACACACTTTAAAGGCATACTCCAGCCAAAAATAAAAATACTGTCATGAATTTTTCAAATAAAGCTTTTTGGAAGAATGTTAGCAACTGACAATTCTGGGACATCATTGACTGCCATAGTAGCAACAAATCGATGGTAGTAAGAGGTGCCCCAGAACTGTTTGGATTTCTAAATTCCTTAAAATATTTTATTTTATGTTCGACAGAACAATAAAACACATACACTAACTTTATCCTACTATTGTAGTTAATGATGTCACATAAATGTCAGTTGCTAACATTCTTCCAAATATCTTTCTTTGTGTTCATCACAACTGAGAAACGCCTACATGTTTGGAACAACTCGAGGGTGAATAAACGACGTCAGAATTTTAAATTTTGGGTGAACTGTTCCTTTAAGGATATAATCCAGTTTTATAGACATGCTACAGTACTCCATATTACTGCATATTATTCCATATTAACATACTGAAATTATGACAAATTAAAATCCATAAATGTATATAAACAGTAGAGATATTCAGACAGTGATTTGATGGTTGTTTTGAGGTAAAACACATCCATTAAGATGGCAATTATAGGAAATTACAAAAATGAGCTTCCTTGTGCCAAATACAGAAATGCCCATTACCTGCAAACCGTTCAATAGCATCCTTACAGCACTTAGAAGTGGACAAAACAAATCTTCAAAACAACATTTGTTCCTCCACATAAACCCGCCGATAATGATCTGGACACGTATAACGCTAACACACATGGTACTCTGGGAGAAAACAGCCAACATTCATATGATAGAAATGACATTACATGCTGCTTGAAAACTATTAGCTTCTGAATAGGACCAAGAAGTGATTAAAAACAGATTCCTATGATTCTATCTCGTGTTTCTGGAGATTTGAACATATGTGCGTTCTTCCCAGAGGATTCCAAGCGTAGGCATTTCTTTCTTCTTGGATTTAACTGCCAAACACGTTCCATGTGCTTTTGCTTTCCCTATGTTGCTTTCATTACAGTTTTAAAAACTACAGCCCTCTTGACATTAAACAATATCCACTATATGTTTCAATACTTTACTACTAAAGAAACTTTAGGGCGTAGAGCAAAACTGTATCCACGCTGCATTTACTTTAAGAGATGTTTAAAGCTGCTTATATTTCCTTCAAGCTATATATTTGATCCATATTATGAGATCTCTTAAATATCTTTATTATTTCTCCTAGACATTAAAGAGATTTTTGTTTAAGTCAGCTGCGTCTCAGATATTTCTCTCGTGAAAAAGAGCAATCTCACAAATGTCTCTATAGGATTTTCAGAAGAGATCTCAACAATGTCTCGATCTGAGCTTAGATTTGTCAAGTCTGCACTTAGAAGTCAATACTGTATGCATGTTCAGAAGCCATGGCCTAGGTGTTCCTTTTCTTTCTAAACAAAGCTCATCTCCTTTCAACTTCTACTGGCAGATCATGGTACTATAAACACAGTTGATAGGTTTGATTCCTAGAGGAAATCATATTTATCAAAAGCGTAGGACCTTGCAAGTCCCTAAATGCATGATTTGCCAAATTAAATGTTAAAACTAGACTCTGTCATCATTTATTCACAGTCAAACCCGTATAGCTTTCATTCTTTTGCAGAATAACAAAAGAAGATCTTTTGAAGAATGTTGGTCCCCCTTAACTTGCATTGGTTTTGTGTCCATGCAACAGAAGTCGTTGGAAACAGTTTTTGGTTACCAGCATTCTTGAAAATATCTTATTTTGTGTCCAGCAAAATAAAGAAAGTCATACAGGTTTGAAATGACAAGAGGATGAATAGGTGATGAAAGAATTTTCTTATTTGGGTGAACTATCCCTTTAATGCATCAAACTTCCCAGTGTCAACCAAAGTATAAAGTCACGGATGATAATCACTCATTGGTCACCTTTGTCCAGGTCTGGGTGAGCAAACACGCGTATGCTCATCTCATCTCCAGTGTTTCGAGACCCTGCCATCTCTGAGCGATGGAAACGCTATATAACGGACTCTTAAAGGGATGTTTGGAGTGAGCATGCGGAGTGTTTCCTACACGCTGAGCAGCTCAAATACTTATCTAATGCTCCTGAGTGGGCGAATCAGAGAGAAGCAGATCAGTTAGCGTGCACACGTACCCCACTGAAAATCAGGTCACCGGGGAATATATCATATGGAACCGCTCCAGTACAGTGTCTCACCAACACTGAATAAAAACAGAGTCAGGAGACGCACTTTATCATCTGACAGCAAAAGCAAAGGGTACAGGGGGTTAAACTTGACTAACCTTTTAGTTTAATAGTGATGATAAACAGAGGTCTAAGAGATCCACTTAAACACCTTGTCACCAGAGATGAAGTGATGGGTCGCAGAACACACAAACAATGCATCTTTCATCAGAAAAAACGCTCTCCGCGGACATGACATGAAATAGAAACCTTGAATTATACATCCAGCGAGGGCTTCTTCTGATAGCCAGCATCTCACATGACTGCAACAGTGCTACTTTCTTGAAACGCGCTGTTTAAAAAACACATTGCTTTTTCTCATCGCTAGTTGTTGTGTCTTGACAGGTTTGACAAACAGAGAGAAACACTATAAATACAACAATAGCCGATGGCTGTAACAATGAGGCCATTCCTCAAGTCTCTAGAGAGGCAATTATTGCTGTGCTCCTAAGAGTGTCCTCCAAACCTGTCCAAAACAAGTCCTTACCATTCATGCCTTCACAAGTTACTAGAGCCACTGTTTGTTTTTAAATGAGACATCTCAGCAATATACCCTCATCTACTATATAGTAGTCTCTCCTACTATAGGCCAACAGAGTTAAACTGTGTCATTCATCTTGATAATGTCAGATAACTTTGATAGAAAATGTATTTAATGGATTAGGTTGAATGTCAGATGTTAAATTTACAATTAGATTATACCAATTTAGGGAAACCAATTACAACGCAATGCCTAATTTTGTTCAGTCTGTGGTGTAAAAATGTGGCATTAACAATTTAAGAAAAAAAACATGGTCTCTGAATAATTTCCTCGGAATTGTTTATCTATTTTACTCTTAATCTCAATGTATTTATAAAGCACAATTTAAAACAACCGTAGTTGACCAATGTGTTTAACAAAGTAAAAAAAAAGAATGCAATTTTTACAGCAACAGCAAAGTACAGCAACATACCACAGAGAACATTACAAGTCATGTTTTTGACTTTGATTTAAAAAAAAATGTAGTTACAGTTCCAACATTGGTTGGTCAACTCATCCAAAGTTTATGGTAAAAGCTCGATCCCCCCGGATTTTAATTTTGAATTTAGTGAGGTTAACAATCTCCAATTGGCAGACCTAAGACTTCTCACCATATGGTGTTCACACAACAGATCAATTTGATAAATTTTACTGGTAGACCAGGAATTTTGCACCAGTATCCTGCACTCACTAGTAAAATCATATAAAAATATTATACTACCATTTTTGGTTTGACTGTATATAGATTGGAATTGCAAAACAACAGTATCACACTATTTAAAATGAATTAAAATGGAAACAGAAACATTTCTGTTAAATTACCATTTTTGTCGTACATACAACTTCAGTTGAGAGAAAAAACAATGAGACTTGTAGTAAAAGTACAAAAAAAAATTTTTTTAAGATATTTTCAACACAGCATTTGATCAAAAAGGGACAAAGCCAAGTGCTGAGATAAATTAACCCAAATGTATTTACTTGACCCAACAATAGTTGAACAAACACAGTTCAAGTTCCCAGCATGCATTGTGACCTGTTCAATTCGTTTTTAAATCAGTCTCTTAAAAATGATCACTGTTTTATATTTTCAGACCCAATGATGGGTTTTTTAATGGTCACTATGATCGAGGTTTGTATGTTCAGTGTTGAGGGATAAATGCATGACGCAATCCTGCTACCGTTAAAAGTGGCTTTAACACAACTGTTTGATTAATTACTTGACCAAAGTTCTGGTATGTTTTTATTGTGTTATTTAATAAAATAATAAAACAAAGTTCTTATCTTCTGAGTTGGGTGGACTTAAATTCGTAGTTGAGAGAACTTAGAAAACAGCTAGTTGCCTACTCAATTAAGTTGGATCAACTATATTATTTTCTTCTTGTAGTTACTCAAAAGTAGACAAAAAAAGATTAATAAGAAATTAGAAGTAAGATTTTTTGTTGTTGAGTAGGCTTACATTTTTTACAGTTTACTAAGAATGTGAAATTGTATTTTGAGGAAGTTTAATCAGGGTCAAAGCAATCACAGATCTATATGTCTGTCTCCTTCATTAAGTGTGTGTATTTCTATCCATCCTTCTCTTCTCTCAAGGGTTCTTGTTTTAGAGAAATTGAGTAGAATGTGTTCAGGGTGAGATGAGGGTAAATGTAGAAGCCTTCAGCACTGTGGAGCTGTCCGGTCTGCTGTGGTGCTGAAACTGAAAGTGAGAGCACTTAAAAAACTTTTGGCCACTTATATGTGCTTGAAACTACACTGCTATTATCTTCATTCACAGAGAGTCTCTGTGTCTCTGTCCTCCTCTCTCTGTCTCTCTGCTGTCCGCACATTGTCCTCCCCTTCCTCCTCCCACATTACCTTGGGTAATAAACTTTCTACCTCATTCTCTCTCCTTGGAAAGTTGTTGTTGTGCTAATTTACTGTATCGCTCTCCAGGGCTCCTTCTCTAACACAAAGGCTGGATAATAATACTAAACGCTTTTGTTTTTTGTGAAAGTGCTTTGGCACAAGCAGCTTTCAGAAGTAGCTTTCAGAAGAATACGTGTTTGAGCTGAAAACTAGCCCGGTGGGGACATACGGTGCACTGACAAACATAAGCACTGTTATTACGTATCACTTTAATATAGATTTACATTCAACACAGAAAGCCCCTTAGTGATATCTGTGTTATACAAATCATTCAAAAAGTTGGTGTTCAAAAAAAGAAACTCAACTAGTGAATAAGATCTCTTTGATATCTCAATTGAGATTAAATTGAGAGATAATGGAGACGCCTTAACTTCTCACTTCAAACCAGCAAGATTTCACCGCTGTGGATTTTGGACATTCTCATGTAATTCCTCCAAGATCGATTGAGCTTTATAGTCTTAACCCATTTTTGTTTGATTTTGTTGTATTTTAATTTTACACATTTTATTTGGGTGCCACACACTGAAATATAGTCCGATAAACTATAAAAAGGCAAACAATTAAGCAATATATTTTCCCCATAGATTTATTTATATGGTGACGTGGATGGAGAAAAAACTTATGACTGTTGACATCTAGACATTCCTTTAAACATTTAAATCCCTACATTTCTAAAAGTGACTAAATATCGAAAAAAAAAGATCTGGTGTTCCCCAGTTTTTAATTAATATTCACACAAAGTCTGCAGTAAAAGTGTGTCAAACAAATCAATGTTTCCTATTTCAAACGTGGGAAAGAATTCTGTTTGAACTAACTCAAGCCAGAGAAAGCTTGTAACCGAGCGCATTAGTGAGGCGGTTGCACTGCGCTAGATTTTTTGGGCATAGCCAGAGTAAACAGAATATTTTAGGACGCTTGAAAACCATGCCCTTGTAATGCAGTATAAACAGATTCACCGCTTCAAGTATTTGGCTTCTTACAAACTGTTCTATTATGTATAGTTTATTATTGATTACAGTTTTTACTATAATAAAATTTGTTTATTTTACATATTTGCAGTCTCGGTCATGTCTCTGTCTGTGGTCAAAGGGAAAGCGTAAAAATGTGGAGGTGTTTGAGGTCCCATTAAAGTTCCCACAGGAGCTTTAGTTGAAATCAAGTCGAGGTTGACCACGATCCCAGCGAACGCTTCGGTGCTCACTTCTAAATCGCCTCCTCAACTTTCAAACTCTATTTTCCAGAAGCTGCGTATATCTTGATAAGGCAACCAGAGTGACTTTTCACGTTCCATTAGGTCATGTCAATAATAAAGGGCTAAAAATCACGACGATGAAAATTTGATCTCGGAGCAGGTCTGTGAAACAGATGAAAGTAAAATGCCTTTTTGGCCCAGAAACCAGAACCTTAGAACGCACTCAACTAGAAACAGTCTGCAGAAAGCCCTCAGGTAGCATCTCAAAGTGTTTCCACCTGTAAGATGACGAATGAACGGCCCCAAGTGGGCTAAAATAAAACTTGCACTAGTTTGGTTGCCAAGATCACAGTTTCTCTCCCTCCAAACACTTAGGTGTTTTAACTTTCAGATATAGGGCTGTGAATCGGTTCTAGTGTTTCCATTGATAATAATTCTTCTGTTGGCATCATTATAAGAAACACTAGTCATTAATATGATCCCTAATATCTCAACTGGTTCTCAGACAGAGTTAATATAGACCCTCCTTACAAGAATTGACATTTGGTTCTCCTAATGGCTCATAAATGGTTCTTGCATTTGCCCACCGATGCAGCGAGAACACAATATTAAAATACACTAACAATGCTTCCTACTATTCAGCTGATTTGCCATGCCATAGTGAACCTTCAAAACCACGATAAAAATAATGAGGAATACACAAAACAGTATGATTCAATGCACCGAAAGAGAAAAACAGGGTAAATAGACAACTTAGACTGTATTGCACCGTCTTGTACTCCAATGCACATCAACATCAAGTGGGTGCTTAACCAAAAAACAAATAAAGAATTATATAAAGTCGGCACACCAAAGCTACAAAAATATACAAAATGTATTAATTAAAAGACCTTTGCATGGTGCGTGACGTTTGGAGGCTCTTCATCAGACTGGCTTGTACACCATCAATTAATTTGTTATTGGAATTAATAAAGAATCATACATTACGTTTCTTGTTTCCATTCCAACTGCCAACCTTGATGTTTAAAAATCATGACCAACAGTAGATTTACGCTCATAAATACGGTATGGTGTAGCACTGCAACCCAAAATCACTGTTTTGTACTGTTTGGTAAAGCTTGAGAATTTTACTACACATGGTTATAATTGATGGTTTATATTCGGGTATTTTGTGCTACTTAAAATATGCATGTTGCTCAAATTTCTCGGTCACTCACAGATTTAATAACAGTTATAAACTCGGTTTGTAAGTTTCTACAGCTCCATTGTTTTCTTCCAGCACTGACAGTTTTATCCATTTTCTCTGTGTGCTATAACACCTCCTCGACACGCGTCCCACAGAGACGGCACACAATTGAACTCAGTCCAATCTTATAAAGATACTTATTGATTCCCGCGCTGATGTGAATCAAAAAGGACGAACGCATGACAAAATAAAACAGAAGGGTATTGGTTTATCAGTACATGACAAGGCAAACATAGTGTTTGGGATCGATACTGTATGTGAAGCTGAGCTGCTCACACAACAGGATGGGTCCCTTGTAGAGACGGAGTTTAATGATCACAAAATTGCATAGAAATTGGAAATATATGTCTGGGCTATAATAACTCCTGTGTTGTACTTCTTTTAGATGTAGAGCACAAACTATTAATGTTGGACATGGAAACGAACAGCATGGCCAGCGGCGGATTCCGTGCTGGATAGATGAGGAATGCATGAATCTTAGAAAATTGTTGGCTTCAGTTATCGATTTGCTCCATTTGCATCATGTCACAAATGTATGTTCTCGTTTTCTGGCCCGAAAACTTACTAATCATACTTTCAACATGTTTTAATGGATTTTTTCTTTACAGTTTTTTATGGTAGATATAAAAAGTAACAGTTTGCAAAAGGAGTCCATAGGTTCACAGTAGTTCATGCAACAACATAGAAGCACAGGCAAACTTTGACACCTTGAATACCATTACTTTTTCTAATTTCTATACTATTTTTACTGATAAAACATATTTTCCATAAGGCTGTTCAGTTAAAATGCCAAATTGTGAAAAGCATATAGAAATAAATGTGAATGAATCGAATATATGAAGAACAGATCATTCAGTTTTTATAAATTTTCATAAATATTTTTTTATTGGTTAGTTCGCTTCTTGTGTTATTATGACGTTTATTAATATTACTTGGAATCCACAATATGAAAACAGAGTTGAAAATTAACTCTTCACATATTTAGTAGTTTAAAACAACAAAAAATTACCATTAGTGTATAAATACATTAAATTACTTATTGCCATAAAAAGAAATGATGTTAATTGAATGTGCATAATGTATGTAATGCACTGACAAACCCCATTTGAAATAAACACTACTTTCAGTGATTTAACAAAATAATTCAATTCAGCTTTATTTCTAATCTCTCTGTCCTCCCAGAGAGCAATTTACTCAGAAAGAAAGAACAAAACCAAAATACACAACGTTAATTGTTTTATAAAAAAATCTGAAAATCTGAAATCTATCACAATAACTAACAATTAAAATGCTAATGGGAGCAGTTAGTTAGAAGCTAGTCATACTTTTGACTCACGGTGTAATGTCTGGTTTACAGAAGACAGCAAATTCTGTCCGAAAAACATACAAACTTAGATTGGAAGGGATGCACATTTACTGACCCCAGCTCATATCTCATGGATATCCAGTTCCAAAAATTAACAATGGTTACAAATCCATGCAGTTAAACTATAGTAAGCACAAATTAAATATGGTATTTGTATTAAAACTATGGTTACACAAATAGCAATCAATTCTGCAAAAAAATGTTTACTTATACTATTAAAAAAAACATGTTTAGTTTTTATAAGGAACTTTATATCAAGTGCCTGAAAGGAGGCATGAATTAAAATCACAATTTTAAGCCAAGCTTTTGTTATATAAGAGCGAATCGTATTCACGCGAACATCACGTAAGTGAACTGAAAGCGCCCTTGTTACTGAGATACCATTTGTTATTGACACCAGGCCCAGCGAACGCCAGGTTCTGAAAGGCACCTATCTATGATGACATTGAAAGGTTGAACACCACCTCCACAGAAAAATATCAACGACTACTTCTCTAGCCCCGCCCACTGGTTCGCGCATGACAGTACTGAAGTAACAGGTTGCGTGGAACCAGATATAGAACCAAATACTGATGTGGGGAGCTCATTTATAAATCACAGGACGTCTCCACATAATACTTATGACGTGCGAAAACTGTGAATGGTGCTAATGTGTAACCTAACGTTACGTCTCTAAACAAATTCACACAAGGCTCCAACTACGCAAACTGCTATCCAATCAAAGCAGTGGGCGTTTACTTATAAAGTTTTCAATGCGGCACGCCCATTAAAACACAGCGTTTGCAGAACTGGCCTCAAAATACGTGTAGAAAATAGCCTATTGCTTCTTGATTTTAATGTTTTTGAATGTAAAAATGACGCGAACGTCATAACTAGACCTCATACAACAGTATAAAACAATAAACAAGCACAGTTCATCAGACCTTTAAACTTATTTGATCAACAGATGATGTTTTGTGCAAAGTATGCATCATACGATCTGTACATGAGCTGGTCTATTTCATCTAAGGGGTGATGCCTTGTTAAAATCAAACAAAAATAAGGACACACAACTTTTCACAAACAAGAAAAAGCACCCATGTTACTTTTACAACACTCTACACTTGTTTTCTCAGAGGCAATTGCTGTGAGTGCCGCACCAAATTATCCGGAGGACATAGCGATCCTGATAAAGTAAGCTGTTACTTGGTAGAAAAGCTCTTTAACTGCGCTGACCTGTGCTGGTGTGTTTGCAGACGCCGAGAAATTTCCTGAGGGAAGGAAGCGGGGACTCAAATTGGACTTCCTTACAGTGTTCGATTCTGAGAATACAGCACACCCTCTGGCACCAATTACTGCCTCGGCTAACGCTCATCAACAGCTCGAGCCCGAGAGAATGACTTTGTTAGAACAACTTTTGAGTCTTTCGATACCGCTCAAGCGCACAAGACCGCTACTCGACTTCAGTTGCCCC
The DNA here is from genome assembly GCA_008369825.1 of Triplophysa tibetana. NCBI lineage: Eukaryota > Metazoa > Chordata > Actinopteri > Cypriniformes > Nemacheilidae > Triplophysa > Triplophysa tibetana. Next base: position 2,921,975 of record CM017893.1, read on the forward strand.
CAAAGGCTTTGCTGTGTTGAGGTTATTCAAGTATCACTTTGTGTCCAACACTGAGGTGTGCAAAAATATCCGGTCCACTTCCCCCCTATGTTAAAGGAATAGTTCACCACGAAAATGACAATTCTGCCATGAATTACATCATACATTTTTCCAAACCTGTATAAATTTCTCCGTTTGGCTGAACACAGAGAAAGATATTTGGACAATTTTTGTGACCAAACAGTTCTTGAACCCCGTTGACTACCACAGTGAGAAAAATGAAGTTGCCCAAGAACTTTTTGCTTTCAAATGAAATCAAATCTTGCTTTCCTACATTCTTCAAAATACACAAAAATAGTATTTTATCCTTCTTTTGTCAACAGGGTCCAAGAATTGTTTGGTTATGAGCATTCTTCCAAATATCTATCTATGTGTTCATCAGAACAAAGAAATTTATACAGATTTGGAACAACTCGAAGGTGAGTAAATGATGACAGAATTTTCATTTTTAAGGGTGAACTATCCCTTTAAGCTTTGGTTTATCAAAGGTGAAAAAGATCCGGTTGGTTTTATAAGTGTCATGAACAAAGATCATCTTTTCTTGGGCATCTACATGTGAACTAAAGAAAACAGATGAGAACGGGAAGAATGTTTTTTTTCTAGTTTGCAGGACAAATTTCTAATCATTTCAATGGAAGATTTTTCGTCAAAGCCAACTGCATAACAAAGCATTCCAGGAAATTTCAGTTTTCCAAAATATTCAGTTTTTCCCTCAATGTTTGAGAGAGCTCTCGGCCATCATGGCGGAACATTATATTAATAATAAATAATATTAATATAAACATCATTTTATATCATATATCACTCACATATCACACATTTCATTTCCATGAAAAAACGATTTAAACGGTAACCTATCCCTTTAAATGTGAACCTAATTCCAGTTGTACAGCACTTTATCACAGCTATGTGTCCACATCTATGACACACATATACATGATATTTCGGGATGGAGATCCTTAAACTGGGTTACTGCTTCGTCTTGGGAGTGTATGAAGTTCACAGAGAGACTATCCAGGATGGTATAACTGTAACAACTGTCATGAACGAAGGAAAGAAGCCATTTTTCAAACCAGTTGGTCAATTACCAGTCAAAACCAACCAGTGTGTCCTCTATGGTAAACCACGACTTGCCCAATTCCGCACACACACCCAAACTCTCTTTCTCTCAATTTTGCATTTCTTAAGCTGTTTGAACTAACTAGAAAGAACTGCCTAAAAGGGTTATTGGACATAGCTGGGTGGACTGAACTCACACACACACATTCTCTCTCTCTCTCTCTCTCTCTCTCTCTCTCTCTCACACCCCGTTCCAAAACCTAGAGAGCTGCCTACTGTTGCAAAGGCTGTTCAACACAATCATGCTGCTTTCTAAAACACCCTCTAAATTCTAATCACATCACATGTATCCTTTACAGAACAGTAGGATATCCATCCCTGAATGCATTGCAACACATCTAAATGTTGATTACAAATATTCTTATGTTTTATTCAATATATAAAAAGTAGTGATGAAACACGCCATGACAGCTAGACACAATGAGATTTGATGTTATCGATATGCTGTCATATTTGAGCTTTTCTGTGCTGTATGTTTCCATTAATATGTGACACATCGATCGCTAAAGAAGCTCAAACCATAACTGGTTTTCTCTCAAAAACGTATCGTTTCAATTTAGAAGAGATATAATATTTAACTGGAGTGGAATTTGGAATAATTTAATAAAGGATGTATGTGCATTTTGCAGCTGTGCCATGTTAAGCTCACAAATATGATGACAGAATTTTAAGGTAAAAAGCCTAAAGACTAACAAATAAGTTGCTGTTTGGGTTCCAGATTAGTTATAATGAACATTTCATGTAGGCAATGGACAGGCTTTTACTGAAATAAATGCAAGTACAATCTAGGTTGGCCACATCATCAACGGCTAAATCACACTTTAAATAAATCAGACATACAGTATAATCCATCTGACCTATGAAACATCATCACACCTATGCTCTGATTAACAATCTATAATCCTGTAATCCAACCAAAACAGTCTTGGTTACGGCATCAACTACAAGGTTGCTAACTACCAGCAGACAGGTGGGTCTGCCAGAGCCTCTTGTTTATCTCTCAGAGACGTCATTGGTGATTTATTTACAGTGCAAAATACAAGACATACAGAGAAAGATGAAGAGAAAAAGAGAGTAATTGGTGGCAGCATTCAGACAGTTCATGGGCAGTCTGAAGTACCTAAAAACAACAGCAGGGAAATGTGCTTACAACCTTGAGCGTCTGACTTTCTTACAGTGTTAAATGTTTATTAAGTCTGTGTTTATGATTTAAATGAAGTCAGAATAGATGCAGACATATACAACTGGGATCACACGTAACCCCTTACGCTTTAAGCAAGAGCTACAAATATTATACAGCCGCGGAAATAATTAAGAATCTGAATTTGCTTTTTATAGGTGTGTGTTTAGGTTAATGATCATTTTTGTTTCATTCTGTGAACTGCTAACAACATTTCTACCAAATTACAAATGAAAATAATGTTTATTGTTTACATTAATTTGAAGAAAATTAAAACGGGAAAAAACTGGTGGAAATAACAAAATTTGCTCTGTATTTTTCAGACCTCAAATACTGCAAAAAAGTTCATATTCCCTTGTAAGCAATACAACAGTCATATTTCTACATGTATTTACAAAAATGTCTTTTTTATGTGATAACCTGAATTTTTATCACATTTTTTGCGTATCAATCTTTCACATTGCTCTTGGATGACTCTGTCACTCCTGAGGTTTGATTTTTTTGTAATTCTGGATTCGAATGGCCACTACATCTAGAAATACAGTCTTATTATTTTATTTTTTTGCGGCTGTATTTCAGCTTTATTATTTAATGGACAATGTACACAAGAAAATCCCAGATGGTGTCTCTTTAAAATCTCAATCATTTCTCATATGCAGAAATTGAAAAATAAAATGAATAGGGAATTGAAACTTTTGCTAAATTCTCTATTTCTCTTTAGAAAAACATCCAGAAATCTCAGAAATGTCTGCGTCATTAGAGTTTAAGAAGAGTTGTCGACAACCTCAGATTTATCAACTCTGCAATCAAAAGTCACTATTACTGAAGATCACAATATAACCTCAAACATTTCTCATCAAACTGCACCAAAATCCAGATTATTTTACCTCTAAAACCTTCATGGATTTCAACAATTGCCTCATAAGCAATTTTGGTAGAAAACACTACCGGTACTGGTACACAACTGGGGGGCCCCAATTCTCAGGCATGAAAAAGCATCCTCTAAGCAATAACATTTCTCTCTGGGTCTTTAAACTGTAATTAATAATCTCACATTCCGAAGTGTCTGAGCACTTGAAGAGATCCCACACAGCAGGGCTGACCCTCTAAAGGCCAGTACAGTGTGTGGTATTTGTCAGATTGTCAGGTTGCCAGATTCAAATGGCATAATTAGTTTGTAGAGCATCCTCATTACGCTTCTTCATTACACACTGTTAAGCTGTCTTCACTGCTCACTTCAGCTAATTTAAGCACATTATGATTGAAAATGAGCTGAAATTTTAAAACATTTCATAAGCAACGCAAATCAAACCGCCTCTTGCTCCCACGCACGGAACGATCCGCAACGATATTTTGCTCTTGGGGAGAAACACAACATGTCCGCTGACAATCCTCCTATGCTGTTACATCGACTTGAATGAGAAGATTAAAGTTACAAAGAAAATAAAAAGCAAAACACAGAGTCTTGGGAGAAAATGAGACAAAAATATATCCTCTGATGGATGGTAGCCAAACAGCCGGCCAGAAATCACAGGGGTAGGAAATGGGTTCTGGGATCATAAATTTGTCCCACCTACCTGAAATGCGTCTGGGTGTCAAAAGCAGTGTGTGGATATTCCTGGAGGCAGCAGCTGGCCTACATATGCTCAACGCTGTTTGATTTGTCCGCAGCACTGGCTTCTCCACACGCTGGAAAATTCCCATTTCATCTGGACTAATCCAACTGGTCTTCAGGGCTAAAGTGTTGTTTAGATAAACCTGCAAATGGGAGAAACAAAACAAATCTTGTGTAGTAGGAGAACAGTTGAAAAAAACTATTAAATCCCCACGAGCGGATGTTTATTTGTGCTGCAAATCGCATTCAAAATACGCTGGAACGCCATTTGCGATATATATGAGGCTAATAAGTGCCAATAAAGCTTTTACAAACTTTAGCTCCGGATTACAATTTCCACCATTATTGCACAAGAATGGAAATACATTCATTGAACACACTTTGAGCTTTTCTGCAAACCTCAACCAAGATCATTTGAATACCAAAACATTACTGTTTACACAACACCAGCCCTAAAACTGCAGAAATTGTTATTATTAAATTGACTAAAAGTCTATTTTAAAGCTTTTAGCTGTTTGAAACCAACAAACCCACAGCTAAAACATGTTAAATTAGACTTTTAATGCCTATAGTAACTAAGATAAAGTTATTATTTAACCATCAGAAATGTATGATAAGTCTTTATATTTTTCTACATTTTAGAATAATAGTAAACCCTTTAAAACCAGGATGACACAATTGTAACTGTGGGAATCATGTTGGGAATAAAAACATCCCCCTAAAAGATAACTATTATATTTTAACATCTTCACAACAGTCACACATTGCCTATAATGTGCAAAATCGCACATTTTTCATGAGCATTTAATCATCCAGCTTCTTCAGGTCTCACCCTGAGACGCTTTTTAAACAGTATTAAAGGAACCTCTGTCTATGCTGGACTCTTACTTCCTGCTTTTATTCATTATTTGGTTCATTTAAAGTTAAAATGTAGTCTTAGAGATCAATCACATGTGAGACAACTAGCCCCGGTCTCCCCATAATGAAATCATGCCCATTCATGTAACATTCCCAAAAGGGTAACGTTAATTCTCAAAGGTTCATTTTGAATAGAACAGAGTATATATTTAACATTGAAAGTCTTTTTACCTTGTAGTCAGGCGCACGTTTTTCCACCCATCTCTTGCCGTAGTGTGGAGGGAGGACTGTCCGGTATACTTGAGGGAACACGGGGAGCAAGTCAACACCTGCAGAAGGCTGGAAACCCAACAGACGAGGTCTGGATGGCAAATCCCACTGGTAAAGACAAACACAAGAGGTACAAATGAAGAACAACTCTTATTGGTGTGAAAAAAGGTATGAATGCTGTGCTGCTTGTCTTTCCAAGAGACAAGAGTAATGGAAGCCTGTGAAAATCCTAAAAAAATTCTGGCAATAGATTTCTCAGTAAATGTTTAATTATTGCTATGCCCCGTTTGTGTTTACAATCAATAACTAGAGAAACCTCTAAACATCTTGTTAGCGAGTCATCAGCTGCAGAAAGATTTGGAAATTGACTTCTGTTGTTACTCAACGCTCCACGACTGGTAAAGACTGTGAAGTGAACTGAAACGCTGTATCGATTATTCAAAGATGGACAAAAAAGCAGTGCCAAACATACACCGTACCCATCTTGTATTCTTTCCAAGCTAAAGGTTCTCCGATGGCTCTGTGCAGAACATCCGGTGAAAATGCTTTTGTTATGAAGAACATTATTTGTCTGGTCTTGAGTTGACTTTATGGTATTTGGAGATTAAGGTTTGTTTTTAGATCAGCGTATTGGTTTCTGGGCACCTTGAAACATAGTATATTTTTGTACATAAATAGAAAATGAAAGGATATTTGTGTCATATCTGAACCCTTTATTAGCTTCTGCAGACGCTTTTATATTTAAGAAGGAAAAGTGGTTGTTTTAATGAGCTCAACCTTAATGACCTCATTTACATTCCTGTGTTTGTCATAAATAATACATTAGTAAACATTAAAAAGCACTTTTTAAAACTAAAGTTCTTTACTTTAAAGCTCAGCCTGAAAAACGACCATCATCCTTATTTTTCAAAGTTCTTACTTAAACTCCCTGTCACACAGAGATCACATTTTCTGATTAAACCAATTCATAATAGCTAAAATACATATTCAGTTTTTTTCTCATTAAACATCACCAAATTTCTCTAGTAAAACAGGTTTCGAACGAGATCTGACCCCTCTGAATAATACTTGACCCTGACCCTCTAAGAAGGATGAAGCTTCACCGTTTGCCAAAACATAATACAGACAGAAATGTCTTTAAAAAGTCGATTCCCCTGAAGGTCGCTGAATCATTCATACACTGGTTGGGAACAGCGTCTGGTTGACTTTCAAGCTGGAAAAAGTTTATTTGCAGACTGTATAAAGGGGTTTGAGTTTTTTCAGTGTTCAATGTAATATCCCATTCTTCCTCGCGCGGCTCGGCGTCAATGCCTCTCTGCAGTGGCAGTCAATCAAAGGCTGTTCTGAAGGCTGTCTGCAACTTTCTGTTTAAATAATATATTCTACTCAGCTCAGTGCCACTCTCTCACTGTTTCCAGCACTGTACTGCCAAGTTCATTTTTGCAGCCTGCTCTAAACATCACTATAATGATGTGAAAAACACAAGGTCCACATTGCCGTTTTGAAGCTGCCTCCGTTTGGCACACAGATTAAATGTCACGCTGAGTTTGAGCGTGTGAGGGGGATGCGACTACGGATGCGAGGCCCATCCTGAATGCAGCGCCTCTAGCTGTGGTACAGTGGCACGGACGGGGATGACAGCAGGTGACTTAAAACTTCATTCTCAGTTTTACACTTTGAAAGGCCCAGCATCCCAAAACATGACCTTTGGGCATGTTTTTAAGATTACTTATCACAATTAATGTTTTGCCACTAGCTCTGAGACCATGCTAGCATATGCCTAAAACTTGACAGAATTTGGAAGCTGTAAATGCAGTATGTACAGATATTTCCATTCACATAAACAAACAAAAACTGTGACTCTTCTTGTTCAGAGGACCATATACATATTTTTGTCAATGTTTTGAATGAGAACGTCCCATACTCATACCACCTGCCTCCAGCTGGCAATAGACTTAACAGATCTAAAACTAACAGCTATGTAATGGATATTTACAACAGGGATGGGCCCTTCAAAAAACATTTTATTAATAATAACGGCAATATAATTTTACAATATTATTAGAGTAACGATTTATCAAAAACTAAATTTGTGAATTCAAATGATATGAACAATCTGAAAACTCATAACTTTTGTGAATCATAAGAATCATGTAGAAACTGATTTTTTCATACAATCAAAGTAACTGAGCTCAGTCTCCAACATTCTCCATCCCTTTGTGTTCCAGAATATATGTCATATGTTTTTATATAAAACATCAAAATTGCCTCCCAAATAGTTCAACATCATTTCTAACATATTAAACAAAATAGTTCTGGTCCTATAGATGTACATCAAGTCTATGATATGGCTACTGGGGTATAGAACGAGCAAAGACATTGTTTTTCAACTGAGGAAGTATAAATGATGCCCCTTTACCTGAACACCGGGCAGCGTGAACTGACTCATGCTCGCGCGTTCCGCAGCGGCAGCGCGCATCACCGGCAGAAACGGGTCGCGGGACATCTGCCATCCCGACACCGCCTGAATCACCGGAGGAGGACGAGAGGAAATGAGAACCGGGGGGGACGCGGTCACTCTACACAGTCCGGAGTTGTTTGGGATCACCCAGAGCCACGGAGGAGCATCCACGCTCATGTGCCACAGCTGAGGCTGAGCTTTGACGCGCTGGACCGGGATCATCTCTGCCGCATCCTACACGAATCGGACGGAGAATTTGGTAGATGTCCGTGAAGTGGACACTGGCAAAACAGATATTGCGCATTTATCCGTATACCAGCCTCGGATTAACATCGCAACAATTTAATAAACTACAAGATATAGTGGACTTGTCGAAATATGTTTGGTCAAACCAGACCGCGCCGCTGCATGAAAGTCCCTGAAAGTTTACCGTACCGTAAAAAAATGTAAGGTTCTCTGTCAGGCAGTTTGGTTCCATAAAGAACCTTTAACATCCACAAAACGTCTCTAAGGTTCTCTGCAATGGAAACGGGTTCCACTGACTATGAGGAGAGAAACTGTTTTTGACTGAATGGCTGTAAAACGGTTATTCTAACTGGAATCATTACTAATTACACTTATAATTTTTATATTTCAGTATGTGTTTCAAAGCACGTAAACATACGCAGCTACGTGCGTTTTTTTTCAACTGCCAAAACAGAACTGAAAGATGTAACTTCAAATAGTCTTACAACATCATATTTAACATAACAGCATTTGCGCTAAACACATACACATCATTCAATTGAGGTCATATTGATAACGGGTCCCTCTTTAAAACATTCCAAGCTCCACTCCCAAATTCTGCAGCACACGCAATATCTGCATGGAATTAAACAGGTGCATGCAAAGTCTAAATGAAAAAGTTATCGTTACTCTTTGTCAAACAAGACGCACCAAACATTGTATTTAAACTCACCGATTTGGGTGCTTCAAAAATCCCGTTAGTTTAACATCACTGCGGATGTGTTGTGCTAAAAATAACTGATTTTAAGAAATAAACAGATGAATTAAAAATTAAAGTATAGTTGCAGATTCTTCAGAATATCCCCAAAAATTGAAAGTTTTTTGCGTCCAAAATGCGTATGACCGCGCGAGGGTTCACGGACCGTGAATCGCTCTCCCCGTGTGCACGATCACACCAGCGGATTCTTCACGTGCCCTCCGTGGGAATCACGTTCAAATCTGTTCGCTGTCAAAACGATGATCCTTCGATATCCTCGAAGTGCTGTAACGCCCCTCCTAAAACATGTCAAATTCATCACTCGTCACATTATAATCCTTTCCGTTCTCGTTTGGCTTGGAGAACTTGTGCGTAAAACCCCTCGTAGATGAATATACACTGTTTTTACAGCTTCATTGTGCGCGTCCTGCCGGTCCGCTTTCTGTGTGGATCTGTCGGCGCTGTGGGCAGCCCACTCCTGTGCGTCAGGGCGCGCAAAGACGCACGACTCTCACTCATATGATCTAATGAGATAATTACAATATGGCCCTGTTGTGTGTTGTCTGTTTTCATTTATTAACAGCGATATGACTAACCCAGAAAATGAGTTTGAAATTACATGGATCATAATTTTAACCCTCGCGTCCTGTTCGTGGTCTAACAGACTCCGAGTACAAGGGCATTTAGGTCGACATTTTCAGGCTGATTAAAATTGAAGAATAAGTTTAATACTTAATGACATTTTAATCTTAAGAGCACAGAATACGAACAAATGATCGATTTGGAAACATGCCTCGACCTTTGGTAAAGGGTCTCGAAGACCATAAAAAACTGTCCCCTTTATTCACCTTTCCCCCATTTGTAGTCCACAGATGATACTCTGGTAAGAGTGATGTTGAAGATGATTCAACTTTCTCTTCTCAAAGCATATTGTAAATCTATAAATTAATGTCTGCAATCGATATTTGAAATTCATCAGACGCATTACGATATTAATGAGCACATGCATTCCCTCCGAATCAAATTCATATTTCCTTTCACTGGTTTTATAAATTCTTCAACACTATCTGTGTCCTCTGCCAGCTGACTGTCTTGTCATTGGGTTTTTCTAAATTATTTATTCTTTATGATAATACTGGACAGTTCAAATAAATAAATAAATAACTACAAGAGGAAAGGTCTGAGCTCTAATTCCCTTATAAAAGAAGGAACTCAACATTTGGGCCAAACACTGCAATAAACTGCAAGAAATGACGTCCTAATCTTCTGTAACAAAATTTGGGATTTCAAAAGCTATTTGGTCTCACACCCCAGGCACTTCTTCTGTTCTGTTTTGTGTCCTTTTAAAATGGATCTATGGCTGTAATTAGGAAGCATTTCCCTATTCAGCCATCAGCCTGGATTGGCTGGATAGGGAGCCTGAATACCCCGGGCTGTCCGTGGAACAAAATATGGCTTTGCCAGTCCTGTGGCGACAGAGATTATTAAACTGGGGCTGTTGTGTTGTTCCAGTTTGGGGTCGTCTGCCTTAGAATCAATTAAGAAAGTTTTTAAATTTGTGCTCCTAAGTCCGTAGATTCTGTGTGAATGAGGAAACCAAGTGTAACAGATCATTTCCAACATATAAGACCATATTCACCACAATTACAGCTTTGGTTAACTGAGCATCAGCAAAAGCCCTTTTAGGACAGAATTACTTTTCTAAATGATGTTTCAGTGACCTTGATTGACATTTCAGAGGTGCATCGCGAAAACATTTAAACAAAGTAGACTTGTATATGCATAATGCTATTAATTGCACAATTTTGTATATACAGTAAATACGATGGAATGAATGAGATGAGGATCATACCTGACGCTAATGCTAAAGTGGCCATTCTGAGTAGTTCCAATAAATGAGTCCTTGTGAATAAACTATACAGTATAGTCTCATCTGAATAGAGCAAAGAAAAAAATGGTGCTGCTTGTCAGCAAGCAATAGAAATGATCCATTGAAACATCTTACTCACACAGAGCAAACAATAGCTTTGAAAACACGTTGCATTGACATCTAAATGCTTTGGGCTGGTTTCAAAGACAACATCAATGTTAAATGGTCCCAACAGCTGGACGTGTGATGCTCGCAGAGAGCACATGGTGAGGTTAATTGCAGGGTCAAGCTGATGTTTTTATGGACCAGAACTCTTTTAAATACTCTTATGATTCAAGTTTCTGTAATACAGCAGAACTGGTTCATGAGAATGGATGTTTTAATTATATACTTTACAAAACAAAGACTAAACTAAACTAATAAAGTAAAAAAGGTATAATGACTGTTTTCTTCAAAACTGCCATCGTAAAAACTGGCAAATGGCAACATTCAAAAACATTTGCTAGAGCTCACTGGGAACATAATGAGAAGTGAAGTTTGTTGTTGTACCCGATTCTGGGACCAGAATATTCCCACAACCGGTGCTGTACCTCGAAAGGGCTTGTTCATACACATCTGCCTCAGGCATTAGAAAATTGATATACCTGTTCTCTCTTGTTCAGAATGCTGTTGATGTTGCAGTCGGGATCCTGTGATTCTAGAACGAAAACGGACGAGGTGAAGTGTGAACGTTGTGGTTAAAGCTGCGGTTGACCAAAAAAATGACACATATCATTAAATATGAAGTGTAACCCAAAGAAACTTTTAAGAAATATGAGCGCTTTGTGCACCATGAAGCTGGAGGAATTGCGATGTGAACCTTCTGCTAAATGTTTTGGTTTGCATCCTACGAAGGAAAGAATACCACAAGGGTTTGGAAGATCATTGGAATCAATGAGCAAGTTATCATGAGTAAATGACGACCATTAGGTGCTTTCAAGCAAATCAACTTAAACTTTGCTGTTTTTTTCAGCAGGTTTGCCAGTAACTTACTGTATATTTAAAGGGGATGAAAGGACGTGGCTGAAACAAATATTATGGTTTGTTTTAGATGTAATGCAATGTGTATACACCATTTAAGGTTAAAAAACGCTGTATTTTCCACATACATGCATGTTAGTATCGACTCTTTGCTCCGCCTCTCTGAAACGCGCAGAATGTTTTCAAAGCTCATCGTTTTGAAAAGTGAGGTGTGCTAAGATTGGCCAGTTAACCAGTGCGTAGTGATTGGTCGAATACTACAAGCGTGTGACAGAAATTTAACGGCTCTTACCATATTTAGAACATCAGGTTCCAAGGAAACTGTGCTGACAGGTACACCCACCTTACTAGCGTATACATTTGGGCGGTCTTTGTCAAATCATACCACAAACTGAAGTAGATTTGTGGGGGTGATGATACACGAGGTGTTTCAGACTGGTCGAGCATTCGCTTTTAGATAGAGTTCATCTTTTGTACCGACACTTAGGGTACAAGTTTTTGTAACCTTTTGTACCACACACATTTTTTTCATTTTACGTGTCTAATAGATGCATGGGCAACTTATAACAAAAGGTACAGAAAAACACTTATTCGCGCCATATGACCCCTTTAATTCCTTTTTAATACTTTACTGTTAGTATTGTCTTCAGTTTGCATTAAACTTCACTTTAATCAAAAATTACAACACTATGACTTGAGATCGCAAATGAGCTAGAAGATACTGGTCTCATTACTGTTATTGCACTGCAACCCTGCAAAAAATGACATTCTTCCTAAGCGTTTTTGTTTTTATTTCATTTTTGTATAATAAACTGCAAAATTACATTATATAACATCTAAAAATGTGATACAAAGATGATCGGCTACAAGCCGAGAGTTACATATGTACCCTTGAGGAAGATCCCTAAACCGAGGTTATTCCAGACTCATTAACTCTAAACACAAACTCTATGGAAATCTATACAATTTTTGTTAAATATATAGTGTCTGACCGCAGCTACATCAAACCAGAAGCAGCAGATTATGGGACTGTCTTTAGTCTATTTTATTGTGTGAAGTACAGGTGGGTGAACAGCAGTGTGGTGTGACATGCAGACTGGAAGTGTTCTCTTTAGGGAACGCTTATGACAACTCCGTAAAGCACCACACCTTAACAGATTGACGGGCCGATATGTTTGTGTGTGTGTTTCATACCAAATATCAATCACAGTTTATTTATATCCATTTACACCAAAGCCTTTGTTAAGGAAAACAATGTAATGTGTCATACTTTGACTTTGGGTGACATTTGTGCAAGAAAACAATTTACTCTTTATTCATTTATGATGTCTTTAAGATTTCCAGATGGTCTAGACACATTTTTTGTTTGGGTTGTTTGTTTTTTCCGGTGTCGTTGAACCTATATGTGTTTGTGCAGATAACAGCATTAACGGTTTTCCATTTCCTCTGCCACTTTCAAACTAATTACGGCACAGTTCAGTTTGCTGAAGGCAGGTGTCTGTTCTGTATGGTCAAACATGAACTGACGGTATATACTGTAGCTAGTTCATGTTTTGAGTGCTTCTTGACTCCGAAAGGAAAGGTGAGACCAATATCATGTGGAAAACAGATATTAGTTCAATGGATTCATTAGGAGATGGGAAAGGCAGAATTTTCAACCACGCAATAATAAAATAGAGAAAATTATGATTAAATGTCAATATTTCAAGTCAAAGGGTGACAAGATGACACATGCACAATCATATGCTTATGTGTTTTAACTTAAACCACTGAGCAACAGGGAAGCTTTCCTGGTCTGAACATGGCGCTAGCAACGCCAAGGTCATGGGTTTGTGTTAGAAAAATCGGGTTAATCTTCAAAATGTTTATTCTTGCAAGAAGGAGCAATACAGAAGAGAAAAAAGCTCATCCTGGTTGCTCACAGTGTGCTCCTCTGAGAAGATCTTTTATACACAAGACTTTCATTTCATGTTTCATACGTAAGTGATATTTCTATGATTGGTTAGAGACCCTTTATTCTCTACGCAGAATAATACTGAAACGTTTAAGTTAAAAAGGTCCTCAGTTCCTCAAAGAAGCTTCATCAATCTTTTTGTATCCTGTTATGATGATAGTTTTACTCATACAGGTGTCTGTTGACCAATTGAATTGCATATTCTGTTCCCATAACAAATTCTCTTTAACAAGTTTAAAACAAGCAACAATTCAGTAGGGCTGTACATAATACCAATTTTGAGATTCGAAGCTTCGGCAGTCATCAACACCGAATATTCAAAGCTTCGAAAGGAGAGGGCTGAACATATACTTCTCTCTCATAATGGCAGGAATCGCTGTGTGTCTGTTTGCATTTTAATTAAGTTCGAGAACCGTTCATCCAATCGACTTCATGCATGGCTGCGTGTGTGTAGCTGCTGACCCAAGAGAGTGCAGTGTCGCATCTTCTTGCCATATGGACACGCGTGTCGCGACACGTTGACAATTAATAAACTTTTAATAAACTACAGACTGTGTTTATATGCTCCGAGAAAGGACACTGCACTAGTGATACAAAACGCTGTAAAGAAGATTAATTATAGACACGGTAGGCTTACATTTGTCTAAAAAACAAATCAGTCCCAAATCTTAAATTATGAGCACAGTAATTAGGGATCTGACACGTAAAGGGTAGACTTTTTTAATAAAAGAAAGAAAAATGAATGAACAAAAAATATGTCCAACGAACTGTAATAAATAAAGGGCACGATAACATACTTTTAAAACCAGCACGTGTTTTTTTTCGTTTCGCAAGGTACGTGTTTTTATTCAACTTTGTCTTGTCCTCATTGTTCTCCAACACAGTTGACGAACGAATATTCAAATCTCAAAATTGAAAATCGAATGTCAACCCACCGATCCAATTTTCAAATATTCTAGTACAGCCCTACAAGTCAGACACAACAGTTCGATCTTAGGAGTTGCACATTCTCTGATACAAATGTATAGTATAATGCCTATGCTTATCTAGCCTGATTTATGATAGTCTAGCAAACTGACAGTACTACTAAGAGCCACTACAAAATGAGCTAATGTAGGATTGTGTATTTTGTAGTTAACCAAGGTCCTGCTTGCCATGGAAATTGAGAAGCATTGAGAGCAGAACATTAGCAACTCCAACTCCAGCTCCAGCATCCTCAACTCAAGCATCATAAAAAACGCATACTCAACTCCAGCATCATAAACACCAGCATCATCCACTTATGCATTCTTAAAACCAGCAAACTCAATTTCAGCATCCTAAATGCCAACCTTTTAAACACCAGCATCATCACTTTAAGCATCCTAAACGCCAGCAAGGCTAAGCTTCGTAAACACCAGCATCATCACTTTAAGCTTCCTTAACGCCAGCATCATAAACACCAGCATCATTAACTCCAGCATCATAAACTTAAGCATCTCAAAAGCCAGCATCATAAACACCTGCATCATCAACAACTTAAGCATCCTAAACACCACCATCATCAACTTAAGAATCCTATAGACACCAGCATCACGAACACCAGCATCAACTTACGATTTCTAGACCCCGTCATCCTAGCACCAGCATCCTCAACTTAGTCTCTAAACACCAGCATTAATCTATAATTTTTGTGTGGCATGCCCTGTTATCATTACTGTAGTAACATTTCTGCTGATGAAATGCAGCCAGGGTTGCATTAAAAATAAATTGGCATGTAATATAATGTGTTAATGCTAACTAAGTTATTTCTCTGCAGTAAGCAGAAAACAATATGTTCCCAAATCACAAATTACCACCTGTTCTACATGAGTTGTGATTGTGTTCAATTAAATGTGTGCACGCCCTCATTATTTAAATAGTTATTTAAGGGGTCTTAATTTTCTCATTTGTCTAATTAGAATGTTTTAAACACAAATACATTTCCATGTTATTTCAAACAATCACGTGTTTATCTCATGTCCCCATTATCACTTCTGAAATAACTTGAAGTGTATAAACCTGACCAGAGCATATTTCTGAAAGTCTGCTACATCCTTTAATAAAAATAGACCTTCTTTGCATCACTATGAAATCAGGACAGGCCATAAATGAGCACCCAATTTTTGCATTAGAGTCTAATGTCCCTCATGCCTGTTAGTAATGATAAATTAAGCAAGAGAGCTGGTTCTTTTTATGCCTTTGGCGTTTCATCTCTTCACTCTGCCTCACACAGAGCAGTCAGTGGCTACTCTATCATAAAGCCAATGTGGTCTATTTCACTCACAATTACCCATGATACCCTGTGGACACGGCTGCATCTGTGATAGTGGTCATACGGGAGATCTGTTTCTGGAATTGGCAGAGTGGATTCAGACCCCATGAGTCTCATAAAGGCTCGGATCAAATCTTCCTCCTCAATCCAGGTTCTGTGACACTTCATCTGAAGAATCAGGCACCTGCTCAACCTGGAATGTGGGAGCCAAAGAACTTTTACTAACGCTCCACTTAGGCATAACTAAAAACAAGACTGAAGAACAGAAATTTGGATTTGCATGAACAAGGTTTTCTTGCTGATCTTTATCATAATTGAAAGTTACTTGGTGTTTCAATACCATGCTCTTATTGAGTGTATTTCCACATTTTAAAAGATTATTAACATAAACCTATGGAATAACACAAACGTAGCAATGGATATTGTGTTGTGATTTATATATAATGTAATCTATAAAACTACTCATCATTTTATCAACCAGTTTCATGATGTCTAACCCGAGAGCCCATCTATGGTCTGCTCTTTTTTTATAGTTTTTATTCAATTAAAATACAATTTTAGGTTAGTTTCAGACATATGTCATTAGACAGAGTTGGAGATAGAGAGAGAGTGAGAGAGAGAGTGAGAGAGAGAGAGAGAGAGAGAGAGCCCAAAATATGTTTTAAATGGGAAAGACAAAGGATAGACTAAATATTATATTTTGATGTAACGTTTGTCATTGCTGTTGGTGTTTTATGTGGCGCTAATGTGAACAATGACAGAGCGAGAATTTGTCAACTTAACGCTCTTAACAACGGGAAAAACACTTAATGCTGATTATAAAAGTGAACACAAGATTTGATGTTCTTATTTAATAATTTGACGCAATGAAAAGTAATGCTTGAAAAGTATATTTAACATCACGTTCATTGACATGGGACGCATGTAATTTCAGTTGTCTAATAATAAAATCACTTTATTTTAAACATTATTTTAATAACCCCTTATGGAACGTATCATGCCTGACCTCACAAAGCCAATTCCAACAATGGAATCAGTAAATGAATACAAAAAATCTTATGAAAACACCACTTAAAAAGACATTTTAAAGACATTAAGAACAAGTTATCATATGACACAGAAATGCTAACCAATTAAAGCCTTTTAGGCCGAAAATTATGAAAACCTTTCGAATTAAATCCTGACAACAGAAAGTTGAAAACATATACCCTTAAACCGGACAGATTTGCAAAGACTGTGAAACAAATTAAAGACCCATTTTAAACGGGCATTCTCCACAATTCCCTTCTAACCTGATTTGAACGTGCCAAAACGTCTACAGCTCAGTGTCCATAAGATCAGACACGCGCTTGCTCATTTCATGTAGCAGACCGGGTTTTGTCAATTCGTTTGATTGAATTCAAGGCTTGTTATACATGAGAAAATCCACCTGGAACAAGATGTCCCGTCTCACCCATTTGCAGGAACAAACAAGAAAGAGAATTTTGGAGAGAATCCCAGCTCGAAATAAACCCGGAAAGCACACAGGTGATCAGATGTAGTGCAGGCGGCACATGGTTTTACCCGCACGCTGCTTTAATAAGCAGGCTAATTCAATGAGATAATTGGCCATGCGCAGTTTTCTGCTCTTCCTTCGGCAGCGTGGGAGCAACTAGCATCCCATTAGCCATCTCAGTTCTAAATGCATAATATAGGCAATATATTCCGCAGATGACTGCCTCCGTCTCATGTCTCACGAGCTCTTGGCCAGGGCAAATTCAATTTCTGTGCCATAAAAATGCTTCAGAAATAATTCAATCCCATTCCAGATCATCTCTTCACCGCCTGCTTTCAGACAAACGCTGCTGACGCTGAATACAAATATGTAGGCTTTTTAGAGTTCCTCTATTCTTGTGGGCTCGGCTTTGACACGACGGAAGGCCCGGTAAGATCGTGATTGTGAGCTCAGCTATGAAGATCAATAATATTCTCTTGGAAAGCCCATGGCCTACTTTCTGAAGACACACTGCTTTAATCTTCTAGGAAAACGATAATGCGTCTGTCCTGCATCTTGAAATTTATTATTCAGTACCTGAATGATGAATCCTTGCATCGCTGAATGGCCTTCCAACATACATCACTTTCGCATCACTGACAAGAGCAAAGATACGTAGATAAACAAATTAGGAAAGAAACCTTAAAGCTGTCACTCATACAAAGGCAAGACTGCTGTCTATGTTTACCCTCTATTTTGACACGCCTGTCACCATGACAACACCCACTGTCATGCTTCAGCCACAACTTTGTTGTTACGTCTAAACCCCAAAGTGGTTATAAATTATATTAAAAAAAGAAAAAATGAGGAGACCGCAAACAGGATAAACTGCCAATGGACAGCTCAAAGCCGGAGCTTTTATTATCGTAAAGCCTGTGGGAGGAGCAAGATGTTATGAGCCTGTGAACAAAACAATACACTTACTTTTCTTTCTCACCTTAAACACAGTAAGATCTCCTTCTACTGTATCTGTCTCGAGAAGGAAACACATTTTTATGAAAGTCTGTAATTGGCAATATAAAGGAACTATTGCTCAGTTCCACACTCAGGTTTGCTGGCTACCTAGGAAACATTTAAAGCTTCATAGGCTCCAGATGCAAGAACCGTAGGGAGAAAATTCATGCTGGCTTGTATCATACTTAATTGTGGTGAGAGATGTTGACACATCATTCGCCAATAGGGATAAATACGTTAAAACACAAGTAAAGATCTATTGCTGCAAACAACATTTAAATTTTCTATTAATCCACATTTTTAAAAAAAAAGCAGAGAGCAGAAAAGCGCTTTACGTCATGTGCCTTTTTTCCCCGCTGTCCAATCGGATGAAAGAAGAGGCGGGCCTTCCGATGTAGTGACGGAACTTATCAGTTGCTTGAAACGTCCGGAGCTGCGATGTGCACAGATAGGGTTCAACCTGTATCACCTGGGTCACTCTTTACATCTGTTTGCCTGTTTTACAAATATTTAGCCAATGAAAGGTTAAAAATACCTTATGACTAAATCTTGAAAGGTATGCTCTGTCAGTAAAACATTAAACCTCTTGGTTCCGGCCCCCTCTATCTTGACCGAATGTACTGCAGTTCCTTTCAACACAGCTGAACGTCTTCAAGGGTAAATATAAATAAATCGATGTATGATTTCTGAAGTAATCGTCGCTGTAAATCAGCAAACCACACCTTTAAAGTGCTGCTGTGACTCCTGTCACTAATGTAAATCTAAAAACAAAAGAAAGAAGAAATTAAAGTGTTTTGTAGCTTAAATGAAAATTCTTCCCTATTTCATTTAGACTATGAAGAGTTTGAGAACAACATTACATTTCTGTATATTTCCTACCTGTTATTAATAGTTAATAAATCTAAAGCTTTTGAGACTATATTTTGTTCGATTTCATTTGTTATCAAGATGTTACCAATAAAAAGGGGGGGTGTTCTTTTTCAGTTTCAGCTCATGCCCCTCAAAAGTTCGGTACACAGCTCTGGTCCAGAGAGAGCAATGATGAAGGAGAAACTTGTGTCGGCTGACGCAGGATAACCGAGCAAGGTCAGACCATGCGCCCCATGCGTGTGCCTTTTTAAAGTTTCTGATAACATGACAGTTATCAGCAGCTAGAGCGCTCGCGCTATAATCCTTGACTGATAGGACAGCTGTTTCGGAGTATATCTAGCAACATAAAACGAACACTGCGCGCCTTGCGTTTTCAAACATGTAAAGCCCGTTCTGTCTGATCGACCCCTTAGACCGTTTAAGACATATTAGACATTATTATACAGTATAAGATGGCCAAAATGTAAACTTGGGGTATGAAAATGCTCCATAAAGAGCCCCAAAACACTCAACAACATTTATTTAGATGTAAACCAAGTTGGTTGTGTTGCACATCATAGGAAACGATGTTAGCGAATGTAAGTTATTACAGTAGAGAAAACTAGTTCAAATCTTGCTTTTTTGCGCTTTTCTGCAATCCTTATCTGGCCAACATCAGAGGATGTGACGTGGCGATGTACCATAGTACATTGATGACGCTTCGGTGTCTCCTTATTATTCATGAAACTGTGTTTTCTTGACCAATGAGAAGACATTTCTCCTAATTATTCATGACAGCGCCTTGTGATTGGAGCGCCCTTCTCCAACTCCGGAACTTTCGCCGGTTTAACGGCTCTTCCTCTCACAGCGTTCACACCCATTTTAATTGCATTTTTCAAACACGACAATGAGGTATTATGTAGCTGAAAGGGGAGGTTTCGAGACACTTTAAGAGACAAACTGAATATAAAAACAGTTTGTCTTAACCCAAAAACAATTCCCGGATTGTCAGATGAAAAGATGCCCAAAATAGACTTTTTTTGGTTAAGACAAAGTAGTATTAGATTAGATGTTAAAGATTAAATATTACCTTTTTAAACGGTTCACTCAAAGTTCACCAAAAAATAATTTCGAACCTGTATGACTATGTCTTCTCCAGAACAAAAAAGATATTTTGAATAACGTTGGTCATCAATCAACATTGGACCTGATTGACTTCCGTTGTATAAACAAAAAACAATTGAGACATTTCTCAAAATACCTTTTCAGCTTTTCCTCTACAGATGAGTTATAGACCGGTTTAACAAACATGAGGGTGAATAAATGATGAGAGAATTTTCATATTTTTGGTTGAACTATGCCTTCAAGCTAGGGCTGGGCGATATGGCTAAAAAATATATCAACGATATGATGCTTCATATCGTTCGATATCGATAATTATTGACCTTTTATTTTAAAGTAAAAATGACAAATAGAACAGATAGTATTTAACCACCGTATTTTAACTGACCCACATTATTAAGGCATACAGCAAATAAAATTAGTTTTAGCATTAAAAAAACTAAAACAAAAAAATTCTTTATGTCTTACTCTACTTATATTAAGATAAAAGTTTAAACAAACTTTAACTTTGAACTTAAAATGTTACAAAATATGTTCACTTAATTTAATGTAAACATAGAACAATCAAGGCAAACTTTGAGGTAGATCAACAACAGCATCTGTAATAAGTAATATCAACAAACCTTTATAGCCGTAAACAAAAGTCTGACTTCTCCACCATGCTGAACGGCAGCATTTCTTTTGCAATGAAGTACGCTATTGCATGGGTTATGTCATTGTATCGCTTTGAAGATTTATTATATGGCATTGTTACGTTTTTTTGGACGTTTTTTTACATCGCTTTCACACTACGTTCTTCTGATGTTGGTCGGAAGAAAATAAATTAAAATCTCGCTTTTTGTTTACAATTTCCTCGCTGACGGCAGGCACGGCACTCATCTTGCACGTGTTCTAATGTCAACATGGCGATGACGCAAACAAACTGAGACTAACGCAACCCGGAAAATTAGATCTTATTGGTTGTTTGCTTGTCAATCGTTGCACGCTCATGTAACAAAACATCTTATAGGCTGTTTAAGATTTTCGGACGCCACGGGCGCGCACATTTTAAGGAAATTATCTAGTGCTATATCGAACTTTTTTTTATATTGATATCGACAATGTTGTACCGTCGATAAATATCGATATCGTTTTATCGCCCAGCCCTACTTCAAGCTCAGCAAAAACAACACATTTATCCTGTACATTTGAATTGTGGAATATACTTCAAATGTCTCTGATTTCATGCAGCAAGACTTACAGTACAGTATCAGGATACAGAGAGTGCATATGTCTCACCTCAAGAGAGAGATCCCTGGATCACAGAGGGTTTCTCAAAGCAGCAGCAGGAACTGACATTTATAACACAAGCAATCTGGCCCACACTCACTGAAATATACTGCAGATACAAAAAAAGCACTTTATGTTGCTGTAGTTTATATATTCTGAATGAAAAGCAAGATTCTAGAGGGTATATTATTCTGCTTTTATTTTATAGGAATGTTCACAGGGAACAGATATGGGGATATTTTTAGGGCCCACGTAATCATGTCAATGCTGATGTATTATACTGCACTGCAACTAGATACTCCACAAGAGACCTATAAACCTATACACAAAAGTAATCATTTTGGTAGCAAAATACCCCACTAACTTTGTAAAGCTTATGTGCCACCATGCAATAGGTACAGTAC
This sequence comes from Triplophysa tibetana, assembly GCA_008369825.1. Taxonomy (NCBI): domain Eukaryota; kingdom Metazoa; phylum Chordata; class Actinopteri; order Cypriniformes; family Nemacheilidae; genus Triplophysa; species Triplophysa tibetana. The sequence goes on from CM017893.1 coordinate 2,943,768, forward strand.
GGAAGAAGCCAGTCTAATTTCTAAAAGTGTCATTCATAGCAGCAAGAATATAGAAAGAACGCTAATTGACCAAGTTAAAAAAGCAGGCAGTTGTGTAGACTCATATTCAATATCAGGTTTGTTTCTGCTTACTCCAGATGTTCCAACTGCACCTCCTCAATGCTTCTTTATAAAATATATATTCTTCTAAACCCAGCGGATGGCATGTGAGATCTGCAGCAAATGTTTACACTGAGCTCCAAGATGAACTTGGGTGGGATTCAAGTTAACAGGTCCGGGGAAAAAATCCTCGCCGTTTTAGATTAGTGTGGATGTTTGGCTCTGTGAATCTCCAAGCGGATAAAAAGAATCTTTATTTACTTTAGCGCTGTCGTGGCGGAAAACCCCTCGAGTGCTATTGAAAGAAACACAATGTCACACAGATTCTTCTACGTCCCTATGTTCAACAGCTGAGACCCTTTATACTTCACTCCGATCAAATACAGCTCAACAGCCAGAACAGGAATACGTTACCGCTGTTGTTTCTGTTGAAGTTGTCTATGCAGTCCTTTCGTTCTCAAAGTATGTAATTGCACAACTTATTTTTTTGGTCGGCATCGCTCCCTCGATAGCCTTTAGAGCACAACTTTCTAAATGTCTACTTTAGCTGGATCTTTCAACATGTTCCAGACAGAAAATAATGGCGTATTTACTTCCAAGGCTGATTTTATAAAGCAGATAAGGGTCACATTTTAACTTTAATCCGTTAGAATGTTTGTCTACTGACAATCTCTACTGAAACATAAATTACCTGGAGAGGATGAAATGTGGGTATCACGTATATGGTACAGTGTTGGATTTTTTAAAACACTATTATCTGCAACGTCTCCTTTAGGCAACTTCTGCTGCTTGATGTCAAGCCGTCTCCTCGCAGGAAATTAACTCAAAGATGCTGCACATGTAACTTGAGTACTGTACCTGACCCCTGTACTTTCACTTCACTTTCCCAACGTGTTTCCAAATACTCAGAAAAGTGTCCAGTCTTGTTAGACAGTCAAGATATGACATCTTAAACTCGAATTAGTCAAATCTGTAACACCTTTAGTGTCTTTAGATCAGCTGGTAGAGACGGTGCCAATACACCAAAGCCACAAGTTCATACGAACGTATAAAACATACTGCTTATTGATATACAGTATTTTATAATTTGTACGAACACAGAAATAACAGAAAACAACCAATCATATGTTTCTGGTTCATACAACTTTTCAAAATGATTTTACTAACAAAAAATTGCTGTATTCACACCAGGCCAATGGTAGGCAATATAAAAAATGTTTACCAAGAGTCTGATGATGAAAATATTGACAAAAACTTGCACTTTAAAACTAGTTTTTTTAAAGTTTGCTTTATCATTCCCCCATAGCACTGCTGTCGTGTATATAAATGTTATTTCCCTTTTATTAGTTGAAAACAATGTCATGCAAGATCCCTCCTAGTTCAGACGAGTCAAAGCCCTGACTCTTGAAGACACATCACCATTTTTTGACTTCTGGATTTCTAAGCAACTTCTCACAGTTCCCCGGAGGACGTGAAGCCAAATGTGAACCAAAATGAAGTATTTTAAAGTCTTAAATTCGCAGAAATACAGCCAAGAATGAAAAGTTTTTATAACGGTAATATCCGCACCCTTCCAAGCCAGCTCAAGTCAAAGTAACACGTCTGACTGACCTCAGAGGAAGTGAAACTCAAAGCTCTGCTCCGTCAACTGACCACACATTAATACCAACAGCACAAGCTCTGTGTGACTGCGATAACATGGACTTTGATCTAAATCCCTGCTGTCTGTGTAAAAGACGCGGTTGCTGTTGTAAAAAGGCGAAGGAAGTCGATGTGTTAGAGCTAAAGGGATGCAAACCTTGACTGCTGAACCCTGTATAAACTGCTAGCGCTTGAAGAGTTGACATATATGCATCGTCAGGTTCATCCTCTGAATGACCCCTTGTGATAGAAACGTGTACAAAAAATATACAAAAAGTGTTTGTACTGTATACTATATATGTACTGTTTAAAAAGTATGCTGTATGTCAGATAATTAAAAAAATGTATACAAATGAACCACGAAGAACCATTCAGTTTTTTTCTTAGTCATTTCCTACAGCTGAAAATATCAAGCTAAATCAGTTTGTACGCATGACTCATTCAACAAAATTAAAATTCTGCAATTTCCTCTCCTTATGTCTGAATAGTGAGCTCTGCCCTGCTTTTCAGGTACCGGGTTACTCTGTTTAGCACATAATGGACTCTCAATGGAAAGATGAGCAGGTGAAATAATATTATGCTAAATCAGTCCTTATCAAAAGCTCAGATTTCAGAGAAGCTGGACATATTAGCTTTGAAGATTATTATAGGCAGAACCAAATATGAGAAGCCCATATCACTATGAATTTAACTACATTTGCATTTGAGTTGAGGCCGAAACCAGCAAACCCAAGTTAGTATATCATCTTATATATTTCAACCTAAAATGTATATTCGGTCATCATTTATTCACACTCATGCTGTTCTACACCTGTGCAACTTTCCTTAGAATGCATATTTTAAAAATATTTTTTTTTTTGTATTTTATACAATGAATGGTAGGTCTATGTATGCTGCCAAGCTCCAACGATAACTAAAAAATCACCATAAGTATAAAAGTCCTTTACATGTTCTGTATATTCACTCTCAGCTGTCAACTTATATTAAATAGATAAGCATCGCTAAACTAATCCTTAAACAAAGCCTTTTCATATAATATAAAAAGCCACATTTTCATAACAGACACATTTCACAGATGATAGATACTGTATGTAATGAGATTGGAGTTAGGAAGACTCTTCAGTTTTGTGCCGAAGGGCCCTGAGAACTGCACACTTTAGGTGTCTAACTCATCTGACAAACAGAGTTCAGGGTATGGAGCTTGAAAAGTTGAAGGTTTGTTTAATATTGGATGTTGGACACATCCAAAATGAGTAGCGCTGAGAAGAACCCCTGGAGCAGAATTTGGAAACTCTGGTCTAGGAGTGCAAGACACCAAGTTATGTATATTCTTGAAGTGTGAGGTCTGACTGCTTAAGGGCCGATTCGCGTTTTATTTTAAATGCATACGTGCGTCAGGCACGCGAAAATAGGGAGCCATGCGGTCGGATGCGCATAGGGTGCATAACACACATATTTCTAGGCGCGTCGGCGTCTCATAGAGATGGAAACATTTCAACTTTTCAGGGTGACGCGCTCGGGTTATGGGTTCGTTTTTTTAGGATCATTTTAATTTCAGTTCTTTTCAACAAGTGACTGGGGATGGAAATGCTTTAACGTAATTTTATGCTGTGGCTTCGGCACGTTCCATATCCTTTCATTGAAGTGAAGACCACAGGCAGATATGAAGAGAAGAACTCACATTTTGTACCCGTTTCATTATGTTTTACAATGATAGTGAGAATCTCTCTGTCTCCATCACGGCTCTCCCCAGTAGGCGCTTCCAAAAGTTCTTAATGTTCAACATGTCATGCCAAAAAACTTCAAAATAGCCTGCCACATCAAACTACAGAGCCACCCACCAGGCCATCATGGGCTGAACTCACTCCTGTCAGAGAGCTATCGAAGATGGCAGAGCTTACTTCTCTACTTTGACCGAAATCTTTGCTTTACTAAACTAGTAAACTTCAGCTACAACACAACATTTGGCTAAGGTGTATTTTTAATAGGAAATCGAAAGTAAAAATAATGAAAACAAATTTGAAGAAAATGAAAAAAGAATTACCTGCGATTAATAAGTCATTAGTGATGCTTGTTAAAGACAAAACTACAAGCGATCGAATTTTGCCTTGCAGATGATAAAACATGTGATAAATGTGCCTATTATCCTGCATTAAAGAGAGTTTTAAGCCTTATCTACAAACCACAACATCAGGTGTTCACCTTTGAACATCACCTTTCAGCTCCCTAGCAACGACCTACAACACCCTGGCAACCACCACCTAATCCACCTAATTACACTGTCAAAGATTTCCAGTGCTGAGCTGTTCGACTGCTGACAACGTATTTGTGACAGACATTGAACAGTGGGAGACTCAACATGTTATTGACACCTTTTCATTTGCTGCTCAAGAAAAGCATTCCCTTGCATTTCCAGTTTCATTTTATCCCCTTTGAACTACACGCCCCTTTCAAACACTGGAATTAACAGCGAGAGCTGATGTTTCACATGAAACCCACATCAAAAGAATGCATAACGTGATTCGAGGCCGTGTTGCGGTTGAGCAAACCAATGTGGTCAATTTTGAGGAAAAAGCATTATTTAACAGTAGCAGAAAATGCTTTGACTTTGGCTCCGAGAAACAAATGATGTATCTTAGCAACATGGACAATGACACGGCAAGACTTATGAGCTGGTTTAGAGACAAAAATATAAACTGTGTGCCGTGGTATTATTCACCCAAAATGTCAAATCTTTCATTGTTCTCTCTTGTTCCATTCCAAACCTGCTGGACTTTCTTATACAGAGCAAAAGAAGATATACTGAAGAACATTGGTAACCAACCAACACTGACCCTCATTGACATCCACTGTGTTGACACAAAACCACTGAAACATTTCTCAAAATATCTTCTTTTGTGTTTCATAGAAGAAAGAGTTGTTTAAATGTTTTCAACGAACTAAATGGTGAATAAGTGATGACATTTGGTATTTTTTGTTGAACTATCCTATTAAAGCTAGTTTGTAGAAAATGCCGCTAGATCAAAACATCAACAATGCGTGAAGGAGCGTGAAATGATGGGTTGTCTTCAACTCAACCGCTGGTGTAAGCGTATGAGGTAAAGTTTTATAAATGTTACGAATAATTGTGGTCCATAAATAAGTGACTGCTCCAAACAAGCTAGTGGCTTGCAAGACGCTAGACACCACTTCTTCATTTGTCCACGATACTGTTGTTATGTGGTTTCTACGTCAGTGAAGGCGGTTACAAAGGGTAACGCTGATATGACGCCATTGACAGGCGACTACACTGCCCTGCGTCACTGTTTAGAATGCTGATTTTCTCCCAATTTACAAGTAGTTGGAAACATTTTAGATATTTTAAGTACCCAGCTGAATAAAATGTATAACACTAGCCTAGTGGTTTTTGGATATTTTTTGAATTTTTTTACAAACTGCATCTTTAATACCCTAACGAGAATGGATGGAGAATAGCAATAATATGCAATATTGTGATTATATCTTCCTGTTGACATTCCTGAACAAAAAAATAACACACATACTAAAAGTAAGTTTCAGTGGTTATAACATCTCAAAGAGAAGATGCCAGAAGAACAACGACTTTGGTTTTGTACGCAATCATACATGTGCTATGAAATCACATTTACAGTCCAGTCTGTTCAGTGCCCTTCTCTGCTCAATTCAAACGTGTCAAGTCCTGTTAACATCTAGTATGGTGTCTCCAGAGGGAACAGACCTTTCCTTCATCTTCTGGAACGTCAGTAGGTCATGCATAGTTCAAGAAGAACAGGTCTTGTCCGACTAAATTCCTTATTTATTTTGAGCCAGGATTAAATAAAGAAAAATGAAATAAACAAATGCTTTTGAATGCATTTGAGAATTCAAGGTCATTTAAGTAATGTTAACACATGAAATGTGCTTTATTCCAAATTATGTTTTTATTAATAAATGAATTACCCGATCACTTTTTATCTGAGGCTCCACTTAGAGTAAAGTCAGAGCACTTGATAAAAGCGCGTGTCAATGCAATGTTTTTTAAGAGATTATAATAATGTATTTATTTTCCACTGGCTTTCAGAATGCTCGGTGCTGATGGAATGGCACAGATGATTTCAGCTGTGTTGCTCCGAGTCATGCAGGAGGCAGGCAGCAATATGGTTGTCTAAATTAGTGACTAAGAGAAAGATAGAGAGAAATTTAGCGTGAAAATGCATTCGTACCCTACGCTTTGAAAGGAAAAACGAATGTGTTAGCACCCATTGTTATTCCAAAGAGGGTTATCCAAGTTCAACAGTTTTTTTTTTACAAGTACCAGTCTTTCATTAGCTCGGATATATGAAATTAAGAAACAATAATACAAACAAGCTCATTCATTCTGTTGATGTGACAAAACAATACTTCAATCCCTCAGAGAAACTGAGACGCAGATTTCCAGTGGGCAGCTCTCATTCGTTCCCATAAGCTGAAAATCTGCGCCAAGCACCTGTCCAGATGGATATGCATATAATTATTACTTTTCACAATCTTCAGACAACTTGTAATTAACTTTGCTGTTTTTTTTTTCTTTTCACATTATTGTGTCAGTGCATGTAGGAAATAGAGTGTTGCACGAAGGGACGCGGTATTGCAACATTGTCTTCATGCAAAACACATGGGAAATGTTTGTGTTTGGTGACTACAAAATAATTATCCAAATGATATACACTGGTCGGGCCACATCTGCTTTTCCTCTTGGTGCTACATTCACACCAATTGTTACCACATGCTTCAACCAAAATATGACTGCACTTCATTCAGCTCAAACGGACCATGAAATGCACATTTAGACACGGAAAACCATCGACTAACATGTCAAGTCAAGTGATCAACCACATTATTTGTTTTTACATGTTAGAGGCGTGGTTATCAACTGGCCAACACAGATGGCCAGTTCAGGATTATTATTGTGTTTAAAATGCATGAGATGCAAGTCTCATTTCTGAGTATATTGTATATTATAATGTTCTCAGTCCATTCACACACTTTATGAAGATTAAACCACAAAAACACCTAACGTCATTAGTAAAGCTAACTGCTAGCAATGCTAGCAATACCAAGGTCATGTGTTCAATTTCCCAAATAAACCTAATATAGCTTGTACAATATAACATACAGTATATTAACGGTAAAACAAGCAACATATTAAACCATTTTCAAATAAAGTATTTAAACAGTTTACTTTCCAAAACAATAGAAATGTAAGTTGAACATTTAATAAGCGACTCTCATAAGTTACCTTTGCGATGACACTCAGCATGCAAGTCAGTCAGAGAGACCGCCTTTCGCAGACATTTTCACAGCCAACGGCTTTTTAGATTCGCTTTGCGGGTGAACGAGCGATTTCTATGCATTTCAAAAAACGTGTAATGAGGTGTAATGTGAATTTGGCGGATCGCGGAAGATGTGTCGTAGCGGTAAAGGCGACGAAAATGTTTACTCATAAAGGTGCGTTCGATTTCATATGGCGCTGCGCATACGACTCGACAGATGACACCAAAGTACCGCGAGAGCGATTCGACTGATATGTGACTGGCTTCGCTCTCGCATTACTTTGAAGTCAGAGGTCAATGGGTCTGCGCGACGCCGCATAAAGACTCTCCCTTGAGAGGCGCAAGGCAGAGATTCAGAGAATACAAAGCACGAATTTGTATACAAAACGAAATCTGTTTTTGTGACCGCAGAAACTAACATTTTAAGTGTACTTAAGCAAAACTAAATACTAAAAGAGTATACTCTCATTTAATCCTGCTTTGATGTCGAACTGAAAGTGTGTCTTAATACGCTGTCATGAGTGAATTATGTGTTTATTGTAACTCTGTACTGTAGTATGGCTTATTAAAGAAGACTTCATCATTATTAGTCGACACAATCTGTTTTTCTGCGCTTGCTCATTTCTAAAACACAGTATGAATGGACTTGCCTTTTGATTTTTTTGAACAGCCCCAGTACAACAGTTTACTTTGCCGCCATCTTGGAAACGCAGGTACAGCTCCATTCTGCTTGAGTTAAGACTCCAGTCCATAAAAACTAACTGGTAACATCATACGTTAATAATAGTTTTAATGGTAGTGTATGGTAATACCAATGCCAAGATTATGGATTTAAAGGGAACACATAAAGTGATATCTACATTAAATATCTAACGTTCCATTGAATGTTTGTTATGCACCACATGTTTGTTTGCCAACCGCCATAACACTATAAGAAGAATGTTTGTTGTTTAGGATGGAAGCTTTTCTCAAATGCATAAGAAATGCTTAAGAAAATGAACTGGGATTTTGGATATCCGATCAGGTACCCTGACATGGAAGCCACTTGATGTTGACTAGTGTCAATGCGCTGTGTCTTGATTGTATGAAGTTCTGATCTGCTTGGATCACAGAGATCGCATGTTAATGGCAAATATAAACGCAAGCCTATACGTTTGTCAAGTAATATTGTTTTGAAACAACAAAAGTGATGCCTCTCTGTAAGGAAAGTGACTTTTTCTTGAGCAGTGACCTTAATTTGGCACATTGGAAAGGTAAAACTAAATTAAAAACACATTTGTTTCAGCAACGCAGTCTTTAAGCAATCAGCCGAAGGCTTTTCTGTGTCTCTCACACAAACAACACGGTGTTCAAACAACTCCAGATTTAAGCTGATGAACTGTCTGTCACCCCTTCATATAGTGATGTATATCACAAGACTATATTGAAAACCCTGCACAAATGAAATGATAAAGGTAGGTCAGCTGAGGTGTACAGCAGGTTGGATGTTGTGGAGGAGAAGCCCAAAAATAAGAATTCTATCATTGTTTGTCTTTGTTCTGTTACCATAGTTCCTCAAGACAAATGGTATAGACTTCATTGTGGTTTTGTGGTATTTTTCTTGGGCCGTTTTGATGATTGACAGCAGAAGTGTAGCACCTCCCTTCCTCCCCAACACAACCACATTATCGTCGACACGCTTTATCAGCAGCACTTTCCGAAATAATTATATTTTAAGAGTTTAATTTTGGTTGGCCATATAGCAATTGTTGTCATTGTCGTTGCCCAGCCGAAAGTCAGTAGACTAAAGGGACACGCAACCACAATCGTTACGATTACCTTCCTATCAGCTTATCATGTGGGATTAGGGCGAACACTATTTCTGTGTCATTTAACTAAAACTGATAAGCAAAGCAGATAAGATCTGATGATTGTGTCCACTTTAGATTCTGTATGTGCAGTTGTTGTTGTTATAAGTGACCCCGACTCTTATTGGTTACTTATAACGTCAATTCAGAAATTAAACCTTTTTTGATTTTAATAAAACCATTACATGTGGGTGTTAACCTTTGAAACGTATTTCATTCATGTTGTTAGGCAAAACATTTTTACAGTGTGAATAATGTCAGAATTTAGTATTTTGGCGATCAATTTCTCTATTTATTTTTAGAAATGTCTGTAATAGGAAAGAGAATAGAATTAGGCACAAGGCTGTGTTTGCAGCTGTGAATGCTGGGAAATAATAAATAGAAACGCGACAGTTGCCTTCTGCTTCACATATCTGTTTCTTCCACCTCTCATTTTCTCTCTTTGAGGTGTATTCTGCCTTTGACCCATCAATACACACAGAGGTTTTTTACTATGTCCTTCCCTCTAAGCTGCCCAGCATGAAAACACGGAGACCTGATGTACAGAGAATCTACAGATTTCCACAGGAATCAAAACCTGCTTTTAACGGTCAATTGTTTAAGAATAAGAATACTTTAGAAACCAAAATCAGCACTGATTTGTAGATGCATATTGTTCTGAATCTACAATATAAGTCAGCATGATTCTACTTTCATGATGTATACATAATACATGACATTGCATTCATGATGTAGATTTTTGTAAGAATCATTATGCAGCTTTAACTATACAAAAAAGTGCATACGGAAGGCCTTCTTGGTCAAAATTATTTAATATGACTGTTCAGTTTAGCTCACATATGCATCTATGAGACAGGTGTGTGTATGTGTATATACAGACACAAAATTTGAATAACATGAAAAAGGTCAAATTTTTTTAACTCATTTCAGAAAGTGAAACCCATATATTATATAGATTTATTGCATATAGAGTGAAATATTTCAAGCCTTTATTGTCTTTAAATTTGTATGATTATGGCTTACTGATAATGAAAGGCCAAAATTTGGTGTCTCAGAAAAATTGAATATTACATGAGATCAATAAAAAGGATATTTTAAACAGAAATGTCAGGGTTCTGAAAAGAATGTTCATTTCTATGCACTCAATACTTGGTTGGACCTCCTTTGGCATGAATGACTGCATCAAACGGGCCTTTTTACTTTCATCTGAAAAGATGACTTTGGTCCACTGCGTTTTCTGAAGTCCACTGTCAACCCAGCCATCTACAAGGAAATTTTAGAGCACTTCATGCTTCTTTCTGCTGGTAAGCTTTATGCAGATGCTGACTTCATTTTCCAGCTTGACTTGGCACCTGCCCACAGTCCAAAGGTACCAAAAGCTGGTTCAATGACCATGGTGGTCCTGTGCTTGATTGACCAGCAAACCTACAGAATCTATGGGGTATTGCTAAGAGTAAGATGAGAGACTCCAGATCCAACGATACAGATGACCTGAAGGCCTCGGTCAAAACATCCCGGGTTGATTGCCTCCATGCCACAACATAATGATGCAGTAATTCATGTAAAGGAGGCCCAACCGAGTATTGAGTACATAGAAATGAACATACGTTTCAGAAGCGTGACATTTCTGTTTAAAATATATTTTCTTTGATCTTATGTTATATTCTAATTTTCTGAGACACTGAATTTTGGGTTTTCATTGTCTGCATGCCTTAATCATCAAAATTTAAGGAAATAATGGCTTGAAATATTTCACTCTGTGTGATAAATCTATATAATATATGGGTTTCACTTTCCGAAATAAGTGATAAAAAGTATTGACCTTTTCACCATTTTTTTTTTGAGTTGTGCAAAGCAACTTGGAATTCATTTTTGTTAGTTCGGCACAGTCTTGTCTTCTTTAGTCTGTGTATAAATGCAGAATTTAAAATGCTACATATACTGCAGTTTGGTTACTGGTTTTGATGTACATGCAGCTGTAAGTGGTGTAGGAGGGGTGAGGAGGGGACCAGACATAACGACAGCGGTTAATTCCTATAGGCGAATTTCAATCCGGCGGTTTGGAGTGACCCTCGGGGGACCTGTGGCCCTGATGTCACATCTGACTTTATTTACCAAGGCATACAAATTCTTTTATTAATCCCTTTCTGTATAAATGTGGGCCTCGGTATGTGAGACTGAGAGGTTTGTTTGCAGACAGAACGAGATTGTATTGGACAGCAGACAGGATGGCGTCCAAGCGCCTCATTCCACCGTTGCTGTTGAAAAGGTTTGCTTTAGTGTGATTGAGTTTCGGGGGTCTAACACATCAAACGTTTGTTTAGGTGCGGTTGATAAAGCAATACCAGACACCTCTCTTGTAGGGTAGAAATGGAGACGGCGGTATCACACTATGAGAATGCAATATGATTAAAGAAAATGGTGTTCGCACCACATCGTTTTTTTAAAAAATTCACCTATAAGTAGTTTGACCATTTGATATCATGCTTCGGCACAATCCTTTGGTTATTTTGGAAGTGGTCAATACTGTGCTCTGCTTCACACCGGTGGTTTTGCTTCATGACCCAGATTTGAGATTGAACACCACGACCCAAAGCAATACCTATATTTGTATTGAGGAGAATTGAATTTCAATGTTTTTTTGATTTTTGCAGCTAATAACAAAACACATTGTGGTCGCCACAAACCACATTTATCAATGCCGGTGAATTTGCTTTAAATGTAGTCCAGGCTAATAGCTTTTACTTTGTGTCATTTTTCATAGTTTTTAAAGATGGGGTATGTCATACCGCCCATCCATGTTGGTATCTGTGTATGTGTAGGATTTAAGAAGTGGTTCTACCTCCCTTTCAATTGTTTATAGGCCTGTTTTTTGGGTGTTGATTTCTGATTTATTCAGCCATGTTAGTGTCTTGCACTGCTGTCCTCAACCCTATTAGAACAGACCTATGACCTTCTTAGATATGATGTCGTAATGTCAAGACAGAGTGAATTTAAATTCTTGCACCAGCATAAGTTGATGTGACGTTTTGCAGTGTGCAGATAAAACTGGAGTGACGTTTCCTGATGAGAGTGTGTTGACTCTGTGGACTATGGATTTCATGCCCTGTAGCTGTTTATTTATTCCTCAGGCTGTTTATTTCTGCAGTGCTGCTTTGCGATGGCTAAAACCCTTATCTTAAGGAAAAAGCTCATGTAAACAACTGACAAAATGATAGAGGTGAGCAGGTGGACGCAGGTCTGCGCCTCATAAGTGCAATAAGAAGTTTGAATTTGGAGGTTTTTTATGTAAGACACAAGAGAGCAGACTCCTCCAAGTTTAATACTTTGTTTTACTAACTACAACATGGTTTCTATAGAAGCAGTGAATATCTGATGCTTATATCCAAAGACATTAAAAAGCGAAATTTCTGGATTAGTGCAAATGACCTTTTAGTCACGTTTTGATTAGGTTATTTGTTTACGTTACTAATGTTATTTATGCCATTATTAAAATTTCCCTCTTTCTTCGCCTCTTAGCCCTTGAGATTTATCAACGTGCTATTTTTATGGCAGCCCCCATTAATTCTGATAAACATGAGAGGGTATTGAGTTTTTTTATGTGTCTAAGAGTAAAGCCGCATGATCCAGGTTTTTAGAGTGATGTTAATTTCCTTACAAGCATTCAATTAAAAGCAGTAATCTGTAACATTTTTGGGTTAAAAATTGAACTCGAGTATCAAATTCATGCATTTCTATGCACATACATAAAATATCAATGTTTAAAAATGTCTGTTTTCCTTACCCCCTATTCAGCTTATAATAATGACTTATAAATTGAGCGGTATGATTTTACGGGTCAGCCTGTCTTTTGCCTGAAAAGTGCTGCTTGTATTTTTTTGAACGATCTATTGACAGAAATTCAATTTAATATACACAACTATGTATACATAATCAAGCTTTATCATTTTATTACTTTAGAATGAGCTTACATAAACAGCGGGTCTCCTTACATGGAATTCACCAGGTTGTTTCTACGGTAGCCCTAAACGGACAAACTGCTCTACAGAGCCCATTTGGTTAATAAGATATATCTTTCGGGAAAGAAGAGCACCGACATCGTTGCCCTGTATAGTTGCCGCCATAGTGCTTTGAAAGGAAGAGGTGGAGCAGTTGGTTGCAAATTTACAACCTCACCGCTAGATGCCGCTAAAAATCTCTACATTGTCTTTTATAGATAAGTATGTGAAGTAACCTGCAATTTTATGTTTAAATGATAGTTCACCCAAAATGGAAAATTCTGTCATCATTTGCTCACCCTCATGGCACTTCATACCTGTATAAATGATTCCGATGAACACAGAAAAAGATATTTGGAAGAATGTTAGCAATTTTCAAATCTATGAGATCATTGACTGCCATGAGAACTGCCTGTGTTTCTAATTCTTCAAAAGATGTCACTTTGTGTTCAACAGAACAACAAAATACAATATTTTTTCCAGCTATGATGGTGTATGATGTCACAGATCTAAAAGTGGCTAGCATTCTCTCAAATATCTTTCTTTGTGTTTAACAGAACAAATAAATGTATATAGGTTTGAAATAACCTGAGGGTGAGGAAATGATGACAGAATTTGTATTTTGGGGTGATCTATCCCTTTAAACAGAGATGGCGAGAGAGAGGCAACAGTTTTGCAGCTTCAAACAGAAATCTGAATTTCACATTTTCTTTGAGAAATTTGTACATTACCACTTTACTTGTTAGCTTAGTAATTTACTCCAGTAAATCAGACCGACCTTTAGCAGAAAGTTGCTCAAAAATGATGTCAACCTTGGTAAACTTTAAAGTTTAATGTAATTTTAGGAAGTAAAGCTACTCGTCCTCCTCAAAAAGTCAGACTTTTCTGCCAACACTACTTTTGCATTTATTTTTTATCCACATGTGCAAAGATTTAGTCAAGATTATTTTCTTCCTTCTCCGTAGAACATCCCTTACATCAAGGTCCCCGATGATGTTTTTAAGAGAACGAAAAAAATCTTCTCCCAAGTGTGTCTTTTTTGAAGTAAAGTACAACCAACGAATGGTTGAGGACATTAAGGTTGAATGGACTTTTTAAAGCAGTAGTTTGTGATTTTTAAGGAGCAGATTTTGCCGTTTATTTAAATCCGCCATCCTTCATTGTAATCGCTCATGCATAAAGGTGTGCGTTTGCAAATAAAAACTATCGTTTAAAACTCTAAAAGCTGTCTCCCCCTATCTCTCTATCTGTCTTTCACTTTGTCTCTCCCAAGTAATAATTTTGCCTTTAAGAAAGCGCAGAACTATGAGAATTGTGAAAGACATGAAAATCGATGCACTTGCCGACGGTGCTGTTTACAGAATACATATGAGTTTGTGCAAAAGGGCTGTGTCCTCTCATCCTGCAGGCGTCTGTTGGACGACCAGTGTGCATTATTACTCTTCACACGCATTAAATCGAACCTTTGTAAAACGTGTCACGGGTCTTCTATTATTTTGCAGAGAAATGATATACATCCCGTGATGGAAAAGCTGTTGTGCTTCCAAAGGAAATTGTTAACATTATCCTATACCCCTTGCAGTGCTAACCAGGAATACACAGTCACATGCACGCCCAACCTTTAACTTCACTCCTGTTTCTTCAAATCCTCCGTGCTTGAGAAGAAACGTTGTGACGGTGATTGTACGTATAGAATTCATGCGGGAACTGGCCTTCTATGATCCGTTTTAAGCCCTGCACACAACATTACTAAGCATTTCCCAGAATGAGTTAGTGCGCAGTATAGGTCAACAGATCAATAAGGGCATGAGAGCGGAACAGTCCAGTGCAAAACAATGAAAGAGAAATAAAAGATCTCACGGTTGCTCTTCTGAGAGGCAGCTATGGCGCGTCTGAAAGCTCCAGACGGCACATCCTGCCAGGCAAAGTAGAAGTCGATAAAATATTGACTTTCTCAAAATCTGTGAACATGGATGAATGGAAATCAGATAATTAGAGATATTTTTATACAGTTCTTCTGTTAATATGTGTAGGTTTAGAAACACTGACATAATTTATACATATCCGATCATTTAATAAGTATATTATCATTTATGTGCTTGCAAAGATGCTAAGAAATGTAACGTTGCAGTGATGTTACTTTTGGTTAAGGTCCATATTTTAGTTTCATCGCATCTTTAAAAGGGTCTACACGAGACCAGCTGATGAATCAGGGTGTTGTCTAGAGAGACGATATGTCATTTTCCAAGAAAACTGAAAAAATTATACGCTTTTTAAACATAAATATATGGCTTCTTGCACTGCCTCGGAGTGCCTCCATCTAGCGCATCCACAACATCAAGTACTTTGTGATTATGTTGGAAAGGTCACATGTGACGTAAGCTGAAGTTCCGGCCCAGTGTTTACGAGTGTGGAGAAGACTGTTCGAAAGTTCTTGGATCTTAAATAACACGTTGTATATTTTTGTGCAAGATTATTGTTCAAAGTGGTCAGTTCGTGTGCATGGCAGGGAGGTTTAAATCTTTTTAAATCTACGTCAAGCGTAACCTTTCCAACGTGGTTGCGCAATACGGAAGTCGTGGACATGAAAGCCATGTATTTATGTTTTAAATGTATGTCGTTTTATTTGTTTCCTTGGAAAATGACTAATCGTTTCGCTAGACTACACCCTTATTCATCGTCATCGGCTGGTGGCGTGTAGAGCCTTTTGAAGCTGGGATGAAACTTAAATTGGGACCTTAACCAACAGCCCCGGTCTAAGTGCATTATATGGAGAAGAACCCGAAAAAGCTTTCCTCAAAAGCCTCGATTTGTTTTTGACAGAAGAAATTAAGAGACACAGATGTATGACATTTGGGTGTATTATCGTACAATTTTCATTATTTTAGAGAACAATTTACTAGGTTGGATTGTCTGATGAGCTTTTCTGTACACCTTTAGGTCAAACTGACCGGTCACAAGGATAGGGCAGAAACTAACGTGGCACACATCAGCAGGGGTTAAAATGTCTCTCACCTTTTGATATAGATTCTGATGGAAGACTCTGAGCATTGGAATGTGTATAGATGAACACGACAATGTGTGAGAAATGTATAAGGAGACTGAAAGGGGTGAGAGAGAAGGACTGGTAGTGATGGCAAGTAGAAGCTGGTGTGCAGTAGAAGTGAATGGAAAAGAAGCGAGAGCACGAGCAAGTGTTTTATAGAGAGGCCTTGTACCCATACAGCATAAATTAATGGATGTAAATTAGCATCAAACACTTATGCAGATCATAATAAGCTGCCGCCTGTAGCGTGTGGCCTTCCTCCGAGCTCAAACCCTGTTCACAGCCCGTCCCTCATCGGATCTTACACAAGGACACTTTCTTTTAATTGGCATGTAATGCTCAAAATCCCACTGAAGTGCTTGCTAGGCAGCGCACTATTGAACGCTATTTTTTCTCTCCACATATTTCTGAAGGTACTTCAACTCAAAATGGTGATGTGTGCAGATTTTTTTTCTAGGATGAAATTAAATTTTTTCTAACTTAATATGAGGAGCCGCTATTTGATAAGCCATTTGATGGTTGATTATCCTTCTACCAATACTTCCCATAAGAAAATGATGCGCTCAAATCACAGTGAGATTAAACGGATAACAAATAGAAACTTTCCTTGAGTCTCCTGCGTCTCACATATTTCTCCTGAAAAAAAAAACTTAGCTCAGATTTGTCAAGCTCAGTGGTAAGAGCATTTTGTTAACAATGCATGGTTGTGGTCTCGTTCCCAGGGAATTAAACATACCTATGTATAAATGTATAGGAGAATGCAATAAATGTAAATGTAAGTCAAAAGTGGAGATCTCAAAATGAACTCTCATCGAATTTACCCAAATCCAGATGATTTTACCTCTACAATCATTTTACACTTTCAGACTCTTCATCACTTTAACAGTTGTCTCATTTGTTTCTGTTTTTATTGATCCTTTATTTAAAGTTGATATTTAAATGATTCAATCAAATCTCCAGAGCAATGAAAGAGAAACATCTGAGAAATACAATAAAGAGTTTGAGTGCATTCAAGATTTTGTTTATAGTTTTTTTTCGTTTTATTTTAAGATTAAATCTTGAAAATCTCCCTGATTTCTTTGCTAGAAAACAGTTTGCATACTTACGCTTTCTTGCATTTATTTGCATACTAAACTGTGAACCCCTATAGTGTTCGGCTGTAATGTGGCGTTTCATTAACACAAAATAAGTGTCGAACCTCCTCTACGAATCGTACAGCATTAGCACTGTTCTTGAGCTTAATTTATGCTGTGTTTCTATCAAAGTAACTTTCAGCTGTATATGTGTCTTATTCCTGGCACTCAAAAGATAAAACATGACATCAGTGCTTCTGTTAGCTTCGCAGGTGTTTCATTCGTCAGCAAAGATTTTTCCTGCAAACCAAAGACTATGCACTGCTAGAATTTTCCTGTACACCTGTTCTCCAGGTGCCTTGTTATCAACGAGAGAATCGTGTACCTTGTTTTTCTCTGCAAACATTTGAGAAACAGGTTTTATGTTCAGGCTGTGTATGAGTTTACGAGGGCATTTTATTTCCTTATTAAATCTCAGTGGCGCTGTCATGTTGATGAACACACATCCGGTCTATAAGTCCAACTTCAAGTGGCATTCTTTGATCGCTTAAAAATCAGAAGCGGGAAACTTTCTGATTGGAAATAACGAGCACAGAACATTTAATTTCCTGTTTGGTTTTCTTGTCCGTGTGATTTTTGTTAGGGACACATCTCCAGTGATGAGACAGAGATGCACAGGAAGAGTTTGTCATGAGAGAGAGAACTTCTGACATCTGAATAAAATAAAAACAACAGAAGCTCTGCTTTTCTGCATGCCTAGAAGCTTCAGATGTAGCCACTTGCAATACTAAAGCTAGAAAATCTGCTGTGATTCTCTTTCCTTGAAACTAACAGCAGGGTTTAATTCCCAGAACCACTAACCCTGTTTAAACTCATTGATTACAAGTGAGCAGGATTCATTGAGTCAAGGCCAGATCCTGAAAGTTTCTGGTGAAATCTTTTCATCGAATGGCAGATGTTGACTGAACTGCTTCCTGGAGGAGAAAGACTGTAGGGTAAGATATATATATAAAGACCCCCTCCTACAAGCCCGCAGGCACACGTTTCAGTTTATAATGTGAGATTTGAAATCTTGTTGAAATGAATGTTTACACCGGCCGAGCATGAAAATGCAGAGAAGTCAGATAGTTATGCAAATGCCACCAGCCATGATCCATTTTCCGCCAGGTTAGAACGATTTCATTTTTGTCGAGATGAAACGCAATGTCTTAAAGTCCCCGTGAACCGGAAGTTGACAGCGTTTTAACTTCTTAATTGAATTATTTAATTTTAGTTATTTTTACGGTATTCTGACACATTTCCGAGTGAAAAGGAATTTCAATGGAGACAATTAGTGGGCGTTGATTGGATGTGTAAAAACATCTGTTGAATTGATTTTGTAATGAAACTGGCAGCTGACTGATCGTTGAAGGGGAGGAGTTAACAGATGCTCCGCCCAAGCCGTCTAATTTACGTCATTTGAGGTGGATAGTCATTTAAAGGCGGAAGTGCATTTTCAGTTTTTAATTATGAGGGTACATGAAATTTTGAAAAGAAAATGACCCACATAGATAAGCTTTTTCCTATAAACGCTACGATATTTCATGAAGAAGTAAGAAGTGTCATTTTTTATTTCACTGGGACTTTAAAATGCACTCATGAAATAAATGCCCTAAATGGCATTCTTATGAAAAGACACTGTATATTAGAAGCATGCATACACCATTGGTATTACATTTATTAATATACTGTAAAATTGGATAAATGTAGTTATTTCTGAAAATTTAGTGTTTTATATCCAAATAAAACCCTTACATCATTGGTGTGATGCAATAAAGTTAAGCTAAGTAAGTCAAATAATTTGACTTGAATTAAACTTCTCATCGAGTCAAATCTGCGTCTGAAAAACACAGTTTGGGTTTTTGGCATAAATATAAAACCATGGTTTGCATTACGTAAGACTAGTTCAAATATATTCATCCATACATTTCAAAGACTGTGTGGTTGGTGCTTGTGTCTAACTAGAGGCGGTACACAATATTTTCAGGTTGATTCGAATTTTTTTGGATTTGCTCGAAGACAAATGTTGCAGCAGCTTTAGTGGAGGATATGATGCGTAAGGAAGCGCCATAAAAAAACGTATGAGCTTGAAACCACCGACTGTTTCCTGATATAGAGAGATAATCAGTTTTCTGGAGCACAAGTATCAAGGGAAAAATCCCAATGAAATATGAAATGAAAGGATTGGTTGAAGCTTTCAATGTAAACCCAATCAAATATTCATGACAGAAGAAACATCACAACTAAAAACTTCAAACATCCCCTGTGTGAATTTATTTCTCTATTTAATCCAAAGGTGATAGTTTATGTCCTTCTGCTGAAGTCTCTCTCCAGGGGGAAACAAAGACGGCACAAGGATTGTAAGGTTAAATTTGGACTTTATTGCATTTTTATGTATGTCAGTTGTATTTCTGGGGTAGTATTGGGTACAAAATTAGATGTTTACTGTAGTAGAGTAGACGGGGCGAGACCGTGGTTCGAGACCGGTGAGTAATTGTGAATGAGCGCCAGCTGTGCGCACACCGGGCTCGAATCACGTAGGAGATGGGAGCATATAAAAGGAAGGAGCGACCGGACGGTCGAGGAGAGAGGACCGGGCCCGAAGTGTTTGTATTTGTATTTATGTTTTGTGATTTGTTGTGTTCGCCGGCGGTCGGCCGTGAGGGGCCGCTGGCTGTTATTATGTTTCTTCATTAAATGTTTTAAATGTCTTCCGGTTCCCGTCTCCTTCCTTCCATACTTGAATCTTATTACATATACATTTCCCGAAAAAATGAAAGTGAGTCATGCTTGTTGTCTGTACAGAAACTGCTGCTTTGCTCCTGAGATGTTGGTTATTGCTAAGGTGTTGCTAAGGTGTTGCTAGGGGTGCTGTAGGCTGTTGCCAGGAGGTTGCTTCCTGTCTTATTTGGCATTAAATAAATATTGCAATGTTGGCTTGTTTGTTTATCCCAACAGTAATGCCGTGTAATTCCATCTAAAATCAATGAAATTACTATGTTTGCAATATATAGAATGTCTTTCAGATTAATCCTGGATGTCATGGAGTTGTGGTGAAGATAGACCTCATTGAAGTGCCACAAAGACCTAGACAGTCAATCTGGATGTGGGGTCATGGGTTATGTAATTTTATATCCACGTGAGTGTTTCTCTTTCTTTTCAGCTCATTTCTCTCTATTTCTCAAGCCTTTTATTACTGACAGACCTAAAGACATTCGAGCAATCACTCTAGCCAGTAAACAAAAACATATTTTTGTAGCAGTCATGTTGTTTGGGTTTCAGGTAAAGTGCACTCAATGGAAACTGTGTTGATATGTCATCGCAACATGTCATATTCGATTATTTTAAAGGGTGACTGAAGAGTGTTTGGTCGCCTCCAAGATTAGGGCAGGAGTAGGCGTGCTGAACAAGACGATTTTTCTAGGAGGTGGGTGGATATTTTAATTCAGTTTTGTCCCTTTTTCATAAGCTACTTCTCATGCACACACAGTTTCAAAACCCACACGAAATTAAACGGAGACCGTCTCCTAGAGCAGACAACCCACAATGTGGCTTTTTTTGAAAGCAGCACTATTTTAATTCATGATATAATAAGAATATATGAAGAGTTTGGTACCAAAATGAGATAATAAAAATTTCAAAAATCATGTTTTTTTATAGTGCAATTAATATAAATCAAACTGCAATTGGTTTGTTTTGATTTAAGCCATAATAACCAGAAACCAACTAATCGTATAATGCTACGTAAGTCGCTTTGGATAAAAGTGTCTGCCAAATGCATAAATGTAAATGTAATAAAACAGCTAACTAATACAATAAAACACAATAAAAATATTATAACATAATAAAAAAACATGACTTTTGAATTTTTTAGGATGAGTTATCTCATTTTGGAACCAAACTCTTTATATGTAATATATGAAATTCATAATGAATTTAAATCTATATATATTTTTTTTTTATATTTATTTATTTTGTATTTTTTTAATTGTATACATAATTATTGATTGTAGATGTCTTTTGCTTTAGTGTGTTTGTAGAAAGAAAACTATTATATGTTGTTTTAAGCATCTTTCTTTATTAATCTTTATTTCGTTTATTAATTTATTAGCAGTTGATTGGACGAGAGGAATTCAGAGATGGCTGATATTGGAACAGCACAAGTAAAGTTTGGTTCATGGAAAGACTTTAGGAGAAAGAAAACTAAAAAAAAAAACGTAAAGAAAGAAGCTGGATAGGAGGCCTTCACCTGTTTCAATGTAAGTCAAGCCTTTTATAAAAGTTAATTTTAATAATTATGCATCAAATTTTAGTATGTGATTCAGATTTTGTAATAAAAACGTTTCTGTGAATATGCAGCGATGAAAGGAAAGTGTCTCACTCTCTTCCTAATATTGTGCCACAACAAAATGTGTAGCTAAGAGTGATTCCCTAACACACACATAAAAAACAATACTGTCTTCCTAAATCTTAAGTATTTCTGTAATTTGTTGCCTAAAGGTGACATAAAAGTCTTTAGTTCTGAGCAATAACACAAGCCAGGTGCATTTTTGTGAAAAACATGGATCGCATTAAACCTAATAATCCAATGACAGATGCTTCCATTAAGAGAAGTGCAGGTGTTTTGAAAATGGTGGAAACAAGATGATGTGTACGTCATGCTATAGATATTTCATTCACAGAAACCCAGATAGGGTCATGGTGACAGGCATTAAAATGTATCAGATCAGAAGAGAAACAACACGTTTCGTCAAAGGAAGCAATTTGCTAAAAAAAAAATTCACATGCACAGCGTCTGTGGCAGGGAGACCTGCCTCTGTGTTCAGATACTAAAATGTCTAATTCATAATAATTAGAGCAGTAATGATGTTCTCAGGAGGGAACCAATATGGCCCAGGCACAAATGTCAAGAGATAGAAAAACAAAAAAGCGCCAGTTTGTCATTGAAAAGGCAATCGATCCACTAGTCTATGAAAACAAAACATAAAGGTTAATTAATCCCTCTAAACTTGATTTTTCTCATTTTTGGAACAGGAGAATTAATAGCTGTAATCACAGCAGTATGTCTATTATGCTAATTTCCCATTAAAGCCTTTTTATGTAATTAACAACGATTAGTTGTGGCTGTTTGGGCTGACATCACAGGTAATGCAGCTCATGTTAAGACTTAGGGGTCTAAAAAAACGTATATTTCAACATATAATAAATATAAACAATATCATCTTTTACTCACCCTTATGTCGTTCTGAAACTTCAGGGTGTCCGCTGATCCTTAAAATGTCTTAAAAAGTCTTAAATTCCATTATGTCAAAATAAGGTCTTAATTTGCATCAAAATGTCTTGAATCCACGTTTCCAAGGTCTTATAAATGAAGTCGAACCGACACCTTAAAGATGATTTTATTTTCGATTTATAATCATGTATGTCTATTTGTCATACAGAACAAAATAGGCGGAACCAAATAACACGTTTGCGGGGGTTCTTAAGGTGAGTTTACTGGACATTACCACATGGAGAAAAGTTAGATCTTTAGCCTTGGCGAATTGCAAATTTGTTGGTACGAAATTGGTCATAAATTTCATTCTGCAAGGTATTAAAAAGGTCTTAAAAAGACTTAAATCTAACTCTCAGAAACTTGCAGATACCCTGAACTTAATGACTCAAAAGAAGATATTTCGAGAAATGTTGCAGGGATTTTGTGTCATAATGAAAATCAATGGGGTCCAATGTTGTTTGGTCACTAAATTGGTCCAAAAATTAAAATTGTGCAGATGAAGGATAGTCATACAGATTAGGAATGACGTCAGGGTGAGTAAAGGATGAAAGAATTGTCATTTTTTGGGTGAGAAAAAAGGTACAAAAGCTGGTGTATTACCATTTCAAAATGTACATTTATGAACCTAAGGAGTACATATTAGTACCTATTAGTAAATATTGGCTTCAAATGTATACGTATCTGTACCTAAATGGTATACATATCAGGAGTACCGTCCAAGTGATTAATTATTTTGAGTACGTAGACAAGATCATATATATCTACGGTCACATTTGACCTGAAGAACACCACAAGTCTTATTATCATATGAGTTGTAATTGCATTTTAGCTTGGCATAATCTGGCGTAATCTTTTTATCTCATGTACTTATTAAATGATGTACTACATATGATCGCTTATGCAAACACACCATGATGGTAGTGTGTTATGGGTGGTTGCCAGGGCGTTGCTATAATTGTGTTGCCAGGATGTTCTGGGTGGTTTCTTTCGGACAAATAGTGGAAGAATGTTTAATACTTGAGGGCTTTAAAAATTCTGCTAGCACCACTTGTTGATTTTAGTGAATGTATTTTTCACGTGTTAATGGTTTAAAATAGGATTATATTTTATAATAAAAAAGATGTAAGGCTTAATAACTCTCACACCGTCGTCTAAGAGCACACGCAGACATCACAGAATGAAGCCACGATACTCACACCCGACAATATCTGGCTGAATAACAGTTCATTGAAGTATAACACAAACCCACTGGCACAGATTTCAAACACCGCTTCTTTTCTACGATGCATGCTTCAGATCATTCTGAAGGTGACTGCCTGACAGAAATGAAGGATTTAAGAATTATGGGTTTGCATATTTTCGGATCGCACCGTCGAGTTGAGCATCCCTTTGAATTGCATGTATGTAGATCATCTTACTCGCATTTGAAATTGATTCGGTGAAAGCACAATAATGGCAGATTTCTTTCGTTTTCTTTTATGTTCTGCCAGATACAACAAAAAATATCCTATGTTGTCCATTTGGGAGACACAGCTACATTTTCTATAATAACTGCTTGCATGGCATATTATTGAGAGTCCGAGCTATCTAAGAGAGCACTGCTAATAAACAGTGTCCGACTGTGTCTTAAAAACCATGTCAGGCCATAACTTACGGTCAATTATTTTCCTATAGGGTTCGGTTATGATACAGAAGTCACTTTGACACTCGCAGGTTAGTACATAGGACTGATATTCAGAGAGATTTACTTCACCTAATTGGCCCTTTTCTGGGAGCAGGTGCAATAGATGCATCTGCCTGCGAGTAAATTTGGGCCCTGATAGTGTCATCAATCACTTGACCAGCAGTCTTGGCCTGCAGGCTTCTCACACCGCCAACGTGCAAGGATTTAAGATGACACGCTGTTTTGGTAGGTAAGACCAGACTAAGAGGCTTTTGTACGATATAATGGAGTTTACAAAATGAAGGGAAAATATTTGTTCGGGATTTTCATAGCCAGAATGTACAGCTACTAAATATTTTGCTAAAATATACATTTCAAGCCATATAATGGTTTCTGTGAATGTTTGCACCAAATGCAACGTGGTTTGAACAAATAATTGTCATTGAGGTTGAAGAAAATATGACCAAAATAACAATTTTTATTGTCGGTTTGGTCATATTCTTGTTTAGGGTTTTTTGAGAACGAGGGCACGTCACACAGCTTGTCTATGTTGGCATCTGCCCGATTTGGCTTCTACTGTCATATGAATTTGCATTTAGTGTCAACAACAATACATATGGGAAGTGTTTTCTACTCCTTTAAAAATCGGATTAAGCAGATTAATTTAGCTTTCCTAACTATGCATAATTAAATGCTTCGTTGCATTTTAATATTTGCATTCACCTATCTGAACAGAACATTTCTGAGTCACGACAAGGGAGTCGAGAACCATTGATTTAAAAAGTGAGGAATAGTTTGGGTCTTAAGCATGACAAAACCAGCAAACTATGCTTACAGCTTTATATGATTGCATGATTGAAAACATATGATTTGATTTTTTGTAATTTCATTTTTGTAACAGATGTTGGGGTGACAGGCACATGTAGCCTGGAGGAGATTTTTCATCGCTGTATTTCTCATTCCGTATGGTTTGCCACCCTTGTAGAAGGTTTACCAACCTGACACAGAGTTGAGGAAGGGTTTGCCTGGGAATGACCGGTAACGTTTAAAAGACAAAATAATACATTTCTATAAAAGTTTGTAAATTAGGGGTGTCAACCTTTTGATTCATACAATTCACAACATTTTTTATTTATTTGTTTTTTTGTGAAATGAGAATGATTCTGTTTGATTCAATACAGCAATTTATAAGAATAGTTCATCTAAAAATAACCCTCATGTCATTCAAAACAATATACGAATCTTTCTTTCTGTGCAACACAAAAGAAGATATTTTGAGGAATGTCTTAGTGGTTTTGTGTCCATATGGTGGTCAGCTTTTTAGGTTGTCAATGTTTTTGATCTTCTTAAGTGTTTGAAGAAGAAAGAAACCCATACAGGTTTAGAAGAAATTGTCATTTTTGGGGTAAACTTCCTTTTAATTTGGTTATTTTAAAATGCATTCATGGGAACTTTCATTTATGTTTCGAATGCAAGAAAAGAGTGTTCATTGTTGTATATGTAAATGGAAAATATTGAAGCATTCCCTGGAAACAAGGCTCCTAGCATACCACAAACTAGTAAAACATGTTACTAACGGAATAATCACAGTTGTGCAAATAAAAAATCAACAAAAGATTCTTTTCTATGATGACCAAATAATGTGACCTTAAAAATAAAACGTACATTTGCCTAGAAACTTATTTTCTGAGTAAATATTGCAGTATTGTGGAAAACACATTCGCAACATTGTTAGATAAAGGCCTGTAGCTTTACTATGAGCCAGAAGTCATGATTTTCATCCATACAAATATATTTAACTTGCATTTTTGTTCTATGATTACTGATTTTGTTGTTTCACCTGCAGAAGATCAAAGCTGCAGAAATTCAATAAAAAAATGTCTTAATATGTTTTAGCGATGTTCTATTGGGTGTTTTTTTGGTGAATTGAGGTTTGTGCTCAGTCGAGTGAATGCACCGCTATCAAATATGAATGTTATCTACGCCTGAGCAATGATGTGGAACAAGAAAAGCCCACACACTGCACAATGAAACATGTACATACTGAAAACATACTTTATACTCCAGTGTGACTTGCCAACTTATTGTAAGAAACTTTGTTTCATGAAAATTTGACCACTTTTTATGGGTTGCGAAAGAAAAAAGCAGCTGAAATGTTGGTTACAGCCCCGTCAGGCTTGCATGTATTTTAAGACTGTAGTAATTACTTCTGTCAGCTGATTATCTGTACTTGTTAATATGAATTAAAATTCATTGGCAAAAAATGCATTCATGCATGCAGTTGTCTTGAAGATGTCTGAGGTAAAGAGATATTAGAGAAAAGAGAAAAACAGGTGTCATAAAGTTGCATTTTACACAACATATTTTACTGACAGTGCGCAAGTTTATTTGCTGTCATTGTTTAACATGTGCACAGAGAAAGTAATGAAAACACACGGCGCTGCTTTACATATTCTGTCCTGCTTCTGTTGACACTAAAAGTCCAAGTTTAGGCACATAGTAATTATTTCATTACATGCCATTGCTTTGTCAATTTTTAAATGAACTTATTTAAAACTGGCATTGCAGAAGTAGATGTATGGGAACGGGAAGGTTCTTTCAACCAACTGCGTTCAAATATTCCTCCATGCTCCCTAGTGGAGCAAACGGATTTTCTTGTCCCAAACTCACGCCCTTGTTTGAGAGGATTCTGTGTCAAGTTGATCAAGATTTCCAAACCAAACAATATTTTTTGGTATCTAGTGTTTAAACAGTCGAATCATCAACGAATACGTTGACATGCGCCCTCATAATGCGATTATAGTGAGATTTTGGCAATATTCTGATTGCACTGATACAAAGACAGATTTGACAGAGCGAACGCGATTACAGCGCACACAACCGTCGCTGAAGCATTTTATCATATTTCTATATCAATCACAGCGCCAAACAGCTATAAAATACGTCCACACTGTATTTTGCGTTTCATGTGAATATATTAAAACGATAGTCAGTAACACCTGTATCTGAGATCTTGTTTGGGCTGTGTAATGTATTACAGAAAATAATCAGACAACAGACAACAAAACGGGGAGTAAACTGGTTTCTTCTGTAAAACCAACATATCAGCTGCTTTATTCACAAAGGCAACTATCAGAACTGTTTCAACTAGAAAATCTAACCAATTTTATAAAACCTGTTATATATTGTTATATGTTAGCATCTTCAATGTAGACATCTTTTTCCTAGAATATGCAGAATGTTCTCTTGGCATTTTATCTTGCAACTTCTTGAGATCTTTTTTAACAGTATTAAAGGAGTTCCCCTCAATTCTGAGCTTTAATTGGCGACTCTTTGTTCCTTACTCAACTCAACTCAACTCAACTCAACTTTATTTATATAGCGCTTTTTACAATTTTCATTGTTACAAAGCAGCTGTACATGAGACACATTGAATACAAGTAAAACAACTAAAGGCATATACCTGTAAAAACAAGAAAAAGGTGAAAACAACAAAGAAAGACATATAAATGTTCCACACACACAATATGCAAACATACATACACACACACATTGACATAGACGTACACACACACAGTGATAGCACACATTGGCGATAAAGGAGAAAGAACCACAGGTCAAATATTAAACGGACTATAAATTCTTATATGCAATATTAATTATGTCTAATTTCTGAATTCTAAAGCAGCCCCTCCGGCCAGGCAGTGCAAAACAATATGCAAACGGTGGTGAGGAACCCAAAACTCCCATCGAGAAAAAAAACCTCAGGAGAACCCAGGCCCAACCAGGGGATTCCAGTTCCCCTCTGGCAAAAGCTGCTGCCTCTGCACAAGCTCAACAGTGCTTGCACAACAAGGCTAAATAAAAATAAAAAAACGAAGATTTAAGATTATCATTAACAATCTAATAACATTTGAAATGTTGTAGGAAAATCAAAGTTGTCGCGTCCTTTATCCAGCTCTATCCTCTTAGCTCTTGTCAGGTCACCGCTTCCCATTCTCAGCTCTGCCATCAGGTCTGGGCATGAACTGCATCCTGCGGTAACCTTGGAACAAAGAGACAAGACTGGCTGAGAGTAGAGTACTGTTCTGCACTCTTTGATGCAACAAGTACATCATTTGTTGTTTGATGTGTTCCTGGTTCCGGTTGATCTAAATAATGCAGCCTAAATCCTCTGAGGATTAATATTATGGAGGTGTAGTGTATGCAAGATTAAAAAGATGAGTCTGTAGTCTAGATTTAAACTGACAGAGTGTGTCTGCCTCCCGGACCGTGCAGGGAAGAATATTCCAAAGTTTAGGCGCTAGATAAGAAAAGGATCTACCACCTGCACTTGATTTTGAAATTCTAGGTATTACCAACTGACAGGACGCCTGAGAGCGTAATGTACGTTGAGGTCTGTAATACAATAAAAGTTCATTCAAATACTGCGGCGCTAGACCATGTAGGGCTTTATAGGTAATAAGCAAGATCTTAAAGTTAATGCGATGCTTAACCGATGCAGGTAACCAGTGCAAGGTTGACAGCACCGGGGTTACATGCTCATACTTTTTTGTACGTGTAAGAACTCGAGCTGCCGCGTTTTGAACCAGTTGCAGTTTGAGTAATAGGCCTGCAGGGCAACCACCTAGAAGTGCATTACAGTAATCTAGTCTTGATGTCATGAATGCATGAATTAATTTCTCTGCATCTGACAGTGACAGCATATGACGTAGTTTAGATATATTCTTAAGATGGAAAAATGCAATTTTACAGGTGTTGGCGACATGGCTTTCAAATGACAGAGTACTATCGAATACAACGCCAAGATTCTTAGCTGATGACGAGGATTTTATGGAACATCCGTCAATCGTTAAGCAGTATTCTTGGTTGTTACGTATAGCAGTTTTTGGTCCAGTAAGTAACACTTCTGTTTTGTCCGAGTTTAGTAGTAAAAAATTGTTACTCATCCACATTTTTAAGTCAACTATGCGATCCTTTATTCGATGAAACTGCTGGGTTTCATGAGGCTTCGAGGAAATATAAAGTTGAGTATCATCAGCATAACAGTGAAAGCTAATTCCGTGTTGCTTTATTATATCTCCTAGAGGTAGCATGTATAATGCGAAGAGCAAAGGCCCCAAAACTGAGCCCTGTGGTACACCGTACTGGACTTGTGATTTGCGGGACACCTCATTGTTTATTGCTACAAATTGAAAACGGTCGGATAAATAAGACTTAAACCGTTTCAATGCTATTCCGTTAATGCCGACGTAATTTTCGAGTCTATGTAGAAGTATGCTGTGGTCAATGGTGTCAAATGCAGCACTGAGGTCTAGCAGCACCAATAACGAAATACAGCCACGGTCAGACGCTAAAAGCAGATCATTTGTAACTCTGATCAAAGCAGTCTCTGTACTGTGACATGCTCGAAATCCAGACTGGAATTCATCATTAATGTCATTCCTTTGGAGGAAGGAGCCTAATTGAGTTGAAACTACTTTTTCCAGAACTTTAGATATAAATGGTGAATTCGATATAGGCCTGTAATTCCCTAGTTCTTTAGTTCCTTACTTAGTCGAAGTCATTCATTTCAAAGACATGTTTTATTTAAAAAATGATGTTCGTTCATACTGATTTTTTTTATATTTGCACAATTTCATACATTTAAACGTACACCTTGCAATAAAAACTTTTTAAGGCAAAGAGAGACATTTTTTTCAAGCGTTCGAAAACTTTTGACCGTTCAGTATATACAGTACATTTTTGGCTGGTAGTCTACATAATTTGACTGCTCAAATAATCTTTTTATACTCTACATCATCAAGAGGATAGAAAATATTTTGTAGCTATTTGAGACTGATATTTTCCTTCAGAGAAATACTACATATCAAAGTTATTTATAGAGTAAACTATGCTACACAAAGTGCTGTATGCCTTGCTATATGTATATGTAAATGCTTTTTCTTGATTTATTCTGTGTGCTTGTAGCACCCCATATATTAATTATGAGTTGCATGAGTTTATTATGAGTTGCAAGTGAACTTTATTCCTGAAAGTGCTCCTTTGGGGTTAACAGCGCAGCTTCTGTACAGAACCAACTTACTTGTGTAAATGTCAGAAGTCTTTTTGCAGAAACACAGCGAACATTTCAACATCAGTACTCGGATTTGATTGGAACCATTCTTTAGCAAACCTCAAAAACACCATGTTATCTATGGCAAGTAAGCTTTTTTTAAAGGTGCATTACATTTAAATAAAAAAGACATTGAAATCGATTAAAAAAGGATGCAAAGGTAGAACATTCTGTTAATTAATGTCCATTATTTATTTCAAAAGGAAGCCCCAAAGGCACACAGGTAAAGACACTACACCACATGAATCTCGACTCCTTTACAATAGTTAGTGCTGTTGATCTTCAGGTTGATTCGCCGGTATAATGGGATGTTGCATTGAGCGGGCGATGTCAGGGGCAGTCCTTTAATCATTCGGCATTCATTCTCAGTAAGCATGACAGACCTGTAACAGAAGAGGACACGATTACAGCCAAGAAATATTTTTTTTTTGCTTCAGGTCACAAGCAAGACGCCGTCTGTACACACCTAAGGTGAAATAAATACTCTATATCATAGTATATTAGTCAGATAAATCAAACGTAAAACCTCGAACTTTGCAAGGTGTCCTCCAGCTGTCTTTCAAGCAGAATGTTTCCAGCGTATTCAGAAACATTCTGGGTTATTTTCAACCCAGCACTTGGTCAAAGGGGGACAAACCCATCTGCTGGGTTAAATTAGACCGTGTTTTTATTTGACCCAACAGTGGGTTGAAACAACCCAACATGCCACTGTAAAAAAAATCCTGTTAAATAATTACCAGCACTTTTTCCTTTATTTTACGAACATTTCTATCAATGCATTAATGCAATTTTATGCAGTGCAAAATGTAAAATACAGGTAAGACAACTTGAATACGGAAAATTCTTCATACTTATAGAGTATATCGTGTCCTATTTTTGCAGGGTTTGTTTTTAGAGCTTTGGTCAATTTATGGTTGGGTTTGTCTCTTTTTGACGTAATGCTGGGTTAAAAAAAATCCAGGACTTTTTAGATGTAGTTCACTCTTAAGTAGTTTTTACAGGACCCGCGATTAGATTGTCTCGAGAAAAAAGGCGTAGTTTTGTTTTTTCAGAATACATTGACATGCTGTTTGTTTGTGATGTGTGCGTTAGGAAAAGAGATTAGTGATGAGAAGAGAGATACAAAAGAAAATAAAGGTGCAGTTCATTATACAGAGGAGGAAAGAGAGCGAGGAAAAACAACAATATACAGAAAGAAGAATGGATTAATGTTTGTTTTGCAGGGATAGCTTTCAGTGCCCCAGTGCTTCTCTGCAACTGTATTGATAGCCAGACCCGACCAATTTACTACAACTTTCTATGTACAGTGTGTTGCCCAAGTGATAAAGCGTCTCTTCAGAGGTTTATTAATTATTTATAGTGTGTTTCAAAAGGAGAGTAGATAACATCACTAGCTTCCCTCTGCTTTGTAGAAGAGAAAAACTGCCGTGGCATGAGTGGATAATGCTGCGGTTGTGATCTTCCAGTGTACTCTTGAAATTTTCAGAAGCTTTTGAGCTACACTTATCTGTCTGTAACTTTGGAAATCTTTCCGACAAATCTGCTGTGGTCAGAGCTTAAGCATCGTACAATGCATACTACATTGTACATGGATTTTATATTGAAAATGTGAAGGGCCATTGCCTGGCTTTGTGGGTCCTTTCCACTATTTGACAGCATAATTGTTCTGGGTGGGTTTAAGCGCAGTGCATGTTGGTGTTTTTTGCGTTTTTAAAGTAGTCAAAAACAATATGGTTTGTGTTTTGCTGTCAAAGTAAGTCTACAGTAAACATCATGAGCAAACATTATATGCTTAATAGCTTATGATCTAAAAAGGGAGATCGTGTTAAAGAGATTGTTCACCACAAAATGAAAATTCTGTCATGAATTACTCAACTTCAAGATGTTACAAACCTGCATAAATGACTTATTTTAAGATATTCTGAAAAATGTTAGCAAATGAGATTTCTGAGGCACTTTTGACCACCGTAGTAGACAAAATTAAAGGTGGCTTAGAATTGTTTGTTTTCCTTAATTTTTCAAACTGTCTCATTTTGTTTTCAACAGACCAAATAAATAACTATTGTAGTCAGTGGTGGCCCAGAAATATCAGTTGCTAACATTCTTCCAAATATCTTTCTCTTTGTTTAACCAAACAAATACATTTATAGGTTTGGAACAACTTGAGGGGTGAGTAATTGACGACAGAATTATCATTTTTGATTGAACTGTCCCTTCAACTTAACCCAGAATATTGCCTTTATGTGACCCAACCATGGGTTGACACATCCCAGCATTTGATAATTTACAACCTTTTTTGACCCAGCGCTGGGTTGAAAATAATCCAGCTTTGGGTCAAATATAGAACATTTTCTGGGTTCATTTAACCCAACGGCTCGGTTTGTCCTTTTTGGACTTGATGCTGGGTTGAAGACGAGTGTAGATCATTTATAGCACATCTCTTCCATGAAAGCGCACATTTTAAAGATGTGAGAAAGAAATATATTACTTACAATGTTTTAATGCCAAACCTTAAATATGAGCAATATTTAAAGGGAAGCTAAGCCTAGCAAAAGAAAGATAAACGTATGTCATTCATCAATACAAAAGAAGCCAATCATTTTTGAAGTGAAGAAAACTTTGACTGCTTTAATGATTTATTTAAACTTTGCAGAGTATCTGTTAGCCGCTAAATGGTTCAAAAGTGAATAAAACGCCTGAAATTGATACAGATATTTGAGTTTTATACAGTGCCTGCCAATCTTCTTTTAAATGGGCTTGACCACATGCCAAAGAGAGCGAAATTAAGACGCCAGGCACTAAAGGGAAATTGCACATTTGACATCTTACCTGCTGTCTCCTCATTTCCATCCGCTCCATCTCTCCTCCTGACCCAGAAAGACGGCTCATTGCTATTATATACAGGTAGAGCACAGCTGTTTCTTTCTTCAGAAAAACAGGCTGTTAGAGAAATAACCTGGCCAATATCCCACTGGCTTCTAGCCCTTGAAATCTTTAGAGAAGGATAAAGACTCTGTGCTGGCGGAGAGATTCAGGGTAGGCACGGAGGGCTTCATGGCTCAATGGTAAACGCATTCAAACAGTCCTCATGCTGTGATGGGTTGAGGGTTGTCGTCCTAAATGAGATGCTTTTTGAAATATTCATATGTGAATAGTTGTGAGGGGGAGAGACCTGACAGACAGACAGTATTCTTCTCAATATCTCCGGGGTACACGCTCACAGACTTAAGATTTATTTTGCGTTATTCGTCCCAATTTCGCCCAAAATGGCGAGAATTCAAATGAAACTACTTGACAACCAATGGAGAGGTCGTATTTAACGCCCTCGTGAGTGAATTTAATTTACAGATTTGTTGACGCAAGCAAAATGTAATAATGCTGATTTTTGGGATTGGTGCAGTCTATATGGGTACCAATGATAAAAATACATGGAACTAGGGCATGAAACAGATAGGTAGGTAGGTGGGTAGGTGGATAGGTAGGTAGGTAGGTAGGTAGGTTGACTGGTTGGTTGGTTGGTTGGCTGGCTGGCTGGCTGGCTGGCTGGTTGGCTGGTTGGCTGGTTGGTTGGCTGGTTGGTTGGTTGGTTGGCTGGTTGGTTGGCTGGTTGGTTGGCTGGTTGGGTGGGTGGATGGATGGATACACTCAGTGATTTCAGTTTTTAACTGTTATTTCAACTATATTTTACTGTAAAATATTGTAGAGTATGTTACTGTATGTTGCTGATGCATTTCGGGAAATACAGTATCCTCTGGGTGGCATTAAAATACAGTATTTATCGTTTACTGTAAATAATAGTACAGTAAAAAAAGAGCGGGAAATCTGACCAATCACAGAAAGGCATTGATCTCCCGATCGGAGAAAGACTTAAACCAAGATGAGACACAGATGCAAGAACCTGACGGGTACATAGTTTTTTATTTATTTAGTTTTATGCATTTGGCAGAAGCTTTTATCTAAAGCGACTTCAATTTCATTATTATATAGATTTGTATCTAAGTATGTGCAATCCCCTGGGATCGAACCCACGACCTTATGTTGTTAATGCCAATGCTCTTACCACTGAGCTACAGGAAAGCTAGGTGTGTACCAATATTCCTGTTTTTCGTAACATATTTCATATATTTTGGTTTTGATATTTAATTTTAAGAAAGGGGGCGTTTACGCAACGCAAAATATATAGATATCTGATATCGTGATTTTATGAAGAACTTATTTTGAGATCTTATCATTCGTGATCTAGATTCCTCACTTTATTGCCGAGAAAACTCGTCAAGTGTTATATAAGTTCAATTTCAATGCTCGCACGGTGTCTAATGACTCCGGACCCGTCTCTTATAAGCTCGGCCGGTTGAATGCACATACACTAGAGTCATATCCAAGATGCCGCGAGTCAAGGCTAAAACATGTTAATGACTCTAATTGCTACGCTCTCTGTACTCAAGTAGGGTGGAGTGTATTGGCTGGGCTTTAGGCTGTGTTTTAATTAGCAGACTCGTTCCATGTATTGAGCCACAGGTGAGGGGCCACAGGGACACACTCTTTGAAATATCATCAGGGTTGTTAGCCGCAGTGCCGGCGGACAGAATTAGGGCCAGTGAAAGAGTGAGAATTATTAATTCATGAGGAATTTATGTCTTACATATTGGAACTGCCTGGCACCTCAGACTATCTTATATGATGCAAAGAGCCTCCTTGAATGGATTTGCTCAATTTTGCCAGATTGGTTAGACAGTGCTCAGAATATTTAAGTTTAGTTTCAGAAGTGTGAAAACGGAAACAAATGAGAAAATATATTCAGTGGTGTTCAATAAATGAAGATTGTAGGGCTACACTAATCTATTAAATGCTTTGAAATGTTGTGGAAAAGGTTTAGTTCATTTTAACTGTAGTTTGCACAACTCATGAACATGAACATGAACATGAACAAAGGATATTAGGTAAAGCTAAAAATGTTGTAAATGTGTTTATTTTTAAGTTGAAGCTACTAAACATAATACAATATGTTTGTTGGACCATGGGTGCCAATAATAGTGGAGGGCACTGTACTATACAATACAATACATATTAATAACGATTACGAATCAGCGTAATGAATACAATTCCATTTCATTCCTCAATTGTACAATCGTTCACTAGGGCTATTGAGCTATTTTTTTTTTTTAAATTAAAAAAAAAATTGTCTGTCTGTTAGGGCTGCGAAATTTTGAACATAAAAGTAATAACTTGCTTAATAATCTGATATGCAATATGACAACGCTTGCAGTTTGTAAGATCAATTTAAATGATGTTTAAATATATTTAAAAACTAAAATTACATTACAAATCCAACAATGTTTCACATTCTTTCTTGAAAAAAAACGAGTGTGCTCGCTGGTCTCACTGCAACCTGCATCAACCTAAAACTTTAACTGCCTTTTGAAGGATTAAAATGATTCCTTGCAAACCATTCTGATACACTTGTGATATTTGGATTTTTTTTCAATATCTTTTACAGCGCTTCTGTCTTTTATTGTATATCCCTTCCTCCATATGCATCATGAATGCAACACAAACTGCGATTGGTGGTTTTACATGTCAATCAATCGGCTTTAATAATGTGCGGACCTTTTGCTGTTTGTTTGAGTGAGAGTACTTCTGTAACTTTTGTAGCTTTCCAAGGGCATCTGTTCTTGTTCATGAACAAAGGAACGAGTGGCATCCATCTCAGGAAGATGGCGTACTATCAGTAAACCACAGAGGATGAGCCGCTGCGGGTTCCACAGAAGAGAAAATATTGAGACACCTGGATAATGGAGGAAAGGGGAAAAAAATGAGCGCATTTACAGGGGTCCCTCTTCCACAGCTGAGGCCACAGTAACCAATAAACCTTCCTCTGCTATCTGAGGGAAACACAGTTTTGTTTCAGCGGTTTATCAGGCAGACCCACACGAGCCTCTGCTACAGTAATAACACTCCTGACACAAACATTTGGATCTTGGTTCCTCTTGTGAGAAAAGCGGCGACGTGTGACTGCAGTCAGTCAAAAGTAATCCTGGGGTACGACCTCGGTGGGCGCGCTAATCTTAGTCGCTCAATGTTTTTCACAGAAGTGAAGTTATTCAGAGAAAAGAGAGAGAGAGAGAATTGACATTGAGTGAGTAATGTCAGAGACAATGAGGAAGGGATGCAGAGATGTTAATTGAGCAAACAAACGTATCTCCACGCTGCAGCCCTGATACCCCGGGTTCCCCTGGACCAGCTGATGGAGAAGAAAATATACAGAGAAAGAAGAGCAGAGGACTTTACAAGAGAACTTTCTTAGAAGATTAAAAGCTTATGATAGAAACTTCTCTCTCTTCCCTTCTATGGAGACCAGTTTTTCATTTGACTGGACTCGTTTCACTTCTGTGCTGGTTTTACTGGGAGAACCCAGATGAAAATGGTCTTGCTCAGAAATTGCTTTTAGCTGATGAGATTTCATGGTTTCAGATGTTTTGATTCGTACGTATGAACTTAGTATTATTTGTTTCAAAACATGAACAAATGAGAACATTTTTGATATATAGTGAAGTTAAATAGATGAAAAATCTAGGGCTACAATTATCATTAAATACATTTTTACCAATATCTTTTTTAATTTTCTTTCCATATTTCTTTTCATTTATACATTATCTGTCTATTTCTTATGATTTTTCTTATATCTATATAATATAATGGAAATGTGTTGCTACTATGTTTAGTTATATTAAGATTTATTTTATATGTTAATTTGAATAGTTTTTTATATTTTTTTCTTTCTTTCCTTATTTATAATTGTCACATTTTATATTTATATAATTATTATAAAATGTATATCATAATTATTTATATATAACTATTCTTTTGAAATATAAATTATTTACATTTAAATATTATATATTTTTTAATAGTTATATTTGTTATTTATTTAATGAAAATGTGTAATTGCTCTATGTTTGTCTCGTTATATTAAGTTTTATTTTATGTATTTTCTATGAGTTGTATTTAACCTTTTTTTTAATCTACGATATAAATAAACTGGCTAAACTCCTATGTTTGGGTTGTGGGGAACAAAATTCCTGTTTCATCCTTTCACATATTTATGGTAAATTTTATTGTTTGTACTTTGTTGTACAGTGATTTTGTCTTAAGAATGCATACATATGCTAATCCAACAGTGCACTGATAAATAATACATTTAAATATTTTGGAAAAATTAAACATGAAATGTTTGTGGACAAAATTGTTTATCATTTGTTATTATTTGTTTTCAATGTCATCTGAGCTCCAGGTGACAATTTAAAATGCATTGAAGACGACAGAAAAGCAAAGAAAATATATTATTCCATAAATTACACTTTTATACATCCGTAATCTAATCCAGCTCCACGCTTGGCATTTCTAAATGAGTCTATGTGACATCTCGCAGTGCGCCGTAGAGTCATTTACTGGTATTATCATTTCATTTAGCTGGTAATGGAAATACAAAACTAGATTTGAATGATATTAAATAAGATGTAAAACAACACTTTCTGTTTTTTCTAAAGAAAATTCTAGTCGCTGTGGGGTTGCTTACATGTTTTTATCATGTATTCTGGTTTCTATGGTTGTAAAGATATCCTAATGCCTGAATTTTCTCTTTCAACATATTTTTTTACCTATTTTTGTCTACAAGGCAAAAATTGTAAATTGTTAGAAAAGATTTACCCGTTTTTGGAATGCCGTATTTATGCGTGTACCATAAATGGATAGGTAACTTTGCTACTGTATGTTTAATAGTTATTGTTATGGGTTTGTTCATAAAAGCAATAGGATTAGTGAGGTTGTCTTGTGTTTGGCAGTTCAGTTATTAGGAGACATCCAAGGCAATGGGAACTCTGAACAGATGAGTTATGAAAGAAAGGAAAATGGAGATTATTTGCCGGCGGTGAGAGCGACTGTGTTGAACTAAGCTTTAGATCAAACAGACACAGTCCATTAAACCCCCACGAGGGTCGCTGTAAAACATTTCCATATTAAAAGGAAAAGAAGGTCATTCCTTTTGTTCACTCGGACACTTCAGAATAAAACAACTTGACCACTTGTTCTTTAGCAGAGCAAGTAATGATGCAAAATGAACTCTTATGATAAATTAAACAGGCATGTTATATGCTGTCAAGAAAGAATATATTCTTGCATGCGTCTGCGAACGGGAGAGTCGAGGAGTTTCTGCTTTGAATACATTAAACCTCGATAGCTACATAACACCAATTGCAAGGTACTGAACGACTTGTGTGGTCTATTCTTCAGTCTTTGTTTGTGTCGTAGATCTGATATTATAACGTTTACCCTAGAAATCAAGTTATAGTAATGTTTACAAAGCACATATTCTCTTGTTTTCTGTACTCATCGACTCTAAACGTTGCAAAAATCGCTGAACTCTATGGCTTTGCATTAGGTAAATAAAGACGAATGTTTGTCGTGGAAAAGGATCTAGAAGATGATGAGGGGCAATCTTGATGTTCTCAGTTCTGCTCTGCCTCCAGAGTGAGCAATCCTTCACACTTATGTTGAGATATCATCACTCTCGCATCATTCTCTCTTTCTCTCCTTGGCTATCAGGAGTGAGATTTCATCTCCTAATGTGACTCTCCCTCTGGAGGAGACTGAGAGAGGGGGCAGATATCAGTCAGAGATGCTTCCTAGTGTTGGAATCGCATAGTCAGAGGGAACCAGGGTCGACAAGGGTCAGCGTAACCTCATGAGAAACAGCAGGTACTGTAAGCTACACGGTGGTGTTTTTGTGAATCCGTATAGTGTGATAAGTAAGTAAGATGTACAATTATTAGAAAAAAATCACAAATGAAGCTCCACCCCTAAGCCTTTAACTTTTTTTTGCTGGAGCTAAAGATGATTGTACTAAAACGTATGAATAAGATATGAATTATCCACCTTTGTATCTGAATAGTTTTTTTTGTGATGTTTTTGTTTACAATAACGTTCCAATGCAAAAGCTTGGCTTATAGGGATCTATAAGGTTCTAGCTGCATTCTGAGCAGTTTTGAGACAACAAGCCATTTGAAAAGAAGGCCCAATATGTACACAACGTAAAGAAAAAACATTACACAATGTAAAAAATTGTCACAGAATAATATTATGTAAATAACTAAATTTTGACAAAAATGTAAAGGTGACGAAAAGCTAATGGAAGTAGAATAAATGTATACTAAATGTATGTTATAGGAGGGTTCCAGAATTAATTTAGTTATTTAAAATGTTATATAACATTTGAATTGTAGTTTTACTGATATTTTGAATTAGCTTTTTTTTTCATTTGAATTTTAGTTTTATATGTTAGTGCTTTAACCAAAACAAATGTTATTTTATTGCTATGACAAAATTTTACATTTATAAGACACAATCGTTCAAAAGTTTAGGATCACTCCCTCTTTAGTAATAACTTTTTTCTAGATTGTAGAATAATAAAAAAATCATCAAAACAATAATTTGATGATGGCAATTATGCTGTGACTAAAGAAAACCAAAACAAATTTAAACTGTTATATTTTCTAATAATAGAAGACATTGTTTTTACAATTATAATTTGTACAAGTAAATGCCCTTATAGATTAAATTATTTTAAGATCATGAAATACATTTAAGTCAAGTGATTTCAAATAAAAGAAAGTATCATTTTAGTAAACAATAGTTTTAGTTTAAGTTATTATAATAACCTTTCATTCTTCATAGATTTCCCATTGAGATGTTTGTTTTTTCAAAGTTATTGTGTGATTTTCACCGTATATCTTGTTTTTTAATTCAAATACTGAATGTCTGAGCTCAGGTTCTAACCAAACAACCCTTACATGGAACTGGTGGATGAGCATTCGTTGCTTTCAAGAACTGCTGTTTTCCAGCACTGATGCATTCTGGAGTTTTCTTTGAGGATGGTCGGCTCTCTTGCCCAGCATGCATTCTTTCAAAAGCTACACCAGGGGTTTGTGGGGACAATGATAAACCTTCAAACATTTCTGCCGAAAACATCTTTGAGCAAGAGCGAAATGTTTTTCAGGTGGCTGTGGTGAGCATGTTGTGAGACAAATATCTCCAAATGTTTTTGCCTTTCCAGAGTTTTCAAACTTACGGTTAAAGAAATATGTGGAGCGTTTTTAGCATTCGTCACTTCACCTGACAGACTTTTTTGAGATGTTGTGGAAAACCCCAGAAAATGGCAAACTGCATAATTTACAAATAAAGGATTTTTAATTTAAAAGGATAAATTGCGTCTCTAAATGTGGTTGTCATTATGTTGTTGTAAATCTTTTAAGCACAATGGTTTGTGATGTTCAGTAGTCCAGCTTGTTTTCAAAGCGTTCTCTGTGCCGATGAGCTGACAGCTTTTCTCTTATCTCCATAGAACCAGCAGCTTAGAATGAAAACAATTTTATTTACATATTTTATTGTTGATGCTTTCTGTCAGAATTTTTACTGCCTAAATTATGGATTTATATATATGAAGTTCACAGTTATATTTGCATGATTTAATTTTTTTGTGTGAGACATAGTTAATAAAGTAGGTGTTTCTTTCACAGTCACATAATATATAATACTCATAATATACACTGGTCTACAGTTTAGGGTCCCTTCCTCATTCTTAATTGATAATATATTAAATTATATGTAAATTCAAACATTGAAAAATAGATCTAAAATTGAAATATTTTAAGATCATGAGAAACATCTTTGTCGAGTTACCCTACAGTTTTGTCTATAGGCCCTTCGGCAAAATCTTTCAACATTCTTTCAAGCACTTTTATATATACGTTTTTCAGGTTTTTTTAAGATGCACAAGATAATATGGCTATGATAAAAGGCAAAAGGCAAATCGATGAATAATAAAGCTAAAAGAAGTCAGAGAGGGAACATTTATTGTGTAATTGGGTATTTTATGGCTTCTGAAGACCTGAAATACAGCCATGATATATGTAATGTTGACTTTTTTTATGTTTCTGGGTCTTTTATTTGCTGTCCATCAATGCTGTGCAGAATTTAATAAATTCGCATTTTATGCTTCACAGAATAATAAAACAGCATGCATGTTGGGACCAACATGATGGTGAGTAAATAATAGACAATTTTTTTTATTTTTGTATGAACTATTCCTTAAAGGAACAGATCACCCGAAAATATAAATTCTGTCTTCATTTACTCACCTTCAAGTTGAACCAAATCTGTATCAGTTTCTTTATTCTGATGAACACAGAGAAAGATATTTGTAAGAATGCTTTTAACCAAACAGTTCGAAGGTGAGTAAATGATGAAAGAATTTAGATTTTTAGGTGAACTGTCCCCTTTGAGCAAACTCCTTACAAAGTCTGGGTATAAATACATGATCCTATCAGAGCTTCATCGCAATTCCACACTGCTTTCACAACGTAGAGTTTATCACACAGTTAAGTGATGATTCTGATCTTATCTAGAAGCTATTCGAGATCTGTAACCTGATGCAATGTGGGTTAAAACCTAAAGAAAAGCTTTGTTTCCATCTCCTGACACTGCGTGCAGAATAATGATAATTGGGGGTAGTTTGAAAGCCCATTTATATTTGGAGATGTGAAGAGACAGAACCTGATGTCAGGCATGTGTCTAGTGGTATTAAGGTAAACATCACTAATGGACAACAGTCCTGAAAGCAGATCGAATCTCATCTCTGAGTTTGGAGAGATCAGTTTGGTTTTCTGTACGTCGACAGTAGTTGAAACAAATCCATTAGGGTGCATTCACTGACTCGTGTATGGGGATGTGAGTCCTCTTTGATATATACTTCCATCCTCCATCGCAATAGAACACGTAAACATCTGTGTTTCAGATTTTTGCATTTTCTGCGCCCGTGTCTATAGATTTAAAAAGAAAATGTCTATCCAAAGGTGTGAAATAAAACAAGAAGAATTCATTTTTCATGTAGGGCTGCAGAATAATTAGATATTAGATAAATATTACAAAATCATATTGT
Source organism: Triplophysa tibetana (assembly GCA_008369825.1). NCBI lineage: Eukaryota > Metazoa > Chordata > Actinopteri > Cypriniformes > Nemacheilidae > Triplophysa > Triplophysa tibetana. Next base: position 2,985,865 of record CM017893.1, read on the forward strand.
AATGTGTCACAATAACATTATCAGATTTGTTTTTTTGTCTGTTCTCTTTCAAAAGTTGCAATGAGACATGTATGATGGCTATGTTACTTTTAGCTTCTAAATTCATTTGAATTTAAATTAATTTGACAAAAATAAAGCATTTTCTCAATGCTTATTTTTTCCTCAGCATTGTGCAGCTCTACTCTTTAGAAGTGATGGACATCTACCATATTCCCCTTCGCACAAAATCTATTGTGCATTTTTCTAAAAGACGTTCGATTTTCAAGATTCCAGATTCTTTCACTGACGTGCATTGGTGTTTTATCCCACTGGTTGTCTTTATGACAAATCTGTCGTAATTAGTAGCTCTGCCCTGTTTTATGATGCAATTAGTATTTTCTCACCCTCGCCGCAAGACATTTTATGGATTTTTCTACTAGCACAGAGCATTCTGAATTAATTCCCCTGCTTATCAACATACCCCAAAGATTTGTTTAATTAAATGTTTACTATAAATGACTGAGTCGATGGAAACCAATTAACTCTATGCTTAACAACACGGCACATCTATATAGGTGTTTAAAATAAAGAGTAGACGAAGCTCTGACCGAGTCATGGGTTCATTGTGGGTGCATCAATGTAAATCTTTAATGGAGACAAAGGATGATTTGCTTTTGAAAAGTAATCTCTTAAATAGAGGTTTTTAGGAGTTTCGGCGTTGTTTTGTCAGGGAATTTATTTGAATCTTCAATGGTGTCTTGTTTGTGAGAGATATTACTTCTGCTATGGACTATTGATTTGGGCCTCGTCTGTGAATGTAGGACAGCAGTATATGTGCGCTGCCCCCCTCAGGCCAGTTATCAGTCAGTACTGACCGAGTTTTCTTTTTTGCTTCACCTCATTCTGTGACCACAGATTTTTTTATATGTTCCTTCTTTACTCGCAGACTACTACCTGTCATCTTCTTGTGTTAGAAACATTTATACATGCCAAAGGTATAAGGACCCTTAACGGATATGTAATGAGAAAGACATCATATTATTCAATTTAATACGAGAAGAAAATCATAATTACTTTAAAAAGTATTATTTTATTACTCAGAGTACTTTCTTATTCCAGACTGCATGTCACAAGTGTTACGAGATGGCTTATTCGTATGAATTTGTTTGTTGTACAGAAACATGATTACTAGAAAAAAGTCAATATTGAAGCCCCACTCCTAACTCTAACATCATTGGCGCTAAAGCAAATTTTACTGAAATGTACGATAGACATCGTTCCAATTTCTACGCATTAGCCAAATGGTAAAATAGTAAAGTTTTTGCCGTGAGATTTTTTTGCTAATTCTTGTAGCTTTTTGTATTGTTTTTTTAGACATTTTGCCTCTATATGACATCTCTGTTTGAAACATAAAATTACAGGTAAGTTTATATGATAAGTCAAATTTTCATACACGTACTATTCTGATTAGGGGAAAGGAAAGAAGACAGTTTTAGAGATTTTGTCAAGTACTTGCTAGGTAGCCAAATATAGTAATGGAGTGTAGATTTAAAACAAAAATCAATTTTACTTTAGTATTTAACATAAAAGGTAAAAAGGTTAACTTTTTACTAAAATATACTGATCAAGTCATGAACAGAAATACATTCCTATTTATTTAAGTTTAATGAAATAAGATGGATTTAAAACTAATCTTATTGAGTCATAAATTAAGCATAGTAGCAATAGTTATAAAATGTGAATTTCTTGCAGTCGAATTAGCAAAATACTTTATCTAACAGCTATAATTTTGCATCTACCATTGAAGTGAATTTTTACCTTACAAATAGCTTAAAGGGATAGTTCACCCAAAAATAAAAATTCTGTGATATTTATTCACTTTTAAATGACTTTTTCTTCTGTGAAACACAAAAGAAGATATTGATAGAAATGTCTCATTGGTTTTGTGTTCATACAATGGAAGTCAATGGAGGCCAATGTTGTTTGGTTATCAACATTCTTTGAAATACCTTCTTTTGTGTTCTGCAGATAAAAGAAACTCATGCAGATTTGAGGGTGAATAATTCATTATTATTTATTTACTGGGTGAACTCACTTTAAAGAAATGAACAAACTCCTGTTATGTCTCAAATTCAAGCCTCTCTCAAGGTCACGATGGATCATTAAAATCTCTGCGACAATGCTGAAGTCCTTAGCGCTGACCGACGTACAGAGAGCGGAGACCATATGCTCCACGCTAAACAGCGGAATTTTAACCAGCTCTGCTTCTTCCTCACACCACTCGTGTCGCTTTGGGATATGCAAAAACGAAGGCCGCAGAATCGCTCATAAATGCAGTCTCCACGTGTCCCATAATTCTCACTCATTGTGTTGCTGGGTTTTAATAGGCCGGCAGTGTCTGAGCATCGTTTGCTAGTCTCTTCCCAGCATCTTGCTCCCTGAAGTGAATCTTCATTGATTTAATAGGTGCTGGGAATCATTAGGGGTCCGCCGCACAGACTGTTGACCGAGTGTAACGGACCGTCAGCTTACCTGTAAATGTAACTAAGGTGTGGAGAACGCCAGGCCGGACGGAGCTTTTCTCAAACCTGGAGAATGACTAATAAACTCAACAATTTCTGTCAGCTGAACCTTTCGACAAAGTGCCAATTAAAGCGTCGCCTGAGAAACAGACTGTTGAGTTTGAGAGATGATTGTTTGGTGCCCCGAGTTCTCGCCCCCCGGTGCCTTTGTTTTGCAGCCAGATTGAAACCCGCTCCGTCACAACTGAAGGTGCATACTAAACTAAACGTGGTCTGAATGACATGTTAAGTTCTCAAAATAGAGTTTTTGCTCTGGGACATACAGGGGTGCATAGAACAAGTTTGTAAAGCTACAACTTTGGAAACGCTGTATACACAAAGCTGGGGAAAGTGCTTTTGGTTCAGTACTCACTCTTGATAATTACCTTTTTATAGCACGTTGTAACGTGGACGAGGGTGACTCGAACAAGCCTGGGGTTACGGAACTAAAATAGACTATTTACAAACGTCTCGGTTCATTACAGTCTTCTTTGAGTCTAAGAATTGCAAGGTTTTTTTCATCCCGTGTGTAGCAATAATCATCATTGAGTGTCTGTACAATAAAACACATCGAGCTCAGGGGCAATGAAATGTGACCGTAGTGATGCTGAGAAATGAAACTCACAGATGCAAGAATGCGGCGTTTCTAAAATGAAGCCAACAGTTAATGCGCATCATTTTTCTCATTGAGTATCACGTTTTACATAAAATACATCACGTTGCAAAGGCTGAATGTGCCGGGAATGTCGTATCATCTCTTTAGAAATTGCAGACTCTAATAGGATAAATATTTATATGTTGTCAAAGAAAGATGTTATTGCTTTGAGCTTGCTCTTTTGTAGCTCCGGAGATTCGAAGGAGCTCTCAGTTGTGTTTCACAGATATGTCTCTTAAAGTTGCTTAAGGGAAATAAATAGAGAAAAAAATGATTGTAAAATGCATTTATACATTTATATAAACTACACAGAATAGTTTGGAGGTGTAAAATGAATGTAAATTGTAGTGGTCAAATAATCTGGATTTAGGTCAATTTGATGAGAAAACGTTGAGTTCATATTAAGATCTTCAATTATATCGACTTTTGATTGCAATCTGAGCACAGTTTGAGACATTGTTGACATCTCTTCTGAAACTCTAATGGAGACATTTGTGAGATTTCAGACTCTTTTTCTCAGGAGAAATATCTGAGACGCAGGAGACTTAACCAGAAAGTTGTATTTGCTCTTCATTTACTCTCATTAATGTTTTGAAGAAATAGTTGATAGACTAAAGAGCTGTTATGTTTCTTTCTTATGGCTCACAAGACGGTTTCATCTTAACAACATAAACAAGCGAGACCGCGCATGCGCACTGTTGTGACCCCAACTGAACTTCCGGTACACATTCACAAACAATAGCGTGCCTTTAGATTATTTCTGATACAATCAAAAGAAACCGAGAAGAACCGTTTCTCGTCTAAACTTCTATTTTGAACTTAGATTGCGATACTTTACTCAACTACTAGATGTCAATGTATCATACGGTTTGTTTTAATGCGACCAACGCGAAACTAAAGGACCCATTTAACAAATTGTTTATTCAATGAAATGAACATACAACAAAATCCCAAAGATCTCTTATTCAATACAAGTATTATACAGAAAATAATAATACAACAAATTAATATTAACATTAATAAAATAAAATATAGTTATAGTTATAATATTAGACACTAGCCAAACACAAAGTTATCTGGGGGTCAGTCGCGAAAGTGCATCCAATGTAACGGTATATATAGACCAAGAGTTTCTCTTTCGTATTTTATCTCAACATTCAGCTCGCAGGGAATTTAAACTTCAACATGATTAATTATGAGCTGTTTATTAATGTTAACATTTCGCACCGTCGAAACTGCGCTGTCACACCTATAAATATTAGCAGTTTTACCAAACAAGACCTGTCAACATCCAAACAAAAATCTTCAAGATAACCACCAACCCGAGATGCTGATCATATCGCATTAGCATCAGGTTAGTCATTGGAGAGCAGACTTTTTCGCTGGGCGGCCTCATTTCACATTCTTTGCTTTCCCGTCACTGATTTCTCTCTTTCAGGCAGTTTGCTGATGCTATGGAAGACCCCATGAACCTGTCAACTCTCATCCATGAGCTGGCGACAACTGCCATACTGTTTTAAATCCCTCCGTCGCTGGGTATAACATGGTGAAAGTTAGCTGAGCTCGTGGAGTCTGGATTAAGTCGGTCTGCTGATAAAATCACTTTCAGCCTGCAGTCACCAGATAGGAGCTCACAGACCCCGTCCAAACACAGCAGGAGCCAGCAATTAATCGCAGGGGTTAAAGGCCGTCAGAGGCGGTGTTAATGTAAACTGATGTAAGCCTGGAGATTACAGTAGTACAGTGTTTTCACACAAGCACGTCTCTGGCCTTATCATTCGCCATTAGCTTGTTTAATCAACAAGGCCTTGAGAACAAATGATAGCGGTGAATAAATGAGAGCCAGCAAAGCGATGCAATCCAAATCAATCTCTCTGCTTCATTTCTTCTGGAAATGAAAAGCAAAATCAACGAGTAATAAACTGCTGCGTCGGAATATTTCCCTGCTGTAATTTTAAAATCGCTAAAGGAGCAGACTCAGGATGTTCAACAAGTCATGGCTTGATAGCGTCGTGAAATATTTAAACAAGACCGTCTGTTAACAAAGAGGTGGCACGGGCCATTCTTGTTACGCACTACCTTTTGAACTTTGGGTCACGGGACATGACAACATTCATTGAACTGATCAAATCTCTTCCATTATGTTTTCTTTATTGTATAGATTTCAGAAAAGTATCTATGCCATCTGTCTTAATAGTTTTTGTTAAGTTTTATGACCACACCAAAATTGTTTATAATAGTTTTTATAAATGTATTGTTCGTAGAAGGTTTCATCTGACACCCAAATCTGGTGCAAAGTTATCTTCCTTCTATCGTCTGGGTTTGGTTATACATAAATATTCATATTAGTTAATATTATTGTTTTAGTGAATGTTCATTGTAATTATAAATTAAATTAAAACTCCTCAACAGTTATAGATTCGCAGAGGTCTACCGAAAATTGAGCTTAAGCAACATAACACTTGTCACAAATATTTTTTGCAGAACATAAAAACCAGACAAAAGGTCAAAATTGCAAAAAATGATGCGATGTTTTCAGATCTAGAATACTATAAAAAAACAAGTTCATATTTATGTTTAAAAATGTTTTACATGTATTTTAAAGGTGCAGTACAATTTCCAGTTAAATATCCAAAAAACACTAAGCTAGTGTAACAGTATATATTTTGTTCTGCTGAGTACTTACAATATCTCAAATGTTTCCAACTACTTGTATATCATGAGAATTCGCCAACGGTGACACGAGGCTGTACAGTCGCCTGTCAATGGCGTCATATCCGTGTTCCCCTTTGTTACCACCTTTACTGATGTAGAAACCGCACGACAACCTTCCCTGAATTCTCTTTCGAAGGGCTCATCCCTATACCCTAAGCCCTTGGAATGGATCAACCTCTGGAGTGAGAGCTTTGATGGTTTAAAGGTTCTAGGGGACCAAACAACTGTTTCTTAAAGTGCCCTTCTGCGCCATCATCCCGCGCCCATAAGGAGGCGGCGTCACCACGCAAAGAATCTGCGCAAAGAATCACGGAAGCCCGAAGTGACCATCAGTTGGACCCTTCGAAATCCTTCATTCTGAAGGGCCCTTTGAAGTGGCCAGTTATGAGCAATTCGGTTTGGAAAGACCCTTCAGTATGGTGGCCATGATTGTTGTCTCTCCGAAGTTCCCTTCAGAGGGCGATATACCCCAGTTGGAAAGTGTCGTGGACAAATGCGGAAGTAGTGTCTTGCAAGCTACTAATTTTTTCGAACGGTCACTTATTTATGGACCACAATTATTCGCAACGATTATAAACATTACCTCATCTGCTAACATGATTTCTCATTCCCGTCTGATTGATGGCCATCAGCGTTGGAGCTGAAGACAACAGATCCCATCATTCCACGCTCCTTCACAGCGTCATCAAGCTACGCCATTGTCGTTTTGATCTATCGGTTTTTATAAACTGCACCTTTAAGCTATTTTTTCACAACTTTCGTTTTTTTTATTCTCAAAGTCTTTCACATTGGTTGATTTTGTCGAAATCCAACAAACACTTGACTGAATGACATCAATACATCTAGATATGCAATTTAAAGTAAAGCAAACAGGTATGTTAAGAATGAATAAAAGTAAAGGGTAACTGGAGTATTTATAATGTGAACCGGAAAATGTATTTCTTAAAAGCTGCATCTCTCACTGTAGCTTTATACCATTTGAACTCGGCATAATTTATGCTCTAATTGATTTATTTCACATTCACTGCATATGCAAATCTCAGCTTTCTATTTCCTTCTGTAAAACATCTTCATGAATATGATACTGTTTTAATTGCTCCATCAGTTTTAATTGTGTATAATTTATTTGATCAGCTTGGATATTGTAGTGAACTGTCAAAACCCGGAGTTTTGCATTGCAGAAGACTGTAATGTGGTCCTCTGGCTCCAGGCGTCGAATCCAAGCAGAACTCACGCTTATGAAAACTGGATTGTAACGAGGAAAAAATTTCAGGCATAAGTTTGGACAGGGTTCAACACAATTTTAAAAACGTTTCCGTCTCCAGAAAGCTCAAGGGCACAACGAACCGGTGAGAGAATTTGGTCATCTGAATATTAGAAAGTATGAAGAAAGCGTTTTTAAATATTAATCTGGCGTTGGATTTGTAGAAGTGTTGTCACAAAATGTCTAGTATTCATATTTCATTTATACATCTACTAAATCTATTCTTTTTACAGAGAAGAACTCTCTTAAAGGAATAGTGACCCCAACTTTGCAAACCGGTATGAACAACATAAGGAGCGAAAATTGTTAATTTAACGATTCTTTTACATGACTACCTTGTTTTATCACGGTTTATCATAGTTTAATAGTATAAATGACATGCTTTATAACAGAAAATGTCACAGTATCAGCTTTGTATAAAACACGTATCTGTCTGTCAGTTTTGCTGTATTTACGAGAGAATAATGAAGCTCTTCAGGAAGGCAGATGGGAGGACATTTCAACCTTTCAGCTTTGTTTTTTCCACGAATTTCTGACACGCTTGGCTGCAAATACAAACAATTAAGCTTCCAAAATGCGCTCGACCTAAACTGTCTGCACAATTCAAACAGGTTTCTAATTAGCTGTTTTGGGAGGTCAGCAATCAGTTGTTGTTCAATTTACATGGCAAGCCTGAGTGAATACAGAGAGAGCTTCACCAGTCTGGTTCTGTTGAGTCGGCTGCTTTATACCCCTAAAAAGGGCACTGGGGATGAACGCGGAGCATCGCCATTTGTTACGCCTTAAATAATTCAACAATGCCCAGGCTTTTTGTCAGCAATAATTTCTCATAAAGCTTATTGTGACAGAATACTTTTGTTAAGGTGCTGAACGACATTTTGAACCGACAATTATGTTGATTTTGTAATGGTGTATGAGTAAAGTATTTAGGGACAAGATTTGCGTGTTATTTCCAAGAGGAACATTTTATTGATCAGAAGGTTGCGCTTACCTATGAAGTTCTCCAACTCTCTCATAATTCTGCTCAGGAGAAAAAAAAATGATACCGTACTTCAAAGATAGAGAATGGAGGTGTAAAATGAATGTGGATTGGGTAAAATAATCCGTAATTGGGTACATTTGATGAGAAAGTAGATTATACTGAGATATTCAATGATATTGACTTTTGATTGCAGACTTGACAAATCTGAGCACAGTTTGAGACGTTGTTGACATCTCTTCTGAAACTCTAATGGAGACATTTGCAGAGATTTCTGATTCTTTCTCAGGAAAATGATCTTATACACAGATAACACTAAAGCAAACCTTTCCATTCGCTCCATTTTATCTAATTGATGTCTATGAGAAATAATTGAGATATTTAAGTGATTTCATCTGTGATTTTTCTTTCTTACGGGTAACAAATCAAGAGACTAAAGAGTTATATAGACTTATTGTATTATTGCTCCTGTATGATACATCGCTTTATTGATCCTTGAACTCTCTGTGAGTCGCTTTGGATAAAAGCGTCTGCTAAATGACTCAATGTAAATATAACTGTTGTATTTGATCATGTTATTTTATGTAACATATGATGTTTTGTACACAAACATTATATTTTATGAAAAATATGCAAACACATTCATCTATAAAGATATAAATAATATGCATCCGTTATCCAAACATTGCAGAAATTGCAGAAAAGTATGCTTTAGAAATGTATTTAGAAATTCTGCAGGCTAAAGCATACATTGTGCACTGTACCTTATGGATAATGGTGCACTTTCAGGTGTGATTTATTGATGTACATGTCCTTACTGGCCTCCAAGAACGCCAGGACCGATTTTCTTCATCGCGCAGAAGACAAGCTCTCGACTCCGCCTCTTCAATCCAGCAGGTCTCATCCACCGCAAACGCTTGTGTTATGACATGTAAGTGGCTGATTATCCCAGCTCAAAAATGTGCTGCCACACCACACACTTTCATCTGACGGTGATTTCATGTGTCTGTTGTTGCTTTTGCCGTGAAGAATCGCTGCTTTGCTCCCTCTCCCCCTGTCATGTAAAGAGCCATCAGGTCAAAACACAAAATCACAAACATCAATCTCTCTGCCCGCTCGCCCTCGACACACGTGAAATGTCTAAACATCACAATAGTGAGCTGACTACCTAGACAGCATTTTTCTGTAGATGCCTTTCCCAAAAACAATGATGATGCATTCTGCAGTAGACAGCGAGGTGGCTCACTATATTCTGGCAAAGAACTAGAAACGCATGCAAACACTATGTAGTGTTGCATTTATTCATCGACGGGATAGGACTGTATTTCAAAGGTTTGCTGGTGTCCTGTAAATTTGTCCTAAGGCCTAGTTTCACAGACAAGGTTTAAAGCTAGTCCCAGACTAAAATGAATGTGTGACCTTTCTTTATTCACTATAACTGCAAATATATCAGTGCCATTGTTTTGTCTCAAGATGCACACTAGTAAATAAGGCGTTTTTATAAAAGCGACATAAATATCTTAATTCAACTACGGCACAGTACTGACTTAGACTTAACCGGGTCTGTGAAACCGGGACAAAGTTATTTTAGCCCAATAATCTGCGTTCCAATTGTTTACTCTGCTGATAAGCTTAAAATGACTGTGCTCCCATGACTTAGTTTGATCCGAGTATATATAGTTCATTGGAAAAGGGGGTTCTTAATATTTTATGAACATGGATAAGTAGAGCTGAATATCAATGATACAAATGAAATGAGAGTAAAGTGGAGGAGATAAAAGAAGGGCCGGAAAGAGAGAGAGAGAGCCCATAAGAAAGATAAATCACAGATGAGATCTCCTCAATATCTCAATTATTTCCCTTAGATGTGAATAAGATTGAACTTTTTGAAGTCTCCTGTGGTTATTTCTCCACAGAAAAAACAGCAGAAATGCAATCAAATATTTTCTCAAAATGAATTCAAACGCTTCTCATCAAATCGAATTATTATTTTACAATCTACATTCATTTTTACACCTCCACACACTGTGGACCTTCAATATTTAAATCTTGCTTGAGAGTCTAAGCTTATAAAACGCATAAACAACTATAACAAATAAAAAAGCAATAACGCTGTTCTGAGGAGAAGCATCCAATGACAACAGCATTGGCGTAAGCCTCTTAAAGAAATGTCTTGAGGAGCTTACAGCGGATAAGAAATCACATCCCAGCTAATGTCTGCTGTATTATGACAAATGTCACATCTGCAGTAGGAACGTTGCGTTTACATTTTCTCCGGACTGATCGAGAAATAAAGGCGTAATAATTGAGGTGAGCGAGATGAAAGTCTGCTTTTCTTCCTCTCGTAAAGTGCCCAGAGTTTTCAGGACGATTTCCAAGCTAATTTAATTCTGTTTATTGCACTTAAAAGCTTGTGTTAGTCCCCACACCGACTACTGACACGAAGTGTGGCTTTCATTTCCAGCCTGTCTGGTTCATTAAGAGACACTGAAACACTCCCTTATATAAGATAATTGGATTTCCCTCTTTCTCCTCTCCTGGCATCACTTATCTGTGGATTTGTAACCATAAACGCAGGCATAAGCCCAGTTTAACTGCCTCGACTGATTTTGCATTGGCCTGTTTTTTGCATTTTAAAGGTTATAGCGTTCATGGACAATTCCCAGTTTGTTAGTTTGGTGCCAATATTTATCAATCGGTAAACTTTGATAAGATTTCTGCCCATGTTAAATAACCCAAACAACATTGCCGGCCTTATCAGAAGAGAAACAGCTTTGCATAAGATACCGTAAATCAGGTAACAAAAAAATCAACCCTTCACTTTACCGCTGATGACTATACAGCCACCAATGTATACATGACTTATACACAGTTGGATGGGGATCAAAAGTGCATATGTTGGCTTGAGTTGGAATCCATTTTTATTTAAAGTCTGCCATCTGGTGGTCTTAATAGCCATTACGCCACAGAAATGATCTATTAATGTAGAAAATGATGGTATGATCAATCTCTCAGTAGGGTGCTAATGCACAATCAATGTAGTGTATTTCAAAGCTTTCTAAAAAGTGCTGTCAGAAAGATTTCATTTAATGTGACCAAAATAATACGTCGTTTCAATTAATAAATATGACTGTTCTGATTGAAGTTCAAAGTGTTTTTGAGCACAATATTACAAAACAAAGCTAGACGTACAAATGTATATCTGTGATAATCTTCAACACTATTCATTTTTAATTATGAAGAAGACATAATGTGTAAACATGATCCAATCATCTAAACGGCATGCAGGAATACTTGAGCATCTGTCTCCGCAAGTCATTTATAAACGATCAGTTAATTCATTACATGAAAAGCTTTTATTAAGTGTTTGTGTGTTGTTTAAGTCACTGCCCATTTGTTTTATTTCTCATTACGGGTGAAGGATGATGGGTTCATGTTGTTGTGATGATGGCTGATGGTAATGACAGTCTATTGAAAGATGTCTCTGTTCATTTTCACTCTATTTTTGTCCTGTGATGCTCTATGTAGAACATTGATTTACAGACATATTATGCTATATTTATATTTATTTATTCTCTTTCAATGGACTGAACAAGACATTGGTTTTCCTTCTTAATGTGAATGAAGTTGTCTTATTGGTTGTTATGAAGTTTAAATCATGTAAGCGTCTTGTTTAATGATGTACAATCTGCAGACTTCATACTGTTATGTCAATATTTGATCATGTCAATTTACAGGACTGTAATATGAAGTGTAATATATAAACAAAAACTCACATATAGCAACAATTACTCTTCTGGTTTATATCAAATGCAAGTGGCTCCTCTATGTGGCGAGTCCTTTGAACTACGGCATCATCAAACAGATAAGAAAATATCCCTTTCTAACAGAGATCGTTTCAGGTGTGTGTTTGTTTAGAGACATGGTCAGAGATTAACTTTTTTCAGTAAGGGCTTTTAAGGTATTTTTTACTTTATTAAATGTACATGTGACTCTGGACGACAAAACCGGTTTATGGGTTTTTGGAAATTGAGATTTTACATAATCTGAAAGCTGAATAAATAAGCTTTCTATTGACGAATGAGTTGTAAGGACTCGTACACACAGGCGTTTTCCCCCAGACCACTCTTTGGAGGACAGTTTGGCCTTTGATGTTGTATTGTAACAATTGTGGCCTAAGAATGTCATTGCTTTTGTTCATTTTTGTGTTTCTTTTTATTTTCCACCACTTTTTACTAGTTCATTTTTTTCCTGGCAACGTGTGATTCTGTTATATAAATGCACTGCATTGTCCATTGACAATATCTGGCTGAGATACAACGTTTAAAACTCTGGATTCTGAGAGTGCCAAAGAAAATATAAATATTGTGAAAATGTTCTTTGAAATTGTTAATCAGAGGTGCTGTGGCAGGCCATCCACTGACAAAAAATAAAAATGTTATATATTTAAGATAAGAAATTTACAAATATCTTCATGGACCATGGTCTTTACTTAATATCCTAAAATTTATCATTTCGACTCATACGATGTATTTTTGACTTTTACTAAAAATGTTCCCGGGCTACTTAAGACTGGTTTTGTGATCCAGGGTCATATATGTGTTGTCTTTGTCACGATTCAACAGTTCATAGGCCTAGTATGAAATATCATAAATGTCAACAAATGCCAAATTTACACTTCACCTTGAATTTGGAGGGATTTTGGCCCCATTTTCAACCATGTTGAGGTCTATTATTTTTTTTTTATTAAACACTTGCATGTGCATGAGTTCACAGAACAGGCCTCAAAACCTATTTTAAAAGACTTTATAACATATTTAGCCTGTTAATATTTCAAACATTTTTTTTTGACAATCCTCAACGAGCTATAAGGAGGAAGTTGTCACAATAAAACAGCTTTCCTAATGTCAATTTAATGTATAAATCAATTATGTTTTCTTAAATGTCAGCTTATTTGTCTTCTCAACGATACCACACCTGTCACTCATCCAATCCACACTAGCTTTTATCGACAGTCACATTATAAATAGGCCCTAACACACAAAACAATGACCGTTATATAAAATATGATGAATACAAAATATAATATTATAAAAAATAGGAATAAATAAAAACATTTCAAAGTAAAAACTGGCTCACAAATAACTTAATAACAAGTGCTTTTGTTGAGCCTACTGCCTTTTAAACACTCTGCACAAATCCCTGCGCAGCAACAGTCAACCAAGCGCGTCGTTTGCTGTGTTGAATAACGTCACTCCCTGCGCAAAGCCCCGCGCAGTGACGACGCGCCGGTGCGCTGCTGCGCTCGATTAAATGACGTCACCGCGTCATGTCGACGGGCACTGTGCGCCATCTTGAACCAAAGCGAAATCACGGGTAGGTCCCTATCGCGCTGATTTCGTGCGTCTCAGCTCGCTCTCACTCCGCGCTCGTTCGCACCGTGCGCCCGCGATACCCCGGCTGAGCTCGAGGACACGCCGTACCGAAGGCTCGAACCCGAGACGAAGGCGACGATGGCAGGTAAACGCGCGGCGCGGGGGGTTTTGTGTAGGTAGGCGGGGGCGCGCAGCAGCGGTGCGGCCTAAACATTAAACCAGACCCTTTAAATGACACTAAAGCAAGCCCTTGTGTGTGCTGGTTTACGGTAGCATGCATGCTCCTGTTGGCTTTTCGTGCATGCGAATGTTTGCATTTGGGGTTTAGCTTGATCATATGATTCTTTGAGGTCGATTCGAGCATGCATTTAAATGCACTTTTGTTTGTTGCAGGGGTTGGTGGAGGCAATGATTTCCAGTGGTGCTTCTCCCAGGTGAAAGGAGCCATAGACGAAGATGTTGCAGAAGGTAAATGATGCTTTTTTCGTGTTTTTCAAAACACTTGAGTGAGTGTTTTATGTATGGAAAGACAACTGGATAACGAATGATGGCGGGAGATGGGGTCGTTATGAATTCCCACTTTTATAAATATAATTTTTCATATTCAAGAGAGTATCGTTATATTTAAAGGGGCCGTGTTTAAATGTTGGTCTTATGTGTCTGCGAAACATAACGTTAGACTGTAGCATTGATAGATATATTGTTAGTTTTAATGTCAGCTTTATGTTAAGGCAACTACAAAGTTGACTGTTAACATTTTCACATAGATGGTATAATACTTTAATAGGATGACAGTATTTTTCCATCCAACTATGTGCACTTAAAAGGTGTCATACAGGTAGGATAGAGTAATATTGTGATGGGGAAAATTGCACGTTAAATACTGTGAATATTATCCCATGTTTGTTTTATGTTAAGCCATCTACATGGTATGGCAAATGAAAGGTTGACAACTGTCTCAAACATTTGGGCGTTTCAAATGTACAGCCTGTTCTGTCAAAACATGCCGAAAATATCGATGAGTCGTCTTGCATTCACGGGCGTGCTCTCATTTTTCTATAGAAATGCAATCTTTCAAGAAAATGATCCTCGCCTCTGACTAGTTAGTAAATTGACGTCCCACCTCAACTGTCTGTCCTGAAGGAAGCATGTCATTACAGGAGAGAAATCTTCTAAGATATTTGGGCGATTATTCCTATGTAGTAAATTGCTGTGCAGGAGGGGCTGAGGGACCAGCATGGAACATTGTGCATTATAATTTATAGAAAAACATTTTCGTTATGTCACGTCTTGCATTGATGGATGAGGCTGGTGGCGGTGGGTCAGTGGGAATGTGTGCTGAATTCCGGGGCTTCTTTAGAGAAGCACATCCTGTCTTTGAAAGAGCGGAAAGCACGTCTGACTGGTCCGACCAGCTTGTTTTATCCGTTTGCCTCATCCAAAGATGAGTCCATGATGGTGATCCAGACATGAAAGTTCCATAGAAAACAGATTTAAACATGTGTGTTTGTAAGCAAGCGGAGATTTATGTCCAGTGGTGAGACTGTGTCCATACAAGACTGTGTTCATGAACATGAATACATTGAACTTTCCCACATTGTTTTGCAGAGAATAGTTGTGCGATTGATGTATCGTGACCATTTGTCAGTTAGATCTGTTCAGGGAAGCCTTCAAGGTTGAAGTTTGATATTTTCTGTAATGCGCTTCAATTCACTTCATTTTGTTACTTTATTTGTTTTATTGTTGATGTTTATTTGACCTCCAGATCTCCGCTTCACCCTCTGTGAAAATAAAAACAGATTTTTATGAAACGGACACACATGGACTTGTGTAATATCATCCCAGCGGAGTGGCCCTTATGTGCAAGAGATTGTTATTTAAAGATCACCGTGCGATTGCTTAAAATGATAATCTTCCATGTAGTTCTGAGGCGGTGGGAATTTCTTTTAAACGCCGATGTGATAAGTATGCACACTCGGGCAAATATGTAAGTTTGTCTCTCTTTATCTTGACCCATCAAGGCATGTGTTTGTATATCTGGGCCAGTGTTGTGATAGTATTGTCATTTTCTAGTTCCGACACTGTGGTACATAGAATCGATTATATTGTGACTTTCCTAACTCAAAAAAAGAAACCAGAGGATTAGCTGTGAATCCAGTTAATGGTGTCATTCTCTTGTTATTAATACGCAGCATCATTTTCATGTGGAGTAAAAATGAATCCTGGTGTTGTGTGGAAGCTTAAGACTCATTTATTTTATTGAAATAAATGTGTAAAACATCTTTATAAAGAAATACGTTTTTGTAATGTTGTGTGTGTAGCTCAAACTTTCTGCTATATTCTTAAAACAACCATTGTTGCCTCTTAGATTAAAGAAATCAAGATAACACTGCAGTCCTTCTTAAACATCGTATCTCCCTATTTCCTGACTTTTATTTTTGCCATAAATCGTTATTATTTGTCATTCTTTATGTTTGTCTCTGGCAGTGGTGTAGTCTGGGCCATATGCACATATTTCGGTGTATGTTTACTTTTTCCACAGCGCTGTTTGCGTATAACGACTTCTGAAGATCTATATTAGAAGATCTATTATTTTGTGGTTGCTTTCCCTTAAGTTAATCGCCTTTTTATCATTTTGATTTTAAACACATGATTCTTTCATTCTGTTAGTGCATTTAATAAGAAAACCCACTATTTGTCGCGGCCACGCCTCCGACAACCGAATCAGAGAGAATTACGTGATATACTGATTCACGTGATATTATGATCATTATGATGAATCATGAGTCTTTGATATCGGTCAAAACTTTTACTACTAGCTTTTAATGACGTGCGACAACATAAAACGGCACTTCCGTAGCCCTACTGTTTAAAAGCTCACATGTCAGAATCCTTTAGTTTTCTCTGTATCCGTATTCCCTTTACAGTTGTTTTACACCTCGTTGTTACGTTTATTCTACGTTTAAAGTAAAGTATTTAAACAACAATATAGGTATATACTTCATACATTTATATATTCCCCACAAGTTTTCGCACAGAGCTGGCAGTGTTGGCAAGTTACATCTGTATCAAGTAAAATCTTGCAAATGTTTTTGTTATCCAGTGAAGCCTATGTGATGTGTTATAAACATATGATGCTAAGTAAAAAAAAATGAGACCTGGTTTTTCCCAATGCTATTATGTCAAAATCAAAGCATAAGTGCAGAATTATGCACGAATATCAATAAAAGACATATTTAACAGTAAAAATTGGCATGTAAGGCTACTAGAAAAAACAATCATACTGACTTCTATCTTTTTGACCATTTGGGGTTGTGGGTATAAGATACTACACCACTTTTTTGCTCCGATTGATCGGTCGCCGATCATAATCGGCCGATAATCACCTTGGGAAGTATGATCGGCGGTCTCTAAAAGGCCGATCCAGAAAAGCCGATCAGATGACGCAAAATTGACGAGACATTTATTTTACGCGCTATGAAAATGGCTTCACCGGTCTGACAATTCTACAAGGTGTGTGAAATAGACAATGCATTATCAATCTGATACGTGTTTACTATGCGAATTCCACGATGCAGGAAGCACCCAAAACATTTTTACACCAGCAACCTCTTTAGACGTTTGAGGGTTAGTCACGTAAAGTAGTGCGAGTACTTTTCAAAGTTAGCCTCGCGCAGAGTGAGCGGGCAGTTCAGCAGCTCGAGCGACACTCAGATGCAGAGATCGCGTCAACCAAAGATTCAGTTTTTCTACCAGTGATAGAAAAATCTGAAGGCAATCTGTCATTTTGGCGGACTACAATAAAGGCGACTTGTAATTCCCCTATTCATCATTTCATGTCATTAGAACGTGATCGTGAATGAATGTGATTGTGAGCGGAAGGAGGTAGACTATCGCGAAGGGACGTGTGTTTCCTATTCATGATCTTACTCTCAAATGTCTGCTCAGTTTTGCTAAACGCTCATGTGGTCAATAGAGACTCGAGGTGCATCTGCATCCATCACTCCCCGCATACATACAGGCGCGCTGTGGTGCTGTCTTTACAGAGTTTTTACCTCATAAAATAACATCTTTTTGTATTAATAATAGCTTTCAGTGAGTGGAAAAATATCTCTAACTGCGTTTTCTCTGTTCAGTGAAGCAGCACATATATGTGAACCGGGACAACAAAAGAAGTCTTATGGGTACATTTTTCGAAATTAAGATTTTTACATAATTTGAAAGCTGAATAATTAAGCTTTCTACTGATGTATAAGTTGTCATGATATGATCATATCTGGCGGAGATATACCAGTTTACAACTCTGGAATCTGAGGGTGCAAAATATTCAAAATATTGAGAAAATTGCCTTTGAAGTTGTTAAAAGGCCCTGTTAATAGCCTCACAAAATAAAGTTTTGATATATTTAGCATATTGTATTTACAAAATATCTTCATGGAACATGATCTTTACTTAATATCCTAATGATTTTGGGCATATTCGATCATTTTGACCCTTACAATGTATTTTTGACTTTAAAAATATTCCCGTGCTACTTAAGACTGGTTTCGTGATCCAGGGTCACATATGACCAAACCACAGCTTTCTTGTGAGTACAAAACACCTTTTACAGGCACCTGTCATTGTTATTGAATGGACATAAGAATATAAACATTTGCTTGTGATTAGATTATTATTTTATGTCCGACAACAGAAACATTGAAAATAAATGATAAGTCTAGCGCAACCTCTCCTCAGCTGTTAGTAACAGAGACATTTTTAAAAGCTTCAACCCTAATGCAAGGACAGTAAGAAGCATAAAGAAATATCATATTATCAGATAAAATAATGTAATAAATTTGCTTTGATCATGGCCACTTTATATTGTGGAAGACAAAGGGTTTCTGGGACTCATGTCACATACTGCTATGTTTTATGAAAATATGTGTTAACACATTCCTTGAAGCATGTAGGTTTAATGCATTATAAAAGTAGTTTTCAAGCATTGTAATGCACATTTTAATGCATTGTAATGTCTAATAGATAATTGTTATTACAGTTAATACATTATAACACTAAGCAATTCATTGTAACACGACACATTTTGAATTGGTTATAATTATTTACAACTACATATAATGCATTACAACAAACATTATGAATATTAATAATGCATTTTACCCTTTAATAACTCTTTATAATGCATTATACATAAATGCTTCAAGGAAAGTGTTTCCAAATATGTTACTTACTAATATTCATTTGTTAATTCATGACACTTTCTCCTCTGGTACTGAGAAAGCTTCAAATAGCTCCTATGATCGGTGATCGGTATCGGCCGATACAGCTTTCAGTGATCGAGGATCGGTGATCGGCTCAAAAAACCCCGATCGGAGCACCCCTAGTTAAGACATGCTGCTGTATTGCCTGAGTGACTTTTATTCGAACAGAAAAAGCAATGTAAGCACAATGAATTTGTATGAATGAACGAGTTCTGGTTGAAGGGTCCGTTTCAAGCACATCAGGGTTTCCTCATCATCTTACCTGCCCAGCGCGGTCGCAGGACGCCCCTCTCTTACCCACCCCTCGGGCGAGCCCACGCCGTCCGCACCGCATCTTCTTCCCGGCTCCTAAATCTTCGGCGGCTGTCTTGTGTTTGCGCTGCCGACACCCTTTCTCTGAGCTATAATGGCCTCTCTCTGCCTTTCAGGATGGGTATGTGCGCGTTTATCTCCGTCCGACTTTCACAGCGAGGGCTCTGCTTGTTTTTCAGCCGTTCCAGGTCAGGCTTGGTCTGCGTATCCCAGTCCGATGAGGCACCTCGGTGGTCTCGTGTCATCTGATGTTGTATTGTTTGGGTTTGCTGTGTGATGCTGAGATTTTATCTCCATCCGAGAGGCGCTGATGTAATCGATGCTGTAGGTTGTGGGGGGATGTCCGATGTGGAGGTTGGCTGCTTCGGGATGAATCGCTAATATTTGCTTAGGTGTCGTTTTTTTTGGGATCGGTGGGCATCATTCGTGATATACCTGACTGTGTCTCCTCCGCAGCTGATGCTGTTGTTGTTTGTATACAGTACTGTAGTTCAGCTCAGCCTTTACAGTTTTGTGTTGTTTATCGTGACCAGGAGGAGGATGTGCAGACGCAGCATAAGATTAAAGATCAGAATAGTTAATAACTGATCGTGTTGATAACTCAAACATGTTTAGCTCACCTTAAGGCTTGCATTATATTCATGACAATTATGGCACATTTTTCCTCCAATTTTTATTGCTGTTATTTGTTTAAATGTTTTGGAATTCCATAGAATACAATGATGTATAAGGGTTGACAAATATACGCTACATGTGAACTATGGTGTGATAGCAAAAATGTTGATTATATTTATGTTAATGTAATATTATTATTTAAGATTATTTTACAGGACATAAATTATATTAGGACACAAGTGAGATGTATCTCCATTTTTTCATTTTTGCTGTCACGGCATAAAACACAATTCCAGTATGTTTGTCAACTACCCATAAATACTTCATTATTGACATGTTTATTAAATAAAATGTGTACCAGAAAAGTTTAAGAGTTAAAGAATCTTTAACTAGTGTAAAGTAGACTCGGCTCATGATTTTCAGGAAATAAAGAGAACTAATGGTTACCTTGTTTTCTGCAGTGAACGTTTTTAAATAAAAGCAGTTGTCCACTTTTTGCCTTTTGTTTACGTCTCGAAAATTGTATATTAATGTTTATATACTGTACATCGTTCAATATTTCGGTTATCGGCTTCTAATGTAAAAGAATCATCAGTTATCGGCCGTAATTTACATATTTGTGCATCCTTAACAATTCATTTGCATTATATTAATGACAGGGCTCTAGACTGCGACCAAAATGCTTGCAAATGCGATAATTATTTTATAACTTGTGAGGTCAAATGTCACAGGGTGCGAGTCCATAAAATAATTTTTGCATCGCCAAAGATTTACTTGAACATTTAATGTGATTTACGAGTGGTGAATGAAGCACTTGTGATAAGTGCAGAAAAGAGCGAGCAGAGACCTTGTGCACTCCCTCGGTCTCCAAACTAAAGTGTGTGTTCGACTTTATTCTATGTTGCGCAGACCGGTTGGCATAAAAGCACCGCAGAACAGACTGCTCCATATGCTTTCCGCACATGCAGCTAAAGCACAACTCCTGTCCAGTGGACTTAAGTTTTTTGCGATGTCCTAACATACTATTACAATTTCCGCTTATGTCCGATTCGCGACGTAATGACTCATTTGAACCGATTCATTTTGTTGAAACAACTCGTATGTCAAACACTGATCTCAGGAGATTCACGGAAACCCATCAAATCAGTCACTCAAAACACATCAGAACACAAGCGCAATGCCAAGACCATTAAACAAGAGTGGTTAGTACGATTTAGTATCGGCTAGTATAGGCTATTTAATATAAAACAAAGTTTCTTTGCATTTATTTTGGATTCATTTCACTCGCAAGTGTTAAAGCGCAAACATGAAGCAGTCTGTAGCCGACTATTTTAAAAGACAGACTGACAAATTAACGCGCGAGGGCGGCTTGTTTGCGAGTGAAGTTAGTTGATGGCGCACAGCAAATTTACTTAGTTTTAGTCTTTTCTGCGATTGAAACTTGTTTCCCGGCCTCATTGAGTTCATAAAGCCTCCATCTAGAGCACTGTGATATTGCTAATTGTGGTATTCTTGTTGTAAATTGATCAACTTTAGTAATAGAAGTATACTTTAATATATACTACAGTAAGGTTCAAACACACTATATTATCTAAGAATATATAGGCCTAGTAAATACTACAGTATAGGCTACTACAGTGTTTTTTATGTGGACAAACATGAATGTCCTTTGTTGTAACCAGTCTATTTATGTGATGATCTGTGCATTTGTGCCTTTTAAAGATGATAAGAGAGGTTTATACTTGTGCTACCTGCTACAAAACTTCAGAACTATGTAGCACCAGTGCTATGTGCAAAAAACGTAATGTACAACCTTGTATTTCAATTCAGATTGTGGATCGAGATTCTTTATGAAGATCGTGATATGCTTTTTTGGGAAGATCGCCCCTTGCCCTTTTAGAACTTCACACAAAATCTAAATGATACCAAGCTTGTGTACTCGTATTTGTAATGACACACCGATACCAATGACCAAAACCTCACGTGACATACATAGAGCCCTATAATTAAACGCGGACGGAATCGAGGAATCCAGGCATAAAAATTGAATTTGCTGTACAACACGGAATGACACTGAATCTGGCAACTGTATTATTTCCTAACAAGAAATTAGCACTGAACCACTACTAACAAAATATTCAGATACTGTTTAAATATGTATTCTGCTTGTTTTGCGTGACTGTGTGTGAGTGGTGCGGTTGTGTGTACTGAACCTGAACGCATTATGCTTTTGAAGCTCTCAGAGCCTGGGTTTCACTGCATGAGGACACAAACACTTAAACAAACACCATTTGTGGCGATCCGTCAAAACAAAAGTCTGGTTAACTTAAACAAACGCTCTTTGCGGCGTCCGGTCAAAATAAAAGTCTGATTGACTTGAACAAGTTAAAATACACTCACAATTTACCACACCACCCCCTCCCCTCAATTTTTTTATAATTCGACCACGGAGTATATTGTTTACTTTAGCAAACTGAAGTAAATGTACTAGTGAAATTGTGCTACTTATCATAAAAAAATAATTTCATTTAAAAATAGTACTTCAATTTAAGGAGACCTAAAAACAAAAGGTAAAAAATAGTACCAGTAACATACTGGTCTATTAACATAATTGTACATTATACAGGTATCGGTTATAGGTATAGGTATCTGTATCGGCGAGTACCAGAAAAAAAATATCAGTACTCGTACTCGGTCTTTAAAAATGGTATCGGTGCATCCCTAAAAACTAGTTTTAGCAGAATATAGTTTCTCTCTTAAAGATTTGATTGAAATATAATCCTGCACATTCTATCAGGTTTAATGAGATTTAGAGACTAATGCTCCAGTCATCCCATTACTTTCTGTCATATAGGTGTGACTGGAGATTGATTCATCGCACGCACACACCTCTTGTTTTATACATTTGTATTAACTAATGGCTTTTTTTGTCTTGTGGAAAACGAATGTGGAAAATTCTCTTCCTCCCTCTCAGGCTTGTTCCTAAACTCTCGGGACATCTCTATTTATATATCATAATATAAGATGCTCAGAAAATGCTGTTAAACTCTCCATGAAATCAAACTGGAAAATTCTAAGTTTTAAACAGTGTGGCGGTTATTATTATAAATGATTTATCCGTGCACACCATTATTATTTGAAATAATTTGCACTTGTAATCTTTAATCAAAAACATTAAGCTCCTCTCCCCCTCTCAACAACAACTCTTCACTACATGATGGCGACAACAAAAAATAGATAAAACTATACTGCGGTCCAATGTTAAGGTATTTTTAGCCCTCCCCTCCAGACCCAACTTACCCCAAACCAATCGAAAACGGAGTGCGGAAAAGAAGTCAATCGCAACTTCCGTTTCATGGTGACTTTAAGAACCTAAAGGGCCAAAAAGCTAAATAAATGTCCCCTATATGTATACGATATGCTTTGAGAGACTTGAAACATACAGCATAAGTTATAATTATCATTTTTTTGGGAGCTTCACAGCATCTGGGCTCGTGTTGTCGTGACTTTCTCTTCTGTTGTCCAATCTAGAGTTGTTTCATAGATCATAAAGGTGCCGAATCAAATGACTCTTGTTCTCCTAAACCGTAATGTGCAATGTTATTTGTGGATCTACGGGATGTTCAGATAGGTTTGGAGGATGTTGATTTGGTATCTTGGCTGCGATGAAACATGCTGTTTATGTTTTGTATTTTCTCAAATCATAACCTTCAAATCTTTTTTTAAATCTGTCACAATAAAGTGTTGTCATGCTTCATACTGCAACTAAACATGTAGCACTGTAACTTCCTGCATAGTAGCACTTCTTGTTTAATTTAGTTTGTCACTCATTGGTTGTTTCTTACCACGTTTTATCTTTTGCAATCTTTGTTCTTAATAGATACTGAACTGTCTTTTTTTTTTTGAAAGCACCGGATTCTACATTTACCACAACTTCTTTGTTGGTCCAGTAAAAATGTTTGCAGTAAAATAAAAATGGATTGCGTCACTGACGGCAGATTATAGAGGTGTGAATTTGGGGCCTGTAATGAACTGATGGTTGAGTTTCAGGAACACTGAATCATGCTTCTGTTCCCAGATGTCCTTCCCTCTCAGCGAGAGATCAGAAGAGAGCGAGCGAGAGAGAGAGAGAGAGAGAGAGAAATTCACATGAAACCAATGTGTTAGGATTGTGTAGTGTCACAGGTTCATGTTTAAATGCATAGTTCGCCCAAAAATAAAAATTCTGTCATCATTTACTTGTCCTCATGTGATTTTTATACCTGAACGATATTTGAATATTCTTCCAAATATCTTTTTTTTGTGTTCAACAGAACAAAGAAATGTATACAGGTTTATAACAACCTGAGGGCAAGTAAATGATGACAGAATATTCATGTTCGCGTGAATTCTCCCTGTAATGTTCATCATATATGAGACCAAGCACAGTTTTTCCCTGTGTTGATGTATTTCCTTTTGAAACAGGAAGTTGTGATGGGACGTACATTGAGATGTTTTTTATATATATGCTTTACATACTTTTGCTGGTCGTTGTCAGGTGATGTTGGAGACTTGAATGTACAATGTTTAGAATGCATTTCACTACACATTTTATTTTTATAATAAGAGATTATTGACATTTAAGCATTTCGGAGACTAGTTTTAGGGCAGGAAGTTATTTTTTATGGATTGATTGTGCACCATGAGACTGGAGGTCTATTATGATCTTACGTCGGCTGAAATGTGTTTTTGTGTGAGTTTTTTCTCAGTTTGCCAATTGAATGTATGAAATAAATGACTTTTCTTAACTATCTTCCTTTTTGGTCTCCAGCGGACATTATATCAACTGTTGAATTTAACTATTCGGGAGAGTTACTAGCCACAGGAGACAAAGGGGGAAGAGTCGTCATATTTCAGCGAGAACAAGAGGTGACGCCAACCAAAGATTTCTATTATTGCACTTCATCTTTCTGTTAACAGTAAAATGGAGTTTGTGTTAATGTTTGTTTACTGATCTGTTCCCCTCGCAGAGTAAAAACCGGTCTCTCTCCAGAGGAGAATATAACGTGTACAGCACTTTTCAGAGTCATGAACCGGAGTTTGATTACTTAAAAAGTTTAGAAATCGAGGAGAAGATCAATAAAATCAGATGGCTCCCGCAACAGAACGCTGCACACTTTCTTCTGTCCACAAACGGTAAGAACAGAAACCAAACTTATTGAATTATTATTTTTGTGATGCCTAGCAATTTCTTTAAATGAAGTGAGCTCACGGGTTGACAGTTCTTTTATGGAATTGATGTGGAATTTCATCTGTACATTACTTTTTGTTTTCTCAAACAGACAAAACCATCAAACTATGGAAGATTAGCGAGCGAGACAAACGGGCGGAAGGATATAATCTTAAAGATGAAGATGGAAGACTGAGAGATCCATTTAGAATCACATCGCTACGGGTGAGCGATGCTTGTTCACACTGCTTTAAGAAATATTAAATGGACAATGTTCGTTTTTATTAAATATTAGATTGAAAGAGCTCATTGAACTGTTTAGATATTATTTTATTAATGTGTTGTTTTTACGTTGGAGTCATTTCAATGTTTTACTTTCATGTTATTCTTTATTTTATTATCTTTTGGTATTATGTCACATTTAGTAATTTGGCAGACGCTTTTATCCAAATCTACTTACAGAGAGTTGCAATAAGCGATATGTCATACAGGAGCAATAATACAATAGGTGCTTATACGAAGTTACTAGTTTTAACAAAAGCTAGACCACTACCTGTTCAAATAAAGAGAGAGGGTTAATGTTTTTTTTACCTCGCAGTAGGCCTGTCGTGAAAGCATCTTTTTGTTTGGCGATTAATTGCCTTAGAAATAATTGCGTTTGTCGACATTATTGTTATTTTATACATTTTTTATGCCATTCATTAATGGGGTCATATGGCGCGAATACGTGTTTTTCTGTGTCTTTGGTGTGTTATAAGTTGCCCATGACTAAGACTGCCCAAATGTATACGTAAGGTGGGAGCACCTGTCAGTACAATTGCTTTGGGACCTGATGTTCCAAATATGGTAAGAGGCGTTACACTTCTGTCACACGCTTGCAGTAGTCGACCAATCCAGACGCACTGGTTAACTGGACATTTGAGCCCGCCGATTCGGACAGAACTTACATGAGGTGTTTAACTTCATGAGCATGCTGCACGGACCGATCTGCTTAAGATGTCATTGTCATACGAGAGCGATACGAGCATAAGCAGCTCGTCATGTTTTTAACTCTCGCGTACTTTATTACGATAAAGCCGATCGTTACACACAGCGTTGCATTATGTTTGACAAACCTAATATCTGGAGTAGTTTCGCCTAGGACAACACTCCCTGCACGTATATTGCATCACCAAAAACTACCGACGTCAAGTTTATATATCCCGCAATAAGCGATAAATTGACTACAGCGACAGGCCTACCTCGCAGTGTTCATGTTTCGTAGTCAGGCTGGCGTCAGGTAGCAGAGCTGAATTATTTTATTATATGTGAAAGCAACAGACATCTCAAGTCGAATACAAAGCATTTCATATGTTCGACATTATGGCAAGATAGAATTTGAACGTTTTGGTGGAAGTACATTTAATATAACAATCAAGAATAGTTCTCTGACATAACTCCTCAGAAATCAGTATGTTTTATCATATGAATCCAGGATGAAGGAGACTCAATATGGACTTTTCTCGACCATGTTAATATTTCATGAATCGTGTCTCTCTCTGGCTGCTCTGCAGGTTCCTGTCCTGATGCCGATGGACCTGATGGTGGAGGCGAGCCCGCGCAGAATATTCGCAAACGCACACACATATCACATCAACTCCATTTCAGTAAATAGTGATTATCAAACATACCTTTCTGCAGACGACCTCAGAATAAATCTCTGGCATTTAGAAATCACAGATAGAAGTTTTAGTATCCTTTTTGTCATCAGTTTTATTCATCTTTGTGTTAATTAAATTGTTTCCTTTTGACCGAAATAGAATTTGGTTTCGTCTTAAAGGGATAGGTTGACAACAATGGAAATTCCTTCGTTTAGTCACCTTTATATCATTTTAAACCTGTATGACTTTCTTCTGCAGAACACAAAAAAGATATTTTAAAGAACATTGATAACCAAACAACATTGGATGGAGATTAAACGCCGAGACATTTTTCTAAATATCTTGTGTTTCACAGAAGAGTCACGTTATTTTGCTGTGGTATAAGGTCAGAAGGTCAAGGACAAGCCCTTTAAACATCCACCAATCGCCTTCTTCAGACCATCATGTCTCCAGCCATAACACATCTGAACCTCTTGTGTTTGAAGTTCTCTGCTATTTCTGTTGGTTTCCTTGACCCGTTCACCCTCAGACATTGTAGATATAAAGCCGGCCAATATGGAGGAGCTGACAGAGGTGATAACAGCAGCCGAGTGCCACCCGCATCAGTGTAACGTCTTTGTGTACAGCAGCAGTAAGGGAACCATCCGTCTGTGTGACACGAGGGCGGCGGCGCTCTGCGATAGACATAGCAAATGTGAGTACCTCTGTCTGAATGCTTTGTTTTTAAACCCTCTGTTTCCCTTTTGTCTATTTTTAAGCGTTAAGCGTGTCCGTCCCTGACACAGTGTCCTCTTTTCCTGGAACCCGATCATGTTCTCTCATTAACAGGCTATGGAAAGACTGTTTTTTGTCAGCAGGGCTTCGCGTTACGTAATCTCGGGATTATGTAATTGATCGAACGCTCTATTCTCAGCCATTTAGAGCAACCAGCTGTTTACTTCCTGTGCAGGACATTAGGCGTTTAAGTACATGACATTGAAATGGTTTGGATGTGAGCAACAACCCCCCTGACACACACCTTTAACCCCTCTATCAGTAGCTTAGTTTGCACCATTTACTTTGCGTATCTGTAAAACTAGTCTCAATTTTTGGTCTCATGCTATAAAGTGGTAAATTAAGCTGTAGGCATTATTGTTTATCTTGCACTTGGCCGTCATGTTGAATCCAACTGATGTTGTGGTGTTATTTTGCATTTTTAAATCCGTTTTGTGAAATATTTTCCTGGACCTGGGAGGAAGATGTTTTATTCTTTTGGAAAAAACGAAACAATTAAAAATTATGGTTTTTAGTGCACAGTTTAAAAAAATATCTTAAAACTCCTTTGGTAAAAAAAATGGAAGGATTTTCATTACTTTGGGGAAGTGATGCAAGGCTCTAGACTGCGACCAAAATGGTCGCAAATATGATAGTTTTTTATAACGTGCAAGGTTAAATTTCACAGGGTAGCATTGGTGCGAGTGCGTAAAACAAATTTTTGCCCCGCCAAAGATTAATATTAACACTGAATGCTGAATGACACGCTTGTAGTAAAAGCAGGAAAGAGCAAGAAGAGATGAACTTAAGTCTGTGTTTAACTTCATTCGGTGATGCGCAGGCCAAACGGCATTTAAAACGCTCTCACTGAACTTTGATGTCATATTCTGATCGTTCTGCGCTGCATTATGGTTACGATAAATAAGTATGCGACCAAATTGTAAGTTGGTGCGACCAACTGAGAAAGTGAGTGGCACCATTACGGCCAATGGGGAAAAATGAGTCTAGAGCCCTGTGATGTCAAGTTGAGCGCATCGCATTGTGGAATAGATTCCATATATTGAGCTTTGCAAATGTAGTGGTTACCAAAATACATTATCACTCGTTACCCGTTTACAAGTTCGATAAATAATTTTCTTCAACTAAGTGAGGCACAATTAATTTTTACTAATGAAATTGTCATCCTCTCTCTTCCCTGGTTGGTTTATTTTTAAGGTGCATTAGCATTTAATTCTAGAGTCCTGCTTGAAGGTGATGCGTTGAGGGTGATGAAGATTGTCTTTTACTCCACCCTGAGATTTGTTTTGTGCTTTAAAGGAATGCAGTTGTGCTTGTTATTTATAGCGGACAACATAACAGAGTTTGGGTGTTGCTCTGCCCTGGAGGCCCAGGGGGTGGCAGACACAGACATTTGTTGCATGAGTCTATACGTGATTAAAGCTAGTAAAGGTTATTTTAAAGTATAAAATTAAGCTTAAGCTTGCGGTGCAACTGTGACTTTTAGGAGTAACGCAATACTGAAACGCTTTCTGTTGAAGGGTAAAAACTAGTATGATGTGCCAAATGCTGCCTTGAAGGGCATGTAAAATGTGAGCTGGGAGTTGTAAAAAAGTTTCTTGTGATATGAAAAGAAAATTGTCATCTTAAAATAATTATTTTTCTAAAGTTTTCGAGGAGCCTGAAGACCCCAGCAGCCGGTCGTTCTTCTCTGAAATCATCTCCTCCATATCCGACGTCAAGTTCAGCCACAGCGGGCGATACATGATGACTCGCGATTACCTCTCTGTCAAAGTTTGGGACCTGAACATGGAGAACCGGCCCGTGGAAACCTACCAGGTTATTCATTTTGACTGCCGACATTCCAAACGTGCTCGTGCATGTTTCTTAAACGTTTTGGATTATAACATTCTTCAAATACTACTGCGCAAAGTTTCGAGATGCGCTTAAACATGTCTTATTTCACCTTATCTTAGGCTTTTATTGATCATGTGCTTCAATTGCAGGTACACGAGTACCTACGTAGCAAGTTGTGCTCGCTCTACGAGAATGACTGCATTTTTGACAAATTTGAGTGCTGTTGGAACGGTTCAGACAGGTGAGGCCTTATTTAAACATTTTATTTTATGAGGGTAGATACTTAACGGCAAAGTGTTCATCTTTGCAAAGTAACCATTGATTTAAAATCTATTGTTTAAAGCCAACCAATCAAAGCTTTGTCTTCCTGTTATCGCTTGAAAATAAATAAAATATGGTCACGTCCGTCTCTCATTGGTCAATCTCCCGTCTGATTTCCGTTCAGTGCCATCATGACGGGTTCCTACAACAACTTCTTCAGAATGTTCGACAGGAACACGCGCAGGGACATCACGCTGGAGGCTTCGAGGGAAAACAGTAAACCCCGTGCCATGCTCAAACCGCGGAAGGTGTGCACCGGCGGCAAACGAAAGAAAGACGAAATCAGCGTGGACAGTCTGGACTTCAACAAGAAGATCCTTCACACCGCCTGGCACCCGAAGGAGAACGTCATCGCTGTGGCCGCCACCAACAACCTGTATATATTCCAGGACAAAATGAATTAAAAAAAGTGATTTAAAATAAAAAACCACGACAAAAAAATAAAATCATGAATTATCCCCGTCCCCGTTTCTCTCGGCACAGGCCCGAGGACGCTCGAGAACACTTTGCAACGTTAAGCCTAGTCGTAAATCTGTATGAGAAATATGGCCCTATCGTCTCCTCGAAGAATGAGTTGAAGCACTTGTGTAAAGGGAGATGAGACCGACCGCATATTTGGAAAAGCCCGTTAATAATTCACGACGACCCCTCCACACCAAACAACCCCGGGGGGTCGATGTCAAGCAACTCACACCAATGCGCATTAGGAGGCCAGAAATCACAAGTCCTACATGTATTCGTCTTCGGCTGAGCCTTACGTTTTTATGATTGACGACCAAAAGTATGGAAACGCTCCACGGGACGAGAAACAAGTCTCGCTGTCAAAATCGTATGTAGTCACTGTTCGACTTGAAATTCAGACCTTTGTGAAACACCATGTTTTGTTAACATTCCTTCCCCTGGCCTACGTCTCAGGCCCTGTCTACCTTTTTAAGCACTTAAACAGGTCTCCATTTTGGTCAGTGGACAGTTGTTTTTACTTTCGTTCTGTTTTTATTTTCTATTGTTTTCTCATGCATAATATCTACTCACTGACTGTATCTATATATTGCACCATCCGGTGTCAAACCACTCAATAAAAGTAACATAACTACAAAGAGAAAGTGTTTTTACATTACGAGCAGGTATGTATGGGTTTTATGTTCCTCGTTCGCATGTAATCTGCATTTGTAGATCTGGAGAGTGAAAATGTGAACCCGGACTGCTGAAGCCGGACTGGAAATGTTATTGAGGAATTCCCGAAAAAAAAAATGTGTAATGTATACAGATGAATTTGGTTTTTAAAAATGAGGCAATGTGAAAGGTAATAAACTAAATAGGAAAGGGAATTCCTCTGTAACGTGCCGGTCGGGAAGCAAATCTGCATATTGTAGTACTTGAACTTGCAGTTGCACTGTTAGAATGAGGACATTGGCCATGATAAGTGTCAGTATTGTTGTCTGGTTTGCATTTTAGATCATGTTTTTTTATTTTGTTTTTATTACAGTTATGTCTTTCTTTATTTTGTAAAGGGATTCTACCGCCTTATTAATTACCTCGAAGACTAGATCTCAATATTCCCAGCGCTTACCCACAATACTCATCTCCCTACGTGCTTTTCTTTTTGAGCACTTCGTTGTCCGTTTATGTGCTGCTACGGTTCTGCGGCTTAGTATTTGGACACTAAAAGAGACATCACACGGTTAATGTTGACCGGCGTAGAACACTCCCATCAAACACGATGTGTTGAGTGCCTCTTTAAGACAGTACTGACGTTCCTCCAGTCAAGCGAAGATGAACACAGATCAGGTGCTGTTTTTGAGATGCTCGTAGTTCAATTCCTGTGCAAATGTAAATGATTTGTGCAGAAATGTGATCTGGATTCTCCCGCATCAGTACTTGGTTTAAGATAAGCGGTGATGACAAACTGAAGGCTGCTGAATTTTGACATGCAGCAGCTAAACTTATGTCAAAATGACGAACGTTAACTTGACGGTTATAAAGTACAAAGTTATTGTATAGCTGATTGTGACGCTCTTGAAATCTGGGAAGTCGCGGGTCGGATGAGAACTCTGACCGTGATCCTTGTTAAATGATGATGATGATGCTAACATTGTGAAAGTGTACACTTGTTTGATTATTTTTGACCAAAGTTAAATAAACTTTTAATTGTGTTTATCTGAAAACAGCACACTGCCCAACACTTCTTCAAGCAACACTAGCAAATTTATAATACAATTGTAATGCTTACTGCACATATGTGTGAAAAGCAACATGTAGAATGCTTATTTGTCATGTGACTTGACGATACCTCAGATATATACTTTTTTTGTTTGCATGTATGTTTTTTGTTTGCATGTTTATGTAAATTTGTGTTAAAAAAACTTATTTACAGATTGAATCATAAGGTTTTCTTATGCGGTTACAAAAATCATGATATTATAATTACTTTTATTAAGCCTGTTAAAGGAGTATTTTGTGCCTTTGAGTAGCAAAAAAGCATGCTTTTTCTGCAGAAAACAAAGATATTTTAAAGAAACATCATTGGACTCCATTGACTTCCATTGTATGGACACAAAACCATGAGACATTTTTCAAAATAACTTCATTTGTTTTACAGAATAAGGAATAATACACCGGTTTTGAAAGACATGAGAGAGAAATTACAGCGTTTATATTTATAGGTGAACTTGTTACTAAAGAAACTTAAAGGATAATTTTAAGATACTCTAACAAAAACAGGGTAGTCCTCAATGAATATAAAACAAATCAATGAAGTCAAAGAGATGTTTGTGCGGTTTTGGTGTTTGATACATTGAATAATTGTAGGTTGCCTACACATCGATAAGTGTTAACCACACACATAAGAGACGTGTATCTTTGTCTTAATTTACAACTCTAAAATATTGCTGAAGCTTTCTAATAATTAACAGTCTGAAAGGTAGAAATCAAAGTGTACAGTGTGGTGTAATTTCAGACATTATTTGATTGTAATTCAAGTGAATATTTTAAGGGATTACTATCACAACGACCTTAATCATATTCTGGATGTTTCTACCACATCCATTTCTTTTCTGTTCCACTTACAGTTGGAAGGAATATTAAATTCTGTCCCACAAACTGCAGGAGTCCTGTCTATGACAGATTGAAGAAAAACATCAACTGTAACAACTAGTTGGTGTAAAACTGCGGTGTCTGCAATTATTAACCCTGAAAAAACAAAACAAGTGTGAGTTTCACAAGCTAAATAAGATATTAAATATTTATAAATAAAATATTTTTAATTTCACTGGGACTTTAAGGTCGCGCTTATTGTGTTTTTTTTACAAATATCAACTGGATGTTAAACAAAAGTGGATGTGTAAAGTTGAAGTGACTTAGGGCTGTTGGATTCTGAGTTTTTTGGAGTCGGTTCCAATTCCTGGTTTGGGAATCGAAAGAATCGATTCATAGCTGCAGTTTTCGATTCCTGCTCAATTACCTGTTTTACTAAAGTTTTTTACGAATTAAAAAAAAAAATTAATGCAATTCAATTTTCTAAATTGTCACTTTTTACATGTATTAATTGTTTATTGTTTCTATAACAAAAACCTTAACCAAATAGGTCGATCTTGTCCGGCAATTCCATTAATAATATCATTAATAATCGAATTTACTTGCTGTTTTCAAAGATAAAGCACAGGTCAAATTACTATTTATAAAGTTATTAAGCAGTGTACACAAAAAAAACGTGAGGAATGTAGATGGACAGATAATCAGTAAATTGTATTAAAATTATATAAGAATACTGTGCATATAAATATTACTGTTAAATGCAAGTAGTGCAAACAGGTGTTAAGTCATTTTTTTTTAATTGTAAGGTTAGGTTTAGGGTTGAGGTAGATGTAGATATAGACGTTAGCTAATGCAATTTATTGTAATTTTGTAAAAGTTTGAGAACCACTGCTATAATCAATAATCTTTGTAATGTCCACCTTCATATTCAAATCAAAATATAGGACTTCAACCTGTAAAAGTATTGCCTTAGCATAGTGTTTTATCCCTTTGCAAGAAATTTGAAGATTCCAGGACACCTGTTACAATTGGCAGACATTTATTTCAGTTTAAGTCCCTCCATTGATACAAAACCACTATGAAATTGACACATACACTG
Source organism: Triplophysa tibetana (assembly GCA_008369825.1). Lineage (NCBI taxonomy): Eukaryota > Metazoa > Chordata > Actinopteri > Cypriniformes > Nemacheilidae > Triplophysa > Triplophysa tibetana. The sequence continues at coordinate 3,019,490 of CM017893.1, forward strand.
AATGTGATTTTGAAAGACTACAAAACATGCACAGATTTGCACAGAATTTCCCTTAAACTCCCTGCCTGAATCAATAAGGCAAACTTTGAACTGGAACCGTTTCAGACGGACAAGAACATTCTTGGAGCTCTGGTCAACACTAAGACAAACAACATTGCGAAATGCATATCTCAGGTTTTTCTCAAATAATTTGTCCCTGTCATGTAAATTCAATTGAGATTCAGCTGTTCATATAGTAACCAAATGTGTGGTTAGTATTGAGGACGGTTGCTGTAAGTTATGTGCTATATAATACTGTGTACTTCTCAATTCCCAAAGAAAATGTGTATTTTGGTGTTCGAAAACAAAAACCAACGACCTCACGGCACATGTAACTGCACGGTGCCATTAAAATACATGATTTATCAAAGCGTCTCATAAACACAATCCCAGTTTTGATATGGGGTAGAAAGTTGGAAATCTCTTCGCAATTCACAGTCTTGTTTTCAAGTACGACATCTTTAGAACTCTCAGAATCCAGCATCTTGTGATCCACTTGTCTTTCCGTTCTACCATTTCTTTCTCTCTCGCTCTCATCCCTTATTCCCCCATTTGATAATCCAGCCGTAATATTCATAGTAGTCTTGATACAGGACAATACAAAATTATGAGGAGGCATAACATCTAATTCTATCTCGTGGCCTTCCCGTGCAGTGATAACCATGGGACGGTGTATTATCTGTCGAGTCAAGAGAGGAACTGTGGGAAAGGCCAGTTAAATACACACGGGGAATCGAGGCAGTGTGGCCCACAGCCAGGGAGAGGAAATGGATCATGTGTGACCTCGTCTTATCTGCATCTACACAAGCACAGATTGAAGATAAAGCAGAAGAGATGGTTGATGTACGGATGTGAGAATTTCTTGCTTTCTCCTTTCACAGGGTCTCAAAAGGTGCCGGAGGTGGTTATACGTCTTCCAATGTACACTCTAAAGAGGAAAAGAGGGTGGTTTGTTAGAACAGATTGATAATGTGGATATTCAATAAGTGAGGGATTGGGATATTTCAGTATGTCCTCAAATGGGCCGGTTCTTTTCGCAGCTTCTCTTTCAAAGCGATACTCAATTTGAGGTTTTATTCTTCTCGCTGTTGCTGTGAGCAATCAGCAGAGAAGTGCCAAGTCATGCTAACCCCCGTCGAGCGCGCTAGCATGCATTCCAGCGCGCAGACTGCATCCACCGCTGACCCGTATCAAGAGCAGGACTGCTACTGTTAAATATTGTGTCTACCATCACAAGTATAAATACATTAAACTAACTGGAGTTTGTTCAAATTGCATTGCTATGTTCATTGCAGTCATTGTATGGTTAAGGTCATGTGCTTATTCGATGATTTTAATAATACAAAAAATCTAATTTTCACAATACTTAAACTTGTGTATCCTTCATTTGTTTTGTGTAATAACATTTTGGCATATACTGTATCATTGGCCATATAGCTGTAGACGATTTAAGCCCTGTCTACACCGGACGCTCCACAACACACCGCTTGTTCTAATGAGATTGTTGTGTCCCGCCCCATCCAGTGTGGACAAAATGGTTTTGAATGCGTTTTATTGTCTTTTGTCGTGTCGCATCGCAGACATGGTGTTAAAGGAATAGTTCGCCCATAAATAACAATTTTGTCATAATTTGCTCACCATCCAGTTATTACAAAGCTGCATTCATTTCTTTGTTGGGCTAAACACAAATGAAGATATTTTAATCAAATTTTGTAACTAAGCCTTTTTGGGTCACCACTGACTCCCATTGAATAAAAGACTTCTATGGGAGTCAATGGTGACGCAAATGGCCTACAAAATGATAATTTTTGGGTGAGCTATTTCATTAAATGCAGTGCATAAGATATGGACTTCTTTATTGGCATATATTAAACTTGAATTACACCCTGAATCTTCTTTTACTTTATAGAAAATAGTAGCTTGGGTGAGTACTGAGTTTATAATAGCAAAACGTTTTTTGAAAATAAATGACATCATTCTGCATGGAATTTCTTCTTCTATTCCTTTTATACTTCTATTGCAAAGTTAACGTTGTTCTATTATGTGTACTTAAAAAGCAAATTGAACCTTTTTAGTTTGTTTGAATAGATACATCAGCTGAAAATAAACATTAGGTTTGTAAAGGACAAATGAGGAGCTCTGATTCTGATTTAACAATACTTAGCCTAATGTGACTCTGGTTACGTATCATAAGAACTGTTCCTGGTTCAAAGGTCATACTCACCCGAGACCGACAGCAAGGATGTGCGAGATGACGAGAGAGGGCAGAAAAACTTTGAGGAACTCTGTAGAGAAGATTCCTCCTTTCTTCATCACACTGGTGTTCCTCATGCTCAGTGTGCTGGAACGCTTCGGGTGCTTCAGTATGAACTCCCTACAAAGGGTTAATTTACTTCATTATGTTCTTCATTTTATCACCAAACAGCATGTGAAATCAGATGTCAACTTTGTTTTGGTAGGTATCTACTTGGGCGGTAGGTTTTCTGGTCGACTGGACCAGTCCCAGATCCAGTCTGCATTTTTCTTCATCAGCGTCTCCACCTCTCTTCGCCTCTCTATATAATCTTCCTCTGACTTAACCCAGATAAAACAAAGATCAGAAAAGATGACTTTCTTATTTCAAGACATAAGGTTTGTTGACAGTACCATAGAGGTTCATGTTGGGTGGTTCTTAATGAATTAAAATCCTTTAATGCGCGGCTAGCAGTAGATTATCCCTTACCTAACTGATCTTTTTAGTGGAACATATTTTTATTTTTTTTAAATAATATACGTATATTTTACATAAGTTAACTGTTGGATTTTTTTAAAGTTTATTTAATAAAAAAATAAGTATTTTATTTACAAATTAGATTTTTTAAATACACATATATATTTATTTTCTTTATTACATTTACTCTATTTTAACAGTATATTTCATTGATTTCACAGCATTAAAATGTAGTGTGAAATCATATTGTTGCGTGTACTTGTGTACAGGTATGTCTTCAATTTGAATCACTGTACATACTAAAAAATAGTGTGTTTTTCAATGCAGTAATATCTACCTGAGAGCTGTTTTTTTCTCCAGAGCTGTGAACCTCTGAGCCCCTGCGCAGTTGCAATGGAGTCTGGGACCTTGGAGGACTGGTGAGAAAATTGACAATATTTATCACATGCATAGGTATACTGTACATTTCACTGCCAGGATTGATACCCAAAAAGAGTGTCTATTTAAACTGCATTTTACATTAACATACAACAATTTATAACTGAATCTGATTAAAAACTGATTTCGCAGACCTGTCACATGGTAAGCTCCCCCTGGAGCTGCTTCTGCCCGACTCGTGCTGAGCATCTAGGAGCATTTTCTCAAGGTCTCCGCTTGGGGCGCTGCCAGCGCTTTGCTCCTCTGCGCCTCCTTTAGGAGTGCTGCCACCTCCATTAAAATTCAGCTCCACCCAGGAACCTGCAGGAAAGGCAAAACAATATCTATAAGCTTCTTGTTCTTACAGTTTTTCAAAGAAAGCTTGAATATCATCATTTTATCTGATTATTAAAATGCACGATCATTTTTATTTATGTCATTCTTTTTGAACATGAATGCAGGGTCCTGTCTTTTGATCAATACATAATCATGTTTCTAATTAAGTGATTTTAATACTCCTTCATAAGTAATAGATTAAGATTTCTAAAATCAGATATTGCTCTCAAAAAATGTATTCTAGCTGATAAAATATTCAAAATCTTAACATAAAATTTAAATTGAGTGTAAACACATTTAATTTTACTTGCATTGCAAAACTCTATTGCATATGTTATTCAGCTTTGCATACATACAAACAGTAGTAACAAAAGTAAAGATATGTAATTATGAAAAATATTTCAAAAACACAGAATACATGTTATTATTGCAAATTTTAATATTAAAAAAATATATTAAATATTAAAAAAAATTATTAAGGACTGGAAAACATTTCACCTACATCCCTGGTTTACATTGAAAACCTAAACATTTTTTCTCCAAAATCTTTCATGTATAATGCTGACACTCGCATATAAAGATTTTTCAAGCTGTTATCTCTCATTATTTTATGCAGTATTAAATGCACAACGAGTCATAACTTTATATTTTATCAGCATCATTTGAAAACGGGATAAGCATGATTAAAGTAAATTAAACAGATAAAAGAGGGCCTGTACTGCGAGCACATGAGACTTGACCCAGAAGAAAACAATCGGAACGCTATAAATAGCTTAACTCCGCCCATTGCGTACTAAAGGGCTGGTCCGAACGGTTCGTCCCTATTTCATCATCCAATAGAATTAAGCCTTGTGTAATTCCCGCCTTCTATTATAAGGGAGTGCAGACGTGGGTTCGTTTTTTCTCCACATTAAAGGGAAATCGGTTTGAATTTAGCTTTTATATAATCTATCGGACTGCATCTCGTACGCTTGTTCATTGTTTCAACTCGATGAAACGTAACTTTATTCATTTAATAGTGAATTAATATATACTTCTGTTCACTCCCTTGTCGTATTATTGTCACGAGTTAAGGGCACGTGCGTCATGGCTGTTTTTCATCGCACCTGCCCCTTGGCACATATGCCTGTGCAATGTTATTAAGATCTGGTAAAATTAGATGGTGATACATTACAGATTGTCACACGATATATATCAGATTAAACACAAGCTGGTTAATTTAGCATAAACGAATTTTCACTCTACTATTTTACATTCAAAGGCAAGCTTGGTTTAAGAGAAAACACATGCGTTACAGCACAAGTGTTTTTATTTGTTTACATACCCTGAAGGTTTTCCTCGGGTACGCTTTGTTTCTCTGTCGACATTTCGGTGTCCCTTAACAATAACAAACGACAGACGATGATTCGAGTCCTTATGGATCCTTAGAAACGAGTCGATATTAGGATAACGTTATATAATAACGCAGGATAATGTTGTCCAGAGGCATGGGTTATATCACCCGAATCGAAACACTTTAGTCTATTTATATTGCACGTCAGGTATAAACAGCATTCGCGATTTATATGACGGACGGACGAATTGGGGTTTTTATTCTATGAATGTACACAGCTTGTGATGACGCAAGAGACGAATGACAACAATACTGAGACGCTGGAACACGGGATGCCAGATTGGGCGAATTCTTATCGTGGTTGCCACTTGCCAGGTTGTGCAGAACCCTCATTTGGTTGTTGCCAGATGTTTATTTTACCACCTTCGAATTTGAAGTGAGGGGTGGATTTATTTTATTAGAATAATTCTAGTAATTTTATTTTTGGTAAAGACATTTCTCTTTTTTACACAATTAAGTTACAGCGGCTAGTTTAATAGTTTAGGGCAGGGGTTCTCAAACGTTTATGGCTTAAGTACCCCTTTTTATGATTTTTTCAAGCCAAGTACCCCTTGACCAGACAACAACATTTTACCTTAAAATTCGTCGAGATGAGAGTCAAACAGTTATTATATCTACATTTATTCATTTATATTTTATGCATCTTTGTGAAGTCCTAATTTCATATAAAAATACTATTATCATAATTTATTGAATTTCATTATGTAATCCTAAAAGTCAGTTTCTTTCACGTACCCCCTGCAGTACTCCAAAGAACACGTACCCCCATTTGAGAACCACTTGTTTAGGGAAAGTGTCTATTGACTCCCTTTAAAAATAATTTGTCATATTCAGACTAATTTAATGTTTACATTCTACGTGTATATGACAAATATTTTATCAAGCAACAGATGTTTTCACAGTATTTTGGATGGCTTTAAATATCATGTTATATATGGATTTGTTTCCTCTTTGAATGCCACAGGTCAACACTAGTTGAGGGCTGGAACTGTCATCATCATCATCCAATCAGCTGTCCAGATGTCTTTTTCTTGTGGTCCAGAGGAACCATGTGACTTTCACAGCTCAGGTAATTTAGCCCCTTAATCTCAGGATGAAAGGGAATGCTTGCTTTGGATAGCGTGTATTATAGATTTTGAAAATGTATATTTTTTGCAATACTGTCAGATGCCTTTAGTGTCACAAAAGTGCCCTTTAACACCAGTTATTATATGTATCGAGATGTAAACATCTTGGCTCTCTGTTGCCATCTGTTTGTCTGGAGGAGAAATCTCATGTCATCTACACTGGGATGAAAACAGTATGTGGGATGCAGTTTCTAGCAGCATCCGTCTGGATTGAACCGCATACTGTATGAATCCCATAATGCTTCCAGATATAGGAGAGCTATACAATGTGCACGGCAAAATGTGTGTATAGCACAGGCTGTTAGGTAGGTTTATATGTTTTTTTCTGTTTTTATCTGTAAATGCATGGAAAACACATACGATCTATGCAATGTGTGGGATAGCCCATATATGCGTTCATTTATATATGAATCTTAATTAAGTTTTAATCTCTGTAAATGCATAGGGTGAATGGTGACGTGATGTTGCGAGAAGATGCAGTTACAGTGCATTGACCAGCGGGCGGCTGCATTAGCTGCAAGCATTATCAGTTTTCCAGCATCTTTATACTCCTCTCTCTCTTTCCTTCTCGCAAACACAGGCTGTCACAAAACCAGAAGGGAAGCCAAGTATACAGCGCATCCAGCTGAACTGCCAGATCTCACCGTGTGTGTGTGTTCTCTGTGCATGTGTGTTGCTGTGACTGTCTTCACTTCTCTGCCCCCTCCCCTCCTCTCCTCCTCCTCTTTCCTACCGGCATCATCTCACGCTCTCCATCAGGGATGGTGAGAGAATGTTTATGGTAAGTGGAGGGAATCATCTCTATCTCTCTCTGCCTACAAAATCTCCCTCCATTTCTCTATTTTGCATTTGTTTTTCTTCGCTGGTGCTGTGCATCACTAGCAGCTTTACTGAGGATTCATTCGTCGGCGCGGGATCCACGCAACCCTGTTCTCCCGTGGACACAAACATGCTATGCGTGGAATTCAGGCCATGACAACATCCATCCCTTTTCGTTTCAGAGCATGTGCCATGACTCGCACGGAACGATGCAGGACTGTCAGCGTCTAAACCCTGCAGACTAAAACAACATCACAACCCAAATCATGCACTTAAGGTTAGTCTGCGTTGAGTTAAGTCCCATCCTTCACTTTTGGCGTGTGATGGTGTGATGGATTTGTGTGATTACCGGTTAATGATCCTGATCACAGCCTGCTGGGATGTTTGTCAGAACTGTCGATACGAGCTGTGAAATGCCCAGTGCAGAGGGGGAATGTTGATCACATGATGCGTGTAGCAGTTGCAGTCTCGCATGTGCAGGAAGGAATAATGTCCAAGGGCTGTCGTCTGCCCACTGGGATATTTGTTGGAATGTTCCCGGAGGACCATCTGTGATGCAGAGCCTCGTTCTGCTTGGTGTTTATTTCACCGTTAAACCTCGGCACAGGTTTCATCGGTTGTATTCGTGGTGTTAGGACCCAATGACAACATTTTCTTTTGAGTCAGTTTATGAAGCTGTGAACTCGTTGAACCAGACAGGGAGTTAAGGCGAGGGTGTAAAGGAGTTCTACATAACCTACAAAATGATGTATTTGGCGCCGCTGGCACCTTATTGATTTATATTCAAAGCTTTGACATTCAGTGCTTTAGTCCAGCTGCTAATAGACGCATAATGGAAAACGTACACAAAATATTGACAAAATTGTCATGCTTCAAAATACGTTTGTCTCCAAATGCCGGCAGGTTTTGAGGGATGATAATGTAAATTTTGAATCAACATTCTGTTATACTTCAAACTTAAAGGGATAGTTCACCCAAAAGTTAAAGTTCTGTCTTCATTTACTAACTTTCGAGTCAAATCTGTATCAATTTCTTTGCTTGGATGAACACAGAGAAAGATATTTGGAAGAATGCTTTTTATAGTTCTGGGATCCCATTGACTACTATGGTTGGATAAAAAACTTTATAATTTTACAGTTCTGTTGAACCAGAAGAATGTATTTTGAAGAAAGTAAGACAGCAAAATGTTCACGTGCACTTTTGTCTACCATTGTTATTTTTCCTACCAAGGTAGTCAACAAGAAATGTATACAGGTTTGGAACAAATAGAGAGTAATTCATGACAGAATTTTCGTTTTTGGGTGAACTGTCCCTTTAAAGTAATTTATTTTTATGTTATGTTCATTTGCATGTGATTGGAGACAATGCAAATAATAAAAGTGATAGGGTTGTTTTTTTGATTAAAATGTATTAAAATAGATGAATGACCTTCAAATGATTAATCCGTACAGTACATTTATGCTATGGCCGGAGTTTCTTAAAATTTCACATTTTAAAAGGATCATTTTAAAAGGATCTCCGTCACTTTATAACGTATTAGTCACTGTAATTCAATCAGTTTAAAGGCTTTTAGTATTCCTACATCCACAATATCAAAGGTATAGTTCACTGAAATTGTGAACGCTGTTATTTGTTTGATATTAGAGTAGTTTTTTATAAGCACATCGATAACTAAAACACCATACTTCATGTTTTGAAAACAATAATTCTACATCTTTTATTAATCCCAGTTCATTTTACATTTAGATTTATGCATTTGGCAGACGCTTTTATCCAAATCGACTCACATTGCATTATCCTATATATTTAGTTTATTAATATTTCTATGCGCAATCCCCAGGGATCGAACCCACGACCTTGCATTCTTAACGCAATGCTCTGACCACTGAGCTACAGGAAATATATATAATTTAACTAACATTAACAAAGATTTACGTATAATAAGTTCATGCTAGCTAATGCATTCACTAATGTTTACAAACACAACCTTTTTGTAAAGTCTTACCAATATTTGTATTCTTTAAAGAGCTGTGTTTTCTTGAGATATTTTCGATTGTTTGCGTGGCCTAGAAATAATAACAGAATATGTGTTTAATGCAATGACAAAGCATTCCTTAAATATGATTTACATAGTTCAAGTTTTATAGTTTCACACTGGGATTAGTCCAACAGTAAAAGTGTTGTACCATGGAAATACGTAATCCCTGAATACCAAAGTAAAGGCTTTTATGCCTGAAAGGTTCTTCTTGAAGTGCCTATTAAATAAAGTTAAAGCACTCTTTTTTCGTAGCTTGATTCTCATTTGTTGGAACTTTGTTAAAACTCTTAGCAGTTTCCCAACAAATGTTGTATCCATAATCATTTCAAACTTCATTATAGTTTTTAAGATTTATGCCAGTGAAGAATTGCTGCCAATGTGTAATTCAAGTCTCATTATTTAGTATTTGTCACATACATACAGTCAAATAAATATGCAACTACTATTTTAATACTATGGTAAACGGCCAGTCAGGGATCTGTCTGAAGTAGAGACTATTTGAGATTAACTTCAGACCTGTCAGTATAGCTGCTGTCCATATGAAAAGTGCTGCCATCCGTCCCGATGATCCACATAATGTATTCTGTGTGATTGACAGAGATTAAGGGAAACCTTTAGAACTTCTAAAGTCAGGTAAGAGTCACCTGCTTCAGTACATAATTGCCGTCAACATCTATCATACTTTCACAGGTACATAAGTCGACGGAAATATGTGCGATTTTTATGCCACATGCTCCTTAGAAATTGAGCAGAATTGCAGTCTACAAGTCTGCAATACTTGAAATAAACTCATGCAGTGTACGTTTAAGTGCGTCTCTTATTACACGTTCAATAAATATGTGATGTACTGGGGGTTTTCAGAGCCAATCTGGCACCTTTTATTACTTCATTAAGCACTCGCTCTAATTTTTTTGTGTGAAAGTTGATGAATATGTGGCTTGTCCCTGCTTACAGCTGAAGGTTTTGTGCATTGTTTTTGCACTCCGAGATACAATCACAAGTTGTTATGTCTATACAAGAAATCATTGGACTGAAATCCTGTGCAAGACATTGAAGACTTCGGTTATCTTTCACAGTTGACAGTCTGCTGAAGTGATCGGTCAGCCACATGGGGAAGGTTTCTGCTGATATTAGATCCGGATTTATGATTTGTCATAGTATTATATAATTTATTACTGGAGAGAGGAGAGAAATTTGTCTAGAAGGTTTTTTTACTTCGTGAGATATACCATTCTGTGATGATACTGAGATTTAGCATGTGACATTTATGTCTTTGCAAGGTGAAGGTGTTTAAGAATGCTCCAAGAAATTGTATTTTTATATTTGTTGCTACAGAGACTTGAAAGTTGTTTAAATCGTTTCACTTTCGGCTTTGACTCAAATGTTGCTTCTAGGAGAAATAAATAGTGGCAGAAGTTACACAATTGTTAACATATAATTAAAGTTTTGATTGATAGCAGAGCATTGCATAGATCAATTTTATTGGAGTCTTTAAAAATCTGAACACAGTTTGAGACATTGTTGAGATCTCAGAGGACTGAGATTTGCACACCAAGTTTTATCCTTGGAGTAGCTTGAAATAAATCTTAATTCACATATGTCTGATGCTGAAAAAACAAAGAATAATATGATAAAAATGAATGTCATTAGTCAATAATTGTACAAAACCCAACAGGGTTTTGCATCTTAACGTGATATTGCAGTGGTTATTGCCGTGGTTACTGGTGCTTGGCAGCATTCGTTTTTCTGGTTAAGATGCACCTGACCTTACGTGTATTTAAATGTTTTTTTTGTACTGAAAGTACGCTACCAAAAAGGGAAAGGTGCCATCTGCTAAAAGCACAAAATTCGGGTAAATTTGTATGGCAGAATAGAAAAAGATTTTAAGAATATATACCAACTACCGCGAATCACTTCATTTCCTCCGAGGCCGCCGGAGGAATAACCATTGAATTACTGCCTCTGCGTTTTGGATTTAGGACATATTTCCCACAAATCCTCAATTTGGAGTTCTACAGCTTGATGAACTTGATGAAGATGTTTTGATGCAACAAAACTCATGTATTTCATCAAGTGGGCAATTACAGGATGGCTCAAAGTAAATGATCCGCCTACAACATATTCCTGGTCGCTCAGTCTGTTATCTTTGTCTCTGCACCTGCTTGGTGCCTTTTTCTCAGTCGAATGAAACGGATAAAATAGTCACATATTTAATATTCAATTCACGAGTCTCTGTTTTGATGTCTGTGATATAATCAATAAACGGTGGTATACCACTGCAATGTGCATGATAAGACCAGGAATGTGCATTACAAAAGAATCAGATTGATTTTATGTTGACTATAAACAAAGCAGGAGATGCAAATTGAGCAAGAGAGAGAATTTTAATTACGAAGTTCATTATTCATTTAAAGATTTAAACATAAATTTTGCAGAGCTGCGATGCTATTGACTCTTTAAAAAGAGTCAATAGCCCCTGATGTGTCCTTCCCCAGGAAAAATCTAAATGCACAGAAAAAAAACTGCATTAGCCAGATCATTTCATAAGTTGTGTTTTTTGCATTTTGTGAAAGTCAATTAAAATGAAAGTAATGAATTCTTGTGTGTCTATTGCAGACGGGTGCAAAGATGTAGCTGAAGAAAGAACGTTACAAAATCTTGACCCTTCACAAAATCAGGTCATCCCTGAAAGGGGCGTGGCCTGTGGCGCATTGCCCAACATGTCCAAGAAAGCATCCGGTGGGCGGGGCAAAGGGGAGCGGCCTGTTTCCATGGCAGCCTTGCAGGCAGCCAATGAGGAGCTGAGAGCCAAACTCACGGAAATCCAGATTGAGCTTCAGCAGGAGAAGAGCAAGGTTTGTGTCTAACGCTTTATCCCGTGGCCTCATGGACTTGTACATCCACTGTAGTGATGACAAACAATTAATATCTATGAAAAATAATCATCAGCTAGCGATTTTAAAGCGTTACCCATGCGCACCCGGGTGTTGATTTCGAACCTTAACCTCAATCAGACCTGCTTCTCAAAACAACAGAGACACCAGTAAGCAGTAGCAGAACCCTGGATACAATTTACAGCAAGAGACGTGCTGTGTAAGACACCGGGCGCATCCATTTGTGTCATACATGAAGACTATTGTTCATTCAGGCCTGAAAACAGGAGAGACAGCTCCTATGTCCCCACTTACTGTCAGTCTAAAGAAACCCAACACAATAGATGCGTTGATGCTGGATGCCAGCAGCCGTATGACGACACTTCTGTAAGGCATTAGCTGTCAGTATGATAGAAAAAGAAATCTTTATTTTTATATGTGCTCAAAATAAATAAAATATGGTTTATTACAGTAGAAGTATAGTAGCATGTTTTTTGGCGTGTTTCTTATGCAAAAGCTTTACTACAAAATCTGCTTAAGTTGAGGTTAACAGTGAGACTATGGTTTTGCTACAAATAAAACAAAAAAGTTGGTTACTATAGCTAATTTAGCATGTTCCTAATCCTATTTCACATGTTGCATTATTGCTTATATAAAATGTCTTGTTTTAGTGGCTTACAGTCTTAAAATCATTTTATACACAGTTCTTTATAAGTTGTGTTTGTCTTTTCTGGGTTTCTGTGTTGTTTTGTTAGTCTGTCATGATTTTTGGAGGCGTCAGTCACTCACAGGCAGGTTAGGGCTCAAGATGTGCCGCTGGCTATTGGACAAATGTCTCCAAATTTTGCAGTTCTTGACATTAAGTCTATATGCGCTTTAATTTTCTAAAACGATCATGAATTAATCTTCTCTCTTTCTCTCTCTCTCTCTCTCCCTCTCTCTCTCTGTATCATTGAATAACATGTTTGCGTAATCAGAAAAGCAATTTTGCCAAAAAAAGTAATAGCAACACATTTTGCTTTTGGACATAATCGGCCTCTTGGAGTGTTTTATCAAGGATAGGAATATTAAAATAAAACACTCCTATTTACGCAGGATGTGCTTCACCTTTGAATTAAGATTGAATGTTTCAGAAAATCACAAATGTAATAAAAGAAATCTGGACTACTGTCTGGAAAATGGGACAGCCATAGGTGCGAGAAACAATTCAGGCGATAACATGAATAGATAATATAGTGATCATATGTTACACCTACTATCCATAACTATAGTGAATTGTTTTAACACCCTAACCATTGTCAAAAATAGTTTTCAAAGTTAAACTGTCAGATATTATGTCATGTGTGCCTCATTGTTTTATCTGTTATTCATCATTCAGTAACACTTATTACAATGATTGTTCATCGTTTCTTTGGTCTTTATCAATGGTGCCATTACCATTAACATTTAAACTGACGCTGTGGTGATTAATTGGCGTAATAAAGATTTCACTCTTGGTTGCTTCAAAATATTCAGATCATGACACTGACATATATTAATGTCTCCAGTGATATTTAGGTATACAGTATAGAAAGGACTAAGCACCGAGCCTTCATGTTTGTTTGTGTGGGTTATTGGTGGCGATCAATGTGTTCCTGTGTTCTTTCTTGCAGAACCTCGCTGTCATTTATTCTGAGACTGTGAGGTGTGTATTGATCCTAGCGAGACACTGCAGTGTACACACAAACACACTACGGGCGGACACTCAAACACACACACACCTTACAGCCTCGTGTGAGAGACGCATAATATCAGACTGGTTTAGTTTGAAATGATCAGGGTCATTTAAATCTATCTACGTCACATTTTTTGATGCACGCATTTCGGTTCTGTTTATCGATTGCTGACTTTTTCAGTCACTCGCAAGCGGCAGTGAGTGTCTGCCAGGACCTGAAACAAGGACCTTATCTCATTATGCACATGCGGAGTTCATTACAATCGGCACAATGGCTGACCGCAGAAAACGTTCAAAAGTTTCGTTAAACTTTGTGAAAAAAAATTGATAGTAAAAATGACAAAATACAGATAGAGATGAAAAGACAATCAGTTTTGATTGTTAGTTGAAAAAAAATACTGATCAGTTAAATACATTTGGGAAGCTTCAAGACAACATGTTCTAGTTTTTTTAAAATTGTATTAATTTGAATTATTCAGTCAGTCACTTTTTAAAAATGAATTAATTCAGTGTTTTATTCACAAGTAATTGTTCAGATAATGGACTATTTACTGTTTTGAACGACTCCTGAATGAATGATTCAATAAAAAAATGTATTTAAACTCGGGCTGTCAAACGATTAATCGCAATTAATCGCATCCAGAATAAAGGTTTGTGTTTACATAATATATATCTGTGTAATGTCCATATTCATTTTGTATTTATAAACACAAAACATACACAAACTTGTCTATATATTTAGAAAATGTATCAATGTATTATTTTTTTTTTTACCAATAATTGAAATTCTAAATTAAAGTTAACATTTGGCCTACTGGTTAGGTTATAGCCTAAATTTGGCAAGAATAAAAGGTAAAAACATTTTTCTTTAAGTATAATTTGCTATTTTCCTTTCTCCCCAAAAATATTGGAATTGGAACAGAGAATCGATAAGAACCGGATTCGATTAGCAGAAATCTATAAAAGCTATATATAAAAGCTATAATACTGTATTAAGAGTCGCCGGCTCTCATTTATAAAACATAATTGTCAAATGTTATAAAGTGTTTACAGTTGATTTACACAAAAATGTATTCGTTTTTTGATTCATGAAAGACCCAAAATAAAGTTGTCTTTAGAATAATTTTTCAGAATAAAGATTTGATTGGGTTGTGAAATCAAAAGTCTAGTTTCTGCTTGGTTTTGTATGACCATTGGGATGATTTGGTTAGGCATATTTGGCAACCCTGTCTATAACCTAACATTTTATTTTGTAAATTAACTGAGAACATTTTTGTATGTGCTTAAAAGATGTCTCCCCGCTGTTTTATGATAGTTAATGTTTTTATAATATCTGAGATGTCTGTGATGACGAGTGTCATATCAGAAGTATTGAATCATTACCGTGATGAATAGAATATAGCCGCTATCCAATCAGATGAAGTGTTCATATTCCCACTGAGTTTCACACTCCTTCTGTCAATCATCATGACATGAAATACACAGTTTTAACAACTTCAGACCTCTAAGAACCCTCTTCCCCTTGAGGAACCCCTTGAGATCATCAAAACATAGATGTAATGGGCTTAGCTAAATCTACGCTGATTTAACAGTGTTTCTCAATGCTTATAGACCAATTAAACGATTTAAAAACAACACACGTGATTCATCAACTTAGCTAGTCAATGTCGAAGCCATAAAACCTTATCTTGTGAAATGGCAGTGTGTACAAAGCTATTAATAATAAAAATAAGGTCCTTCCTTAAGTTCTTCTCCATAAAATGTGTTTCATGTATTTAAACAGGGTTTGTTCCATTTTATAAAGAATTTCTATCATATTTCCAGATCATCCGCCCTCAAATCTAAATGTCAAGATGTCTGACAGTGAAACTGAGGACTGATAGAGACGTATAGAATAGACTGATAGAGAAGAATTTATTTGGCATTCTTTGTATTTACCGAACATCAAAGTATGACTTATTGATTTACTTATTCAATTATTTTCGGCTACCAATCTTTTAATGTGCCGTATGTTTGGGTGTTTATTCGTCATCAGTGATTTCTTGGCCTTCAGCACTGCCGACTCTCTGGAGTCTAAACCTCATCTCAACATATTCTTCAGATGTATTTAAATGATAAACTCCCTGTGGATTCACGGTAGACTCATGTCCTCTGTTATTTTGCTCCACTCTGAAAACAGACGGAGCCGAGCATCTGACCCAGTTTGGATTCAGCTTGATGTTGTGTCACCCCTATTTTTCATTTCAGTGTACATCTTTCTGCCAACAATCAGTTAGATGTATAGAATTAAGCAGACCTACAGGTTATAGTAGCATTTGTGTTGTGTTTTCATGTCTGTGTACTGTATTTTTACCAGCATGGTAAACATCTCTGTCACTGTTTCTTTTTAGAGATTTGAACATTCGTTACTGTAAATATTCTATATACAGCCGCGGATCAAATTTAAGAGACCATTCCAAATGTTCACTGTAATCAGCATTTCTAGATGTACTGTGGTTATTTCAGTCCAGTGTCTGTTGAATTTCAATCAAAACAAACCTCAGGAGTGACGTAAAGTCATCCAACAGCAACGTGAAAAAGACTGACAGCATGAAAAAGCAAATGAAAACGGCAAGGTTATTACATAAAAAAATATTTGTCAACTTTCCTAAATACATGTACAAATATTACTGTTGTATTGTTTAAAAGTGAATATGAACTTGTTGTCTTTGCACACAGTCAGTGCATCTTTTCTGTCATTTTTACCTGTTCCTCCAGTTTTCATTTTCTGCAAATAAATACAAATAGAAACAAGATTTTATTAGAAATTTGGGATGAATATAGTTGTCCGTCCAGTGTTGTGTTTTGGATACATTTCAATATGGAATCTCTCGGTTGCATTCACAGTGCAGTAGTTGTGTTGTTCCTCATCACTAGCCTGTGGCAGCATCTGTTAGGTTGTGTTTGAAGATCGATTGACGTGTCCTAATGTGACCCTCAGTGGTTTGTTCTAGGGCCATGTCCTGACACACTGATGCTCTATTTTTAGGCCGCTCTGTATGTGTTGTACTCTTGACCGAATTTAGGACATTGCCCACCGCTGTTGTGTAGTGTCACTTTGCATAAACATCTCAGTGTGCATTATGCATTCTATAATAAAGCAATAAGCCAATCTAAGTCACAGCGACTTCACAGTGAATAACAGGTGCATGAACAAGCGTAAATGTAGATCAAATGTAGGAGTCATGGGTTCGAACCCCAGGATTGCAAAGAAAAAAGCTGTATAGTATAGTGCAATGTTAGTTTTTAAATGTAAATTCTTTGTAATGCACAACCTAACGTACTGCTTTTATGAATTATGATAAGACATTTGTTTAGTTTAGATATTTACACCTACTTAGAAACGCATGTTACCAACCAGCTTCCAGATGCTTTATAAACAATATTAAAAGAGTTCTGATCTATTCTGGGCTTTTATTGGTTGCTTTTCCTTATTAGTCATCCCAACTCATGCATTTGAAAAAATATGCAATTTTGGTTTTCTGATGAAATAACTATTTTCTATGTTGGAAAACTATTCGACTCTATTATTTATATCAAATTTCATTCATTTAAAGAGACACTTCACCCCCCCCCAAAAAAAATCTGTCTTTATTTACTAACTCTCGAGTTCTCAAAATCTGTGTAAGTGTCTGATGAACACAAAGATAAATATTTTGTAAAATGCTTGTAACCAAACAGTTCTTGGCCCCCTTTGACTACCATAGTTTATACAATAATAGTCAAACGTTCTCCTGAACTGTTATCTTTACAGGACAAAGCTATTTACAAAGCTATTCTTCCTACTATGGTAGTCAATGGCTGGTGAAGAACTTTTGGTCTTCTAAATTTCTTTTATACAGATTTGAAACTATTTGAGGTTGAGTAAATGAAGACAGAATTTTCATTTTTGGGTGAACTGTTCCTTTAACCCTACATCATAAGATTAAGTTTCCTAATGCCATAACTCAATTGTGACTGGTGTTGTACATTTACTAATGGTTATATCTCCTGTCAGGTCAGTAAGCTTGAGAGGGATAAGTCTCAGGAGGTCCGTCACGAGCAACACAAGTCCACAGTGGTGGTGACGGAGTTAAAGGCCAAACTGCACGAGGAGAAACTTCGAGAACTCCACAGCGTCCGGGAAACGCTCCTACGCCAACATGAATCCGAACTGGTGCGAGTCATTAAGATCAAAGATGGAGAGATCCAGAGGCTCCAGGCACTCGTGTCTGCCCTCAGAGACGGATCCACTGATAAGGTAACGAAAAGTTCACATAACATTCCGGGAGATACATTTACATGGACCTCAACAAGATGATACCTGGATGGTTTTCTCAATTTGCAGGTGAAGTCTGCGCTAGTGGCGGACGCGCGAGAGGAGGCCAGGCGGAGTTTCGAGGGGGAACGCCTGCGACTGCTGCAGGAAATCACAGAGCTGAAAGGGGTGAAGAGGCAAATGGAGGAAGCCTTAAGCGTGGCCGTGCAAGCGGATAAGATCAAAGCCGCCGAGATCCGCAGCGTCTACCACCTCCACCAAGAGGAGATCAACCGCATCAAGAAGGAATGCGAAAGGGAGATTCGCAGACTGGTGCGTTGCGCTGTTTTGATGCATGTTATCTGGGAATCTATATGACATAATCTGTCTGAATACATACCGGACCCTGAGTAAATATCCAGTCTTGTTTATAATCCACGCTTTAACCGTAGACTCAGTAAATGGGGTGGCAGCCAATTATTAAAGCTCTGAGCTGCTAACACAAAGCATGCGAGCTGAACTCAAATCACTTAACCCCAGGTGACTCCGTAGGGACCGTCCGTGGAATGAATGTGCTGAAGGAAAATCTTTTGTTAACTGGCGAGGCTTTGCACAATGGAAATCGCCTCATGTGTTGCCACGATAACAGTTCTGTCAGAGATTGAAGCAAAGTAGCTTAAAGTTTTTAAACTTTGGTGAAGAATTACAAACGATTTAAATTCAGATCCCACCCAGCTCACGTTGCACCTTTTGCAGTTTTTGATTTCCTTCAATTGATGTTCAATTGACATCAAATTATGTGCTAATTTACATATGGCAACACAAGTCTGATTTTGGAAATCGTGACTCGTGACATAGCAAGACAACAGGCATATATTTCTAAAATCGATGGCAAAAATCCGAAATAAATAGGATATTTCTGATTAATTATTAACTCTGATTTGAACTGTACCGTAACATTGGTTTGCTCAGCTTATGTCGCGCTAGAATCACTTTTTTTGAGCGGCCCTTTTGACCGTTTCTTTCCCCTCCATTCATTGTAATGGCGGTGGCGCATCTTGTTGATATCATCATCTTTAACGATATATTGAAATTATGAAAATATAGCAAAAAAGTTTGCAAAATAAATTTGATTTCGTAAAGTTCTAGGTAGATGTAGATAGAGAGGCTTCCACGTGAATGTTAGTGCCTGTGAAGCATCAACGATCATAAAGAATTTGAAACATGTATGTTGTTTATATCATTTTCCGTTGTTAAATGCGTTTTATTATAGTTTTAATTGATGTAAAGTATATATCGTATTTTGCAAGCTAATTCTATTTCGCATTTTTCTGCAATATTGTGCATAACATTAACAGTAAACCTTCCTCTTAGATCTTCCAGAAAATCTTCCTTATCAGTGAACTCAGGTTGTATATTTAGCTGAAAGTGTGAAGATCGCAAAACAGCAGTGTGTGTTTCTGTGCGTGCTGCTTTGGGTGTTTTCTGTAAGATTTTATCTTCTCTTATGAAGCTTCTCTGGGCTTTTTGCCATTTAGTGGAGTATGAAAATATCAGAGCAGGTAGTGCCCACTTGTATCGATCCCTTCCTTCTGTGGCAGAGAATACACTAACTATATCACTTGACGTATATGTCAAAAACGGTGTAAAAGGGGGACAGAATGGAGCTTTGAATGACATGTAGATTTCAAACAATGGAGACGTTTTGGAATAAGAGAGTCTGATCCTCCTCTTGTTTGATCTTATGTTATGCTTAAAACTTTGGCTCACACTTTATTTTAAGGTCCAATTCTCGGTATTACATTAACTATGACTTTTACTTCAGTTAACAAACTATTTGTTGCTTATTAATAGTTAGTAAGGTAGTTGTTAGGTTTAGGTATTAGGTAGGATTATTGAAGTAGAATATGGTCAGGTCAGTACTAATTAATAGCCAATATGCCAAAATATATTCATCTAATAAGCAACTATTTAATAGTGAGAATTGGTCCCTATACTAAAGAGTTACCAAACTTTGTTAAAAATCCGTTGAGTAAAAGTTACAGGTGTGTTTTATGTGGATTGAGATGGCAGATGTCTCTGTGTTACGGCCTGTGTTGATGTTGTTGTTGCTTGCTGAATATGTATTGATCTTTTTGAGTATTTATTATATCAGGAAGGTAGACTTGGGAATGATAAAATCATAATCACATCAAGAGAGCCATGTGGAGGGGCATGCAAGGTAAACACAGTTTGAGAGTGTGTGCGCTGATCTGACTCCATCTCTGCCCTTTGTGGACGGGACAGAGCACTCGACCAAAACAAGACGCTGCTGGAGGCCTGTTCATCCTTTTAGATTTATAACCAACTGTCTCAGGATAGTATGCTGTGAAGATGACCTTGAGAATGATTTTTACATACTTAAGTACATAATTACATGCTTTACTTGTAGGGGATAGCTTACCCAAAAATCTAAATTCTGGCATCATTTTTTATGTTGTGATTGATAGATGCTGCATCGACCACTGAACTGTACATCAATGTATGTCTATGAACCTAACAAACACCTTGACACATGAAATAATAAAAAATATATATATTTATTGATTTGAAATTTAAGCACAACTGTTCATCATAAGATAGGCCTATATTTTAAGAACCCAACCCACCTACCTTACAGTACAGACCCTACTTCTAACTCTTAGTGAGACCCTGTGGTGAACTGAAGACCACCTGCCCGCCCACACCAGGACACTATTCTAGAATCAAGACTACATATAAACAAATTAAACTAGAGCAGATAGACGACAATCCCACCCAGAGCGCTGCATCAGAGTTAGGAAGCAAACAATCTAATGTTGAACAAAAGATCAAGTGACCAATCTCAAATATGAGAATAAACATTAGATTTGTTGTTAACATAATTTTACAACAGGAGTCATACATCTGTTATCATTTGACATCTAATTTCTATCTTGTGTCTTTACAACTCTGACATAATTTCAATATAGCAATAAATACTACAAATATTTAAAGTACATCATATTTAACGTGAGTGTTTGAGATTTGTCATTTAGACACAAGTGTTCACCTTTAGATATGTTTTTAAATAATCTAGGGCCTGCACTGTTTCCCAACCCCGTGCACCTTACAGTACAGACCATACTTCTAACTCTATATGAGACCCTGGGGTGAAGTGAAGACCACCTGCCCGCCCACACCAGGACACTTTTCTAGAATCAACACTATATCTGGGACATACCAGAATCGTACATTTTCTGTCCTTGAACCGTTACAGTGAATATTTCACCCAAAAAATAGTCTAAAACTGTTCTGTCAAGGAATTTGTCATCCATTAGGTTCTCAGATATTTTTCTTTATTAAAAACACTTTTGAAAATCACAAATCGTGTTGTTGTCCTCAGCCAAATTGTACCGACAGCTTTGGTTTTGTTATGCTAAAAAAGTTATTTAGAATTAAACCTCAATCAATAGCAAGTTTAAGCTGTTATCATTCATATCAATTGATTGAAAACATACAATTATACAAACATTCTACAAATAAATACTTTTTGGTAAACGTCCCCATGTTTGTGGTCAGTCCTGTCTTGTCACGTTTTGCATAAAACTCGACATAAAATGTGTGCAATACGCCTTTGGTTTGAAGTTGACACAGATCGAGTTCTGTCATTGAATTGTATGATTTTTTGTGTGTTTTATGAGGAGGGCGAGCTAAAGCGTCAGGCCCTGTCATGGTAGATGTACATTTCTGCTAGGATTTTAGTTCAAAACACACTAAACTAGAGCAGATATATCACAAAAGTGTGTTTATTCTGGAAATAAAATATCTTCTATTGTGTTCCACAAAGTACAGATTTTGAAAGACAAACTAATCCTTTCAGTCTAGTTAAATTTGAGTAAATCGGAATAAAAAAAGAATATAGTTGCCTTTCATTGCACTCACCAATTGTCAATTGTTTGATGGATTGTACGTCATTATTTTGATAAAATTTGATTTCTGGTTTCTGCTAGAGTTTATCTTTTTCTGCTATGACGTGTTTTGATGTATTGAACTTTTTAGTGTTAGTGTTTGTTACCCAGGGGTCCGGGGCCCTAGTTACTGTTCATATGTGCCGTACTGGATACCTGCATGTTACAAAAATTGTTTTCAGTCAAGTTTTATGAACAGATTATATCACTTAAGGAGTCAGTGTTGTTATGGCGTGCGGGTTGATAAATTCAGATGTTCAAATGTTTTTAAAGCGATAACACTATTAATCAGTATATTAATGGCTTAAAGTTGTGTCTGAATATTAAAGACTGTTTGAATAGTTTTGAGTCTGTGGATACGGGGTGTAACAGGATTAGTATTAGAGACACAGTCTGTCACATAAAAGAGAGACTCGGTCATTTGAGGGGTTGAGATGGCAATAAAAGACGGGTTCAGATACACTCAGGGGACGGTGGATTACTTTTCCATGCCATCTTTCTACAGAAGTCGGCTTTAGTCGTGTGTTACGGTTTACATCAGACTGGTGTATTGTTCTTAAAAAGGACTTTGTTTCATAACTAAAAGAGCGTTTCTCACCCCATTCTCCTACACCATGCATAAATATATGAATCTATAAAATATTATATTTTTCAGTTTCTAAGTGTATTGTCATTTCTCATAAGACAGTGGACACTATAGTGAGGGACAAACTGCTCTAATGTAATGCACACCCATGCTGAGCAAAGACTTTAGTTGGCTTGAAATTCAAAGCTCTGTTGGAGAGGACGCCGTCAGGTCTTGCCGAGTTCACCCTCATTGTTAAACGCTGCAGCAGCAGGAGTTTGCTGTGTGGGGTTCATTTCTCATGTCCAGTCCTGAAGCCCAGCGGTCTGGCCTGTAGACAGAGTCTTTGATGCCCATCACTGATATTTCTGTTTAGCTTCGGATAAAATTAATTTATCATACGCATGAATCACCGAGGCAACAGAGGCGTGTGTAACAGAATGCATCATAATCAGTGTGTTCAGAAAGGTCACGAAACACGACATTTAAAATGCAAACATGCTGTCTAATGGGTTTCTATGCTGAACAAGTGATTATTTGGGCTGCACTGCATACGCACGTAAGGTATTATAATAAAACAGAATATGGAGTTTTCCTCCGAAATCTGTCCTTTGATAGAACACAGATACAAAAAGACAGGCCTAGGTTTGCATGGAGATGCTGATCACCGTGGTAACGACTACATTGGGCGTGTCACTGTGAGCGAATGAGTCACCAGATGGAAAAGAGAGAGATCAAACGAGAGATGTTCTTTCATTCACTTAAACCCGTTTTTCTTCGGTAGTTTAAAAATGACTCACATGCTATCTCTAATGCAGAGAATCGGACAAAAGCGCTGCCAGTATATCACCACGTGTGTTTATTGTCATTTGAATTGACCGAAAGGGGCGTCGGTGTGTTAGTTGTGTCACGGTTTACATTTTGGTTCTGTCATAACCCCCATTATAGGTTATTGCATGGCAGAATCTCACTGTGACAACTTGCCCCAATAGCAGGTAATGTTGTCACACTGCATGGGGCAAGTTGTCACAGTGAGATTCTGCCATGAAGTGTTGTCATAAAGGTCTATGTGGGAAAATTACTTTTTGCCTGTGCAAGAACGATGGAAATTTAGTAAAAGTCGACTTTTAAAAAAGAACCCTATCCTGAGAAAGTGAGGCAATTACAGTCAAACATGTAAAATGTTTTAATTAGCATTTTTATCATGTTCACATTTACATGAAGAGCAGATGTCATGACAAGTGTTAATCTGATTCAGTGTTTGGATGAGTGTATATTTAGAGTTTGATGATTCTTTGGGTCTCTGTGCTCCTTATGTGTGATGTAAAGCTGGTCGGCATGAGGCCGTCGTGTTCATCATGTGAGTTGTTAGAGCTGTTATTTGAGAAAGGTCAGTCGAATGATTTTCCCTTTGTGAAATGTGAAGGAGTTTTATATCACAGAGATCTGAATACTACTGTACATCCCAGTGTGTGTGTGTGTGTGTGTGTGTGTGTGTGTGAGAGAGAGAGAAACAGAGAGCATGTCCTGATGATGGCAGCAGAGGAAGGCTAGAAAATATAAAGAAGCATGCAGGACAATTTTTATATTTCTGACATCAAAGTTTTCGCTTGGCTCCGGTTTGGTCTGAATTTGTATGAATGTGAAGGTTTTGAGAATAAAATGAGGCTCGTATGCTTCTTCTATGTGCTCTTTCTGACGCGAGAGGGTGAGTAAATAATGACAGAATTCTCATTTTTGGGTGAACCGTTACTTGAATGTTTCACATTTACGCTATCATTTGTCTTTTCGTAATAAAAGTCTTCCGGCTAGTACAGATGTTAATATTTTTTAAATGAGGTGTTTTTTCTGAGGGTTTTCATCGAAACATATGATTAAGCCAAACATGATGTCATCATGGTTTAATCTTGTATATTTTGGACTGTGTGTAGGACAGAATGCTGTTGATATCATTTTGAGAAAGAGGTGTGGCTCATCACTATTCACCACCCAAGTTGCCATGGTGACTGCAGCATTGGTGCTACAAGATAATGTCGGTGCATGCGTGTGTTTGTGTACCATTTACTTGGATGGAGAAAGCAGTCGAGTGATGTATTTGTGTTGTGTTTATAACCTGCCATGTGGACATTCAGTAATACGACCTGCCATATACAGTAATATGTCATGCGTACAATATAGTGACTCAACTTTTGGAGATTGTAACGTTTTTATTA
Organism: Triplophysa tibetana; assembly: GCA_008369825.1. Taxonomy (NCBI): domain Eukaryota; kingdom Metazoa; phylum Chordata; class Actinopteri; order Cypriniformes; family Nemacheilidae; genus Triplophysa; species Triplophysa tibetana. The sequence goes on from CM017893.1 coordinate 3,043,978, forward strand.
AGTAATTTCCCTATGTCTTCTTTTGATTTACATCGTAAAAAAAAAGTTGTAAATTGAAGTATAAAAAACAGAGCTGGTGACAGGTCCGTCTCCAAAGATCTATACATTATTGCTATACATTAATTTTCTATTGTGAAAATGATTGGATGCTTATTTTCTGGATCCCGACTGTTGTGCAGCCCAGTGTGTGATCTCGCTGATGTCATGTTGCATTGTGCCCTTCCTGCATTAGCTGTATATATGATCATGTGTATATACAGTGTGTTTGCATGACTGTTGTGTTCTGTCCTGTAGATGGATGAGATTAAAGTTAAGGAGCGTGCCGTCTGTGGGCTGGAGAGAGAGCTGAACGCTCAGGCGGGCTACACGTGGAGACTACAGCAGCAGAAACAGTCTGTAGACACGCAGCTGGCCCTCCTGCGAGACTCCAGCCCCAGACGAGAGGGCCCTTACTCACCCGCTACAGGAGACGCAGCAGATGCCATAGCTAACCCTGTAAGAACCTCTCCTTCATTCAGAAACCCCTCAGCTTTCCAGCTTTTTCTATCTTAACATGTCCGTAGACAGTTAGGAAACAAGCTAAGTTCATATATTGGTTTCTCCAAAAAACAGTGCTAGAGTCAGCTAATCCACTCTGAAATGTGCTGGAATCTCTGTTTTTGTTTTGGTCCGTGTGACCCCGCCCACTGACAATTTACCCACTAGAGTATTATAAAAATGTTATAACGGTTATTAAAACGAGACAACCATATGGTGAATACGACCTCTGCATTTTTAATTTGGACTGCCATACCAAGCTCTACCGCTAGGTGTTAATGTTACATACTGCTCCTTTAACTGCCCTGGAATCAGTTTTCCTCAACCCATGTGTGTCATTTATATTATAAAACACGACTGCTGGAGGTAAAACGTAATGTAGTTTTCCATGTCTGGACTGAATGTATACAGGGAATTCTTAAGCAGATGCATTTTGATACATGTGGGTTGGAGGAAGACATTAAATGTCCAGTTTGGGATGGCAACTTAAGACACTTTGAGCTTTGCTTGCATTTTCACCCTGGAGAGCCTGACACTATCATCTGTTTCGACATCACACACATTTATAAACATTTCATAATAAGTCATATATAATTTATATATGCAAAAAACAGCTAATAGATCAGTCCATGCACAAATTTGGTTGCGTGTTTGTGTCTTTTTGCCGTATGGCTTTGCACTTTCTTTTCACCTCAGCTTTTTCTGCCAAACTGTCCCGTCATTGAATTTTAATGACACTAGCATCTTCATCAAAAACTGCTGCGACGTGAATAAGGGCCTGTTTAATAAAAAGTCTGATATATTCATATGAAAGTTTTCCTGGAACTATACTAAAATCTTACATCTTGCTCATCCATTTGCTGTATAATAGACTAATATTATGACAGGTGTGCCGTATTATTGATGACATTAAACAGATAATAGCAAAATTAGTTTTAAAGCAACAAAAAATTCTGTGCCACTAGCAATACCAAACAGAATTGCAAAATGAATAAAATATAATAACATTTCAACATTGGAAACAGCTCCATTGGCATCTCAAACATACTTTAGTTTTGTTTGGACCCCTAGCACAGAAATGACCCACTGCACCTTTAAAAAAGTATAAAAATTAGCTCTTGTCCATCTGCATCTTCACCTGAAGTCTTGTATGCTAAAGGTGAGATTGAAAGTGATGTTTCTTAAAAATCAACTTCTCACGACAGAATGGAATCATGCTCAAGTCATACACGCACACAAATACTTTGGATTCACATCTTTAGATATCATATGATCATATCTGCGACTGCTTCTCCACACCTGCAGATTGTCTTCGGCTTCTCTGTGTTGTGTGGTAGCAGCCACAGCTGTGTCGGGTTCTGCTTTGATTTTCTGAGCGGGAGAGAAGTCCAGTTTGATGTTTGATCAGTGACCTTTAAGCTCTTTTCCAGATGTGGTCACACCAGAGCAGTAGCACGCCGCCTCTCTTTCCTCAGTTTCTACAACAGTATCTCTTAAATACAGCTTGTGTATCTGTGTTCATTGTTCACAGGAGACTTGATCTCACGACATCAGATGAGTAAGACTGTAAATAAGCATTAATGTTAAATGAAATGAAAACTGTACGAAATGACTTTGTGATCAAAGATTTTATATTTCACATACATAAAGCAAAATATATAATTCTGTCTGAAAATAAACTGAGTATTTGATCAAAGATTTGAGGTCATCAGCTTTGGCAAGTGATTATTTCTTTACTTACTGTAGAAGATTTTTGTGGTTTCATCTGAACTAGGATAGATAGTGAAGTTTGGTGGAGTAATAACGCTGAAGTAAGACACAATAACAGCATTTTTTTATTTTTGTGTTTTGCTTATGTGAACCTGGACAACAAAACCAGACCTATGATACATTTTTGAAATTGATAAATTGATAATTTTTGACCAAACATTGATATTTTGGCTATTACAAAAAATTCCCGTTTAGAGTTAGTTTAGAGTGGTTTTGTCATCCACATATTAAAGTTGCAATCCATAACTTTTTGGGGGAAAAAATGAGAAAGTTATTGAGCAGGTAGATATTGAGCAAGTAGATAAAACTTAAGTGTCTTCTTACTCCACCCTGATTTGTAAAAGATTTTCAGGAAATGTTTGACGTCATTTGACATCTTAAAGATAATAAGGGCCAACCTTAAGTAACCTGTGATTTTTCGTTTCAGATAAAGATCAGACAAAAGTTATGGATTTCAGGTTTTAACGCTTTGTTTGTGTGATTCGTTGAAATGGGAATACATGCTTTACAGATGAACAGAATTACACGTCAGTCTGTAGTGGTTTTTTATTCCAGTTATCGTCAGTTGGTTTGTTCCAGGTGCAGCAGTTGGATGAGAAAGACGCTCGAAGGTTCCAGCTAAAAATCGCAGAACTGAGCGCCATCATCCGCAAACTAGAGGACCGAAACACTCTGCTGTCAGAAGAACGCAATGCACTGGTGAGTATGTGCTGCTGTCAACCCATATTTACTGATTACCAATTTTTTTTAAGGTTTTAAGATGTTTCTTGAATCTTTTTACTACCTACAGTATCATGTTTAGTCTCATAAGAATTGCTGTTTGCATAGTGAACCTTGTTTGCATTATTTATACTGTATTATAATGTATGAGAAGTGCTTTCTGTGTGTTATTTGATAGTGGAAATGTTCTTAGTGATGGCAGATCTCGAGATTCTAGTCGGTGATGAATGACTGCAGTATTTTCTTCTCTCGGCTCAGACGGGATTTAAGATCGACACAGACAGATTTAAACATGACAGCTGAATCCTTCAAGAAACTGACCTCTATGAAGCTTCACTATTAATTTATCGCTCACTGGTGTCCTTCGACATCTTGTAATATTTGTATTTTGTCTTAAAAAGCTTTCCTGTAGCTCAGTGGTTAGAGCATGGCGCTAGCAACACCAATGTCATGGGTTCGATCACAGGGATTGCACATACTCAAATACAAGTGTAAAGTATCATCAAATATAAGTCGCTTTGGGAAAGCGTCTGCCAAATGCATAAAAATGTAATGTAAATGTAAAAAGAGGGATAAAACACTGACACAGTCAAGTTGAGTATACACTTGTATAGATTTTATTTGCAATGTGGTAATGAAATGACCTTTTATCAGAATTGCAAAAATGATTTCTTAAATTTGTTGCACAAACAGATACAAAAGTCCCACCTTAAACTTAAGGGATGTTCACATTATAATGATTACTATAAAAAATACCGTTTTGAAAATTGTTCCTAATTTAGGAGAAAAGCGTGGTTCACACCATAACTATAACGATAAAGATACAGAGAACGATATCGTTGGGAATTTTCAGAAATAATTTTTTTTCCACTGATGAACAATAAAAAAGTTTCTGCTGGAAACTTTTTTGATGTTTGACTATTGGTGATCGCAACGCGGGTTTTATGTCGGAAAGCGGTGTTTTTACGGCAGGCTGGCAAAATAAATGCTTTGCATCCCGTATACATCACCCAGGCTTAAAATAAACGTAACGTTATTGTTATCGTCCGCTTGTATACAATATAGGTATATCCTTATAATGTGAATGACCCTTTAACCGTATAGACAGTATCAAAGCAACAACATAAATAAATAAACGTCCTGCAGTTAAGGGCACAAACCTTTTTGTGCCCTTAACTTCCGGTACACACCCGGAGAATAGAGAAGATTATTTCTGATGACAAGCAATAAAAGATATAAAAGTATGTCTTGCCATTTTTATTTTGGGTTACCAGAAACTTAAGTGCGACAAAGTTAACAAATATTGTTCATTTTAAAAAATGATATACAATCAAATTCAATAAATTGTGTAATTAATGCAATTATTATACAATGAAATGTTAATATAAATTAATAGGAATATACATTTATATAGTTATATATACAGCCACTAGCCAGAGCAAACATGCCACATTTTTTACACTTTTTGAAGGTCAACCAATATGAATTATGTATTTAAACCTCAAAATGTCAACCTTTGCCACCCCAGTACTCTCAAAACATTCGGTTTCTGTGTGTTTTTATCCAGCTGAAGCGCCTGCGAGAAGCTGAGAGTCAGTATAAACCCTTACTGGACAAGAACAGACGAATGAGCCGAAAGAATGAGGAACTGGCTCACGCCCTGAGACGCGCGGACAACAAACTGCAGTTCATCACTCAGGAGAACATGGAAATGGTAATAAACTCACTAAAGTTAGACTATCTATGTTTGGAAAGTTGACATCAAATAATTCATCTTTTACTTTCAACTGGGCTTTTTCACAGTAATTTGTGTGTAAAATACAATTTTAATTTCTAAACTAAACATATTTTAACACACTATTTCCTTTTTTCGTATCCTGAATTATATCAAGGATTGTTTGACCTAAATTCCAATGCTGAAATAAAGTTAATGGAAAAATGTTCTGTAAATTCCCAATGTACAGTAAATGCATCTGAGACCTTCTTTTGAACTGAGCAAAATGCATCGCAGTAAATATATTTTCCCGGCTGTTAAAAATATTCTTCCATGGTAATTTATCTTCAACTGTTTAAATGGCTTTAGACATCATTTCCAATTTCAAGATAATTTTGCTTTTGATTTATTTCTCATACAAATTAAGCATCTCTCTGCTTTAGTCTACCTTGCAAGCTATATTGGCGATTCTAGCGTTATGGACCTTACATTTTGCGTTATGGACGTGGCATAAAAATGCCTCGAGAATGTATTTGTAATGAATATAGTGAAACATCTGTCTAAACATCAGAAAAATATCAGTCTGTGCACAAATTTTCTATTTAAAAAAGGGAAATAAAAAAACACTATGGATGTGACAAAAAAGTACACGTTTTTTGGGTGACAACAAACTTTGTAGGATTTCTGTGAATTAAAATGCACAAACCTGAGGCAATTATACCCAATAAATGGAGAAGGGATGGCTTTTGATATTTATGACTTTATTTTATGTGATCAACTTGAAATCTTGAAAAATGCACTTATATGACGATGAAGAATCATGCACTAAAAACAAAATAATGGCTCTAAAATTTGAGGAGAGACCACACGTGGGTATTTGAACCGCCAGGTGTTGATTTATGTGCTGTGAGCATAATTAAAACCTTTGGTAAAACATAATTATATTATGCTAAGCCTGACATTTTCACGGAATTGCCCATATCAGTTTTCTTGACAAGGCTGTATGAGTGTTTTGATATTGGCGTAACAGAGTCTTCGTCTCTTTCTTTCACAGAGAGAGAAGGTTGGAACGATCCGCAGGCCCAGTTCTCTGAACGATCTTGATCAGAGTCAAGAGGAGAGAGAGATTGAGTTCCTCAGACTACAAGTCCTGGAACAGCAGCACATCATCGACGATCTCTCCAAGGTAATCGCTCGACAGACGCTATCACAAGTCTTCTGGACAACTACAGTAGATGTGCAAACTGTTCTGAGATCTTTTTTTTTTCAGGCGCTGGAAACAGCTGGATATGTGAAGACTGTGATTGTGAGTTATTTTACCTTCCAGAAATATTCACACCGTAAGATGTGAAAGGAAGAGATGAACACAGTCCAGATTAAAATGTATCTAAATGTGTCTCTTAATGAAATTAGCAATTGCTATAATTGAGTTGTTACAGTATTACTTAAAGGCCTGTTCAGGTATTCTCATACAGTAGAGAATTTGGTTTTATCTCATGTGTTTTGATCTATAGTGTGTTGTGTTTCAGGAGAGAGACATGCTGTTGAGATACAGACGACAGGACAGTCTGCGCAGGAAGAAACCGCCCAGAACCAGCCGGGTCTGTCAACATCAGCACTTTTTATTTTGCGAATGTGATGTGGAATTTTTTTTCACTCTTTCCCCGCCAATATTACACATTAAGAGATGCTTTTATGCTTTTGAAATCGTAGAGCATCTCTGTGTGTTTTGATCATTGTTTTAAATCGGGACAATCTGAGGTTCCTTCCCCCGAAAAACCACATAACTCGCTGGTTAACCACCATAGTACCACTTTGTTTGAGAAACTAACTAGCTTCCCGTGACTGTTTTCTCGAAACTTTGGAATAATATCGTCTTCTAATGAATCTGTTTAGATCGATTTAATGTTATATGATCGCTTTAAATGATGTACACTGCATCTGAAAATTTTTTTTGCTTTCTATTGTTTTATTTCACGATATTTAACTCATTCATAAGTTTTCTCCTACATAACTGCGCACAAGAATTCCCCAGGGTCCTAGAGCACGTAGGCCCACACACATTGCCCTTTTAATAAAACAACGCTTCATTTTTCTTGACAAACTAAAAAATGTTATATTGAATTTGTATATTTAGAATGATTGATATTGAATGCCTTACATATTGCTTGCTTATATATAGCTCTAGACCTTTAGTTCAAACCACACAACTTTGCGATGCTGCTTGCGATTATTCATTGAAAAATGGGTTTCGGGAAACATTTGAATCGTTGAACTATGCTGAAACGACAGAGCTTTCGACCATAGTTGGCTTACTATGCTTTTAGGAAACGCACCCCTTTGGCAATTTAACCAGTTTGACCATTTTCTTTGCTTTTTATTTATATATGTACCCACATTCGAGAGGTGCTAAAAACAAAGAGCAAATTAAGATTTATTTAAAACTAAAAAGGTTTTGTAATGAACAATTCCTTTTCTCATTTTTTGCTATATTTTATGTTCATAATTGCAGAGAAGAAAATATTTTTGGGGCCATCAAAGTTTTATGAAAATTTAAAAAAATGTTGGCACGGACTGGAAACTTGAAGAAAAAAATGTGTGCAGGGAACGTGTAATATTTAATATTTTGTTGTTTTTCAACTTTATTGATGATGCCATGTACTCTTTGATCTCATTTTTTACAATATATATATGAAAATACGTATAACTTATGAAATGTAGTGATTTGCAAACTTCTACTTGCTTTCTCTCACTTTTGTGCTTTTTCTTTCTCTCTCTGTCTCTTTCTCTCACTCCTTCTTTGTTTCTCTCTGTAGCCGGTGATAGAGACATTTTTTGGCTATGATGAAGAAGGCTCTGTAGACTCTGACGGCTCCTCCATTTCTTATCACACAGACCGAACGCCGTGCACACCAGACGATGACCTCGAAGAGGTTTGTGTGCGTATGTGTCTGCTGACCAACTCTATGGGCACAAACATTTAGGAAAATTCCACTTACAAAAACAACTTGAGTTTTCAATACCCGGGTTGTCATCCAAAGTCCCATCTCGTTTCCGCCGCAATACTTCAAAGTGGAAACCCGGCTTATATCTTTGTGACGCTCCAAATGGTGTGTTTGTACGGGTCACAGCTGTCGTCTCTCTGTATTCAGGGAGTGCTGAAGGAAGACACAGAGCATCGTTTCCGTCAGCTGACGATGGAGTATCAGGCTCTTCAGCGGGCGTACGCTCTCCTTCAGGAGCAGGTCGGAGGGACGTTTGATGCAGAGAAGGAGGTCAAGGTAAATCCAGGTCAAAAAACAATTCCCATGAGGAGTCGCTGTGGGTCATTCATTCTTATATTCAAATCAACATCCTGGCTGATGGTTTGTGTGTTATAGACTCGAGAGCAGCTGCAGGCCGAACTGATCCGCTATCAGACCAGAATATCAGATTTGGAGTGTGTTCTGAGTCAGCAGGGACAGGTGAAATACTACATTACAGGCGACTGAATGCATTTTAATACTGCAACTCATTCAACAGTACGTGGTGTTTAAATGATGCATTGAAACGGGTGTGATGTATCTTATTGTGCAGTGTTTTAGTTTGTGAGATCTCAGCTGAGCGTTTTTTTTGTACCTGTTGCTTTGAGAGCGTCTGTTTGGCCCATTGTGGGAACACAGCAGATACATCATAGAACCATGAAGCAAAGACCATTTTCCTCCATTTTGCTGGTAAAATCCTGAGATCAGAATGCCACTGGAGACAGAGAGACTACTGCTGTGAGGAACCTTTGTTGCATCTGTTAACATCAATCGACTGAATTCCTGTTGATACTTTTCAGGATATGAAGTGGATCGAGGACAAACAAGCTTTGTACAAACGCAACCAAGAGCTTGTAGAAAAGGTAACGTCGCACACTAAATGCTGACCTTTGACCCTGAGACCAATAATATTGTTACCTTTAAGTGGTTGGACATCAAACTGTACATGATTTGATGCGCCTTTGATTCTAAACTAAAGAAATTTGTGTTGTTTTGTTATAAGCTTCAAGGCACAGAAGCCTTAGGAATGACACGCCAATGATTGTTTGGACATGATGTTATTTCTTTTATAAAAAGCAATATTTTAATGCAATTTTTTGTATACAGCTTAATAATATGGAGACGGAGGAGACGCGGTTGAAAAATGAAATTCAGGACATAAAAGACCAAAACGAACTCTTGGAGTTCAGAATTCTTGAACTTGAAGTGAGTTTTAATGTCATTTCAGTTCCAATAAATCAAACACGGATTAACATGTTTGCAGCAAAGAAATTTCAATGATAAATCACTTTTGACAGAGCAATTTCGGTCCAGTCTGCAGTTAATCTCCATTCTGAGAGACTTGCCCTCATGTTGTGAATTACTACTGTATGGCTTTATATAGATATATACATATAAGGTTTCTTTATAGTGTGTAAGAATCATCTTGTTTTTTACAGGAAAGAGAGAGGAGATCGCCAGCCATAAACTTCCAGAATATTCATTTTACCGACGGCATGAGTCCCTTACAGATCTACTGTGAGACAGAGGGAGTCTCTGTGAGTTGTGACGACATTTAAAATACGATGGGATTTTACGTCAGCTGTTCTTTTCATGGTTTTGAAGTCCATTTCAGAAAGGAAATGATTGATTATAGTGAGGTTTCGTTGAGATTTTAGTGGACCTGACGGACTAACGCTGATTCAGCGCCGATTTAATCCACTTCTGTATGGAGTCAGAGAGTAAAAGTCTCTCTCACGTTACAGGACATCGTGATCTCGGAGCTGATGAAGAAACTTGATATTCTGGGGGATAACGCCGTAAGTGTATGTTGATTTCATATGTAAATGTGCGTGTTTAATTATGCCTTCGTGTGTTTGATGTCCGTGCGTGTCTCCATCACTAATGCATCTCTTTTCATTGGATGACACACAGAATCTGACCAATGAGGAGCAGGTGGTGGTTATTCATGCCAGAACGGTACTAACCTTAGCAGAAAAGGTATGTGATGTTTTTGATTCTTTTCAAGGGAATCAGTGATGTTTTGGAGTGTTTGATGATGTGTTGTGTTCAGTGGTTAGAGCAAATTGAGGTCACCAAATCAGGATTACAGCAGAAAATGTTGGACATTGAAAGTGAAAAGGTATGTTTACATCAGTGTGCACGGCTTTCGCTGGTGTGGTCTACTGTTGGATGAGAGTGATAATATTGTGTGGATTTTTACCGTAGGAGCTCTTTTGCAAACAGAGGGGTTATTTAGATGAGGAATTAGACTACAGAAAACAGTCTCTGGATCAGGCGCATAAGGTAAAATTGTTCTTCATTTAAATATCGGCCGGTTTCCAGAAGCATCACATTTTAATGCTTTTAATGTTTTTGTTCTTTGGGACTGATGTGGTAAAATATTATTAAAGGAATAGTTCACCCCAAAATTAAAATGCAGTTATTATTTATTGTCAATTCAAAACTGCTCAAATGCAGAACACAAAAGAAGATATTTAGAAAAATGTTGGTAACAGAAACCCTTTGGTCCCCATCAACTTGCATTTGTTTTTGGGTCCATACAATAGAAGGCAATGGGGACCAAAAGTTTTTGGTTACCAACATTTTTCTAAATATCTTCTTTTGTGTTTTACAGAAGAAAGAAAATCAGGAAGGTTAAGTAAATGGTGACGAATTTTCATTTTGAAGGTGAAATATTCCCTTAAATATTAAGTTCAGGATTAACCTTATCAAATAATTAGTTAAATAGAAAGATGTAAACTTAGTTCTGAAGTTACATATCTGCATCAATATCACAATTCAATTAAAATACACCTTTTGTTTTAGTTTTTTGGGGACTGATATCATTGAATGGGAAGATACACACTTGAAAGTTTCACCTTTTCAGATAAATAATATGATAAAATATTGCATCAAATGACACATCTGCATCTGTATCACATTTAAATTTCTTTATATAAACCCAAAATGTTGATTTTTCTCAATTTAAATGCATGCTTACAATGGTTTAAAGTGTGTACTTTGGGGCTATCTTTGAAAAATATTATTAGAAAAGGTTAAAGCAACACTTTTAAATAATAATTTAATTCTCAAATGCCCAGATGACACTGGGATTAATTTGAGAATGAATTTTCTTCTCAAGCACTGCAGACATCCTATGATCTCTCAAGAAGTTCATTTCTGTTGTCTTGTGCCCCCTGGTGGTCAATGTTTGTCCCGACTGGCCCACACCCCTCTTTCTTTTTTCTCTCAGCGTATTCTTGAGTTGGAGGCGATGCTGTTTGAAACTTTGCAGCGAGAGGAGGCGGGCGGGAAGATGTCCGAGCTACTCAGCGAGCTGGACCGTGATTCGCTGAGGGAAGCTGTCAGTCAATGGAAGAGACAGGTCCTCAGCGAATTACGAGAGAGAGATGCGCAGATACTCAGAGAAAGGATGGAGATGCTGCAACATGCTCAAGCGGTACCTGACTCTTTATATACACTGTGTTATAGTTCAAAAGATCTTATTTCTGTTATACTTTTGCACTGTTTGCATTGTTTATGAGTGCATGAAATAAACAAATTAATCTCTTTGTTTTCCTGTGAAAATGTTTAACCATCTCTGGGATGCATTTATGTCACTTTTCCCTCTTTTTATATAGCTTAAACTCTTCCTTTCGGCCATCAGTAATTTTTAATGCAATGGATAATATCACCCTACATATTAGACAAGAATGGTTGTTTTTGACCCCAAGTATTAAAATTTGACGGATAACGTGTTGCTACAAAAAGTAAGGCCAGAAAGCAAACATTTAGCTAGAAACCCCTTTAAACCCTCTTGCATCATCAACCTGGCAATCGCATAGCAACTTACTTAAAACTATCCAGAACTCCTCAGAAACAGGTAGCACCAGCATCACAGTGACTTTGGCATGTGTCAACAGTAACATGTAACCTGCTGCTGATCTGTTTGTCTCTTTCACAGAGGATTAAAGAGCTGGAGGAGTGGATAGAAACACAGAAACGACAGATTAAAGAATTGGAAGAGAAGGTAAAAGCCGGAACATTTATCTGTTATTTTAATTCCGATTTAATTTCTCTTCACCCCTAATATCTAAACCAATATTCGTTCTCTTCTCTTTGTTCCATTGTCTTGTTTTTTTGTTCCCATGTTCAGTTTTTATTTTTATTTTTGTTCTTTTCTTTAGCTTTCATTCTTTGGTCGTAGCTCTTCCAACAAGCAGGAAGCAATGTCACGTGGCGCTGTGGATCGGGGTAATGCATGACAACTTCAAGTTCATTTTATTAAGTAGGCTTAAGCAACAATCAAGTTAAGTATACTTGATGTAGTTAGTGTTAGTACTGGTATATGTAAGTGTACCTTTTTAATATATTTTGGCCCTAATTGGCCTACTTTTTAGTGCACTTGTAAATATTTCAAGTAGTTAACACAACTAGTTCACAACTATGATGCAACTAAGAGGTTCATAAAGTTTATTTCAAAGAAGTACATCAAAAGTACACTCTGTTATTTTCTTAAGTTCATCTTTATAGCTGATTTTATATGTTGTTTTTGTGCAGATCATGGACTTCAAGTGTTCTGTCTTCTGTAGCAGACAAGCGGTCGCATTTGTTTCAGCACAGATTCAGCGATCAAGCTTCTGCTTTTGTGAGACTTTCAACTGTTCCCGTCAAATCTACACTGGCCACCTGTTGATCTACGGCTAATGGAAAATGGTGCTCTCTATCTTGTGGACTAAAACTGTTTTTATCCTTCTGACCTTTTCAAATTTGCTCTGTGTGACCTCTTACGTGAGGGTTTTTAAGGACTCTTCAATTGAAACGCTCTCCTTTCCCTGCTAAGCAGGCGGTGCTGGAGGCTGCTTCCCTTTGGAAGCCTAATGGAACGAGAGGTGTTACGTGGAAACCCTTCCCCTTCAACTGTTTACACGCACTGTGCTTTGGTTCCTGGTGGTACGTCTGGTATTGGCGTGGTGGCGCTAACCTCCCTGTGCGTTGTGAGAAATGTGACCGAACAGTAAATCTTGGAATTAAAATGTTTTATTTTGTATTGTAAAGGAATTGTATTTCAAAATAAATTTCTCAGAGGATTATGGAAAAGAATATGAAAAAGGACGTTTCTTGGTATCTTTGATTTGGGTGTTCTGGGTGAAGGGGTATGATCAATCCCATATCGTAAAATATAAAGATGACTGTGATATTTTCAGTGCCTCAGGTGTAAAATGTCTTTTAGGGACCTTTGGTGGTCATGCATTGTAGGGCTTTGCTTTGCAAGCAACACTAGAGTCTGAAGAGGGCGCTGTAGAGTTTGCAATTGTGTAAAATGAGGACTCCAAATTGTCTCCAAAACATGAACAAAAAATCTAACGCTGTACAAGGTCAGACAGTTCATCAAATCAGCAATTCAATTTGTTGTATTAGTAGCTAAACAGTAGTTTATTTTGTTGAAAAAGATCACCCACTTGTTAAATTCAGGTCAGGTATAGAGAGAATGAGAACTGGAATGAAGGACGCAAGATATTTTTCCTTCCTCTAGCTAATCTGTTTTTCTCATTCCATCACATCTGCAGCTCCCAAATGTCACAGCTTTACAATCAAAGAGGGATCCGGTGAGTGGACTGCTGTCGAATATGTGCTGCAGTCCGCAGATACCCAGAGATCCTTTGTGTTTTCAGAAATAGGAAAATGAAAAGTAGATGTCTTTTATGATTACAACCTTTTAAGTTCCTGCAAAATATGGTGCTAAACTTATTTGTAGATATTTGGAAGCAGCATTTAATGTGGGAATAAGAACCTTATTTCATTTTCCTACCATACCCAACTAAAACTATTCATTTCAAATAGTATCATTGATATGACGTGTTACTGTTAGTGGTTTGCTGAATTGCTTTATTGCACCGTTTGTTTTTTGTTTAGATTCCACGTGTCGGATGCAATGGAGTGCAATCCTCCCTCTGGTCATGTCTGAATAGAAAGGAGTCATGTATTTTAAATAGTTGGATGTTGAATGAACTATAAACCACATTTCTTCAGGCTATTCTAACACCACTGCCTGTATGACGCAATCTGGTTTTAAAGAGTTTATAGCGCATTTATCCTCGGGGGCATTCAGCATATGGAGCAGAATTCCTTATCCTTCGGGGCAGATCTTTAGATCCCAGATGGACTTTCCCAGATCTCCACGTGCACAGATGAGGCCAGACACATTGTAAATGACACTCTGTACATTAGGCATCTGTCCGTTTAACATCAAAGTAATGCATTTTAATTAAATTTTACAATTTAGATTAAAGCCTGATGAGCCAATCCTTCTGACTAACTGAAGATGATGCATAGATTTCAACATTTGATAGCAGATCTGTGGTCAGTGGAATCCAATTTCTGAATGGGGCATCCTGAAACCTCTCATGGGTCAATGAAACCATGCATTGTGAAAACTTCTTTGCTGCCTTAAATTTTTAAGTAAAGTCAACTCGGCTTTTCAAGCCATTGCAACTAGTGGTAAGTTGTTGACTTGAAATTGAGTCGATTTAACATTTCTTATTTTGATGTGTTGAAGTCACGTAAAAATATCTGAAAGGACTTTTAAAGCCAAATAGTATTTAAAAAATGCAAGGCAGCAGCGTGTGTCCTATATTCGAGTGTTTACTATTTAAAGGATTGAAAAAATACTTTTAAGTATATATAGCAGTTTATAGCATTTTTAATCTTTTGTACATTTTAAAAAGTTTCTTTGAAAAGAGGAAATCTTAGAGGATTTATTGTTGAATTTAACAATGTTCATATAATTTGTCTGCTATTCATTTACAGTATATAAGAACGTGGTTGTGTATTTTACGAAGCACTTCTGTTGTCACATTGTATTGATTCACTCTGATTGGATTCTTTGCAAAACAATCGATGTGTGTTTTTTTTCTCAAGGGAGGGCTTGTGTCTTTCCTAATCCAGTGAAAGGAGGACTTCAGCACCACGCCTCTCTGGACAGCTCCTATAACGGCGCGTGCTGAACTGACGACTCGAGACTTGATCCCACGAGGAATGACGGTGACCCTGGAATACTAGACATACTCGGATTTCCTCATTTCTTGCTAAGTAATTTCATTTGGTAAAGTCTAACTCGACATCAACTCCATGGCTGATAGAAGATCTCTTCCCCAGGATGACGACCAAGGTTCCCTGCTTTCCAGACTTGGGACGGACAGCCCCAAACCCAGGGTGAAGTTCGGAGGCATGTTCTGTAATATCGAAGGGGCTTATGAGAATAAGACTCTGAATTTTGAGTCGTACAGCCCCGGTTCTGCCAGGAGGAACCCCAAAGGACGAGTCGATGATCAGAAAGACAATTTCAGCGATACTTCGAGTGTCAGCAACTTCTCCAGTGTGAGTCAAACGCCTCCGAGCCGAACACAGCCGCCCATCCCGTGTTGTGCTTCACCGGGTCAGACGATCGTGTACCCGACAGGACACAACCGTCTTCAAAACGATAGACGAGAGGTAATAACTGCTGTTTCAACGTTAAGAATATATTAAACCAACTTTTAACAGACAGCCGACATGTTAAGCAATCCATGTTTTCATTGTGACGTGCGCGTCACAGTCTGTGACATCTGAAAACTACTAGCAACATTTTTGCCTATTCGACATCTAGATTATCAGCTTTGTTAGGATACACACCACAGCTGATCTATTTTGATTTTAAAAAGCACAAATGTAGATCTACAATATATTGTTGATATTTATTAAAGTCAAAACGTTGTTCATCTATACATAAAAATAGCAATAATTATGATATACAACAATATTTAATATATTATTAATTTACAATAAATAATTTGAATATAGTAAACTACAGTAGAACTCTACAGTAACTTACTGTAGCTGTAATTACTTTCCCATTAATACTGTTTTCAGTTTGAGTTAAACTTTACTTTTACAAAATTAAAACACTTTGACCAAAAAGAAAGAAGAAGAGATTGGCATTAGCACAGCAACCCTGCAAAAAAAGACATCCTTTCTAAGCATTTTTGTTTTGTTTTTTATTAAAAATATTTGAAACTACTTAAATCACGATACATTTACACAACAAGGAAGGTGACCTAAGATATTTAGTCTTGTTTCATGAAAAATATATATATAAACATAAGGTTATATGTGAGTTTATGTTTTAAACAAAATTGTAAATTAAATCTACAGTAAATTACTGGCAAACCTGCTGCAAAACTACAGCAAAGTTTTAGAGTGTTTACTGTTATAAGTAATTCATATATTTTATATTATCACATTTTTTTTAGAAATGCGTCCACTTGTTTTCAAGTAACTTTGAATTAACAACAATAACTTTTTTATCCTACAAAGAACTAGCAACACAGACCTAATGACACAATACAGTTAAAAAATCGATAAGAAATGTGTTACTTCTTGGGATCCATCGAACCTCTTAATTTTAAAGAGCGTCTGTCTATTCAGCCTCGCCCCATCCAACCTCCGTGAATAGGCTTCAAACCAGCAGATGGTAAGCGGACAAAGAGGGTGGGGGTTCAAGAGGGCTTTTGTCTACTTTGCCTACTTTACCCCGATACTAGCAAACTAAATTACACCCCAGAATATTGACACCCGTCCACACCCGCCCGTGCTCTGCGCCTTTATCCTGACGCTCTTTTATAGTGACGAGCGCTGAGCGGCCGCGCATCTCGCGTATTCCCTTCTCGGAAATCAAAGCTCTTCCCAAACCTCCGGCATGTCTTTCCAAGGCAAGAAGAACATCCCTCGTCTAACGGTAAGCGTCTAACAGCAGTTATTGGACTGTTTAACCCGAGGCCACCGATGTTTTCTGAACGCGTAACGGAGAGATGGTGGTTTTTATTGTGCAGTCATGGATGCGAGCCGCCGCCGGCACCAGCCTGCTTCTAAAAACGCCAGTAACACGAGACGAGTTGCACTAAATGCACTTAAATAATGGGCTTAAACATGCAGTCATGTAGATAAAAGCACCCTGTGATGTGTTAGATCAAAGTCTTTATATGTGCCATGGCGGAGGCGTTAGAATTATACACCGGTTCGCACGTCCATTGTGTCTTCCAGTCATGCGTTACGGTACTACTGGGTCATCCGCGGTGCGTTGCTCTTATTTCATTCCAAACAGCGAAATGACATCGATGTATCCGTTCGGTATAGGCGGTGCGGGTCCAGTTGCGCGGATTGGAAAACGTGAAATTTGCGTGCAAAGTCGGTCAAGCGTCAAAGCGCTTTTCTGGCATATACTGCTGTCTGGGGGCGCTGCCCATGATCTGAGGGCCCTGCCCGGCTTTTAAGAAACGAGAATTCATCCATGTGCACGGCAGGAGCGAGAGCGCTGTTAAAACAGCCAAATTGAATCCAATTCTCTTCCGGAATTTGAGTTTCCTGACCCACATTTCAAGCACAACGAAAACGTACAATCACCATTGATTTATATAGAAAACAAGATACATCTTTAATAAATCACCATGTGGTTTAAATAACCAAAAGAATAGATTGGCAATTATGCAATGCACCATAACGTCTCATAATGCATCACAAAATCAATCAGGGAAATGTTATTATGAAGTGCAGCTCTGATAGTGCACACTGCATCCTAGACTTCCCTGTCTGCCTGGTCTCTCCTCAAGCAACGCTGTCACCCAGAATCAGAGACGCTTCTGTGGAATTTATGCTGTGCCAGTGATGTGCCACCCGTGAAAGTGTCACATTGCATTAATGTGAAGCTTTGTAGGTTGCACACCATCAAGGCTGTGACCCAGAGCTGTCTGATAGAGATAAAACACCCTTAGCAGGAGTTTAGGAAAGTGTCTGATGATCTTGGGCAAGGAAACTCCGGTTGGCACGTTTAACAGCATGAATGTTGTTTCATGCCCGAGTGCTTTAAAAAACCCTGGTATGGTTTCATGGCAGGGGTGAGTGAAGGGGCATCACTACAACTAAACAGGGTCTCCTGTAAGATGACTCATAAATTGCATTCATCAGGCATAATAGTGCGAAAATGGACAGTGGCAAGTGTCATTACCATATTTTTCCCTGTTAATATATTCATTTATGCAAACCAAAAACCAGCCATGCATGAAAAATACAGTAAATAGAAAAAACTCTTTTACAGATGAATAGAGTTTTCGATTATCTCTCTTTTGTGTTCTTCAACTCTGTCTGGAGTTTTTGTTTGTGATGTTTGAATGATATAATCTCTCATTTGCTCATTAAAGAAGACTGCATATTCTAGATAGTAGGATTTGCATTAAATTAGAAAGTTCTTTATGCTCTCTGTGAAACTGTGATGACACAGTTCTGAGTGAGCTTTAAGATGGAGATGTACTTGATTTTATTTAACTTCAAGGCAATTTGGGTTTAATCTGATTATTTTGTGATTGAAGATTTTACCTAATACCTTATGCCCTGACCTAATGCTTTATGTGAAAATACTAATATAAATGATATCAAATTGTTTTTATTTATAAAGGAATAGTCTAAAATAAATGTTCTGCCATCATTTTTTCACCATAAGGTAGATCCAAACCTTTATCGCTATCTTCTGCTTTTATTTTTGACTAACCCATTGAAATGATATTATGATCTATGAAACCATGCTGCACTACATATACAGTACAACAGTCAATAATTATTTTATTCTGTCTTTTCTTCTTTGCTCAGGGTGATAAACTCATCATTAAAGGTGGAAAAATCGTAAATGACGACCAGTCGTTTTATGCCGATATTTACATTGAAGATGGGATTATTAAGTAAGAGACTATGATTTAAAAAGATTACTTTTTTTTAAGTTATTTTTACATTATTTGCATTCATTATTTTACTATATACATTATATACTTCAATATTAACAATGAAAATGGGATTTTTAAGTAAGAGTGTATGATTTAAAAAGTCTACATTCTTTTAAAAGTAATTTTTACATAATAACATATGTACATATATATAACAAATATAATATATATTATATTTATTATTTTAGTTTAGTTTCTATTGCCTATATTAATATATATATATATATATATAGATATATATATAGATATATAAATGATTATATCTTTCTGGTCAATTTTTATACTGCTCGGACCCATTGAACAAATTTATCATTTCAAATAAAATACAAAGAGATGTTCTGCTTTTATTCTACAATGTTCATTCTCTTCTTCTGGATGGCAGGCAGATTGGAGAGAATCTCATTGTACCTGGAGGTGTGAAGACAGTGGATGCATACGGGCACATTGTGATTCCGGGTGGTATCGATGTGAACACAAGTCTCCAGGCCTCTCACATGGGGATGAGCCCAGCAGATGATTTCTATCAGGGCACTCGTGCTGCTCTGGCTGGAGGAACTACCATGATCAGTATGTCACCATCGTATTACACCCTACAAATGAGAAGAATCTCAATTTTATGAACTCATGAAGGGAAAACATCAGAAAGCGTGTGTGCTTGTACAGTATTAAGCTTGCGAGCTTGTCCGGTCTCATAAAATCAGTTGAATTGGGGACGCATCGCTGTCACAGACGGTTCCTCACTGAACTTCTTCCTGAGGCCATTCAGGAGGAACAAATGTCTTTCTTTCTTTCTTTCTTTCTGTGTTTGTACCTACAACTCTTACATTTGAATTTGATAAAAATGCTTGTCACTCAATTCACATGAGGTCAGATTATAATTGTATAAAGATTAAATATTATAGTTTAGTTGCACACAGCGATCACTGCTTGAAATGTGTTTATGAACACAACAAGTGTATTTCATCTATGTGTTTGTTTGTTGCCTTATTTCAGTTGACCATGTTGTGCCTGAACCGGGAACTACTTTAATGTCCGCATATGAACAGTGGAGGGATATAGCAGACACGCGGTCATGCTGTGATTATTCTCTGCACATTGACATCACACGCTGGCATGATGGTCTGTTTGAGGAGCTGGAGACTCTGGTCAAAGATAAAGGTGATGTGACATTTCAGGTGTGACTTTCATTTTTTTGCAAAATGCATTCTAAGATTTTCTAAAGCTAAACAATTGGACGTCCCTAATTTACACATACAATGATAGCTAGCACATTAACGTTTACTCGCCATTTCAGAGATACATAACATTAACTTTATTCTGTCTTGGTTTAGGTGTAAACTCTTTCCTCATCTTCATGGCTTACAAGGACCAGTATCAGAGCTCTGATACTCAGGTACACTTGCTATGTGTCATATCTTTATTTGAGGTTTTTAGCCAAAGTATTTTGTTCACTGTTTACTGAACATTTATAACTTGCATGACCATACAACATGATTAAAGCTGCTTACAGAACCCCTACAGTAATGACCTTTTTTTAATGTAACGCCTCTTACCATTATTTGGGACATCAGGTTCCAAAGCAATTGTACTGACAGGTACGCCCACCTTACTTGCGTATACATTTGGGCGGTCTTAGTCAAATCTTACCACCAACTGATGTAGATTTGTGGGGGTGTGGTTACACAATGCGTTTCAGGCAGGTCTGGGTTCGCATTCGCTTTTAGATTGAATGCATCTTTTGTTCCCACACTTTAATTTTTGCAATTTTATGTGTCTAATACATGCCTGGGCAACTTATAACACACCACAGAAAAACAAGTATTATCGCGCCATATGACCCCTTTAAAAATAAAAGTATGGATCATTTTCTTCAGTAAAGATCTTGTTGTAGATTATCAGGAAAGAGACGTGACATTCTGTCTATAGGTCTTTTCTTAAAAACTGACTCAACTCTTTGTCTTTGTAGATCTATGAGATGTTTAGTGCTATGAGAGAGCTGGGGGCCATCGCACAGGTTCATGCTGAAAACGGTGACATCGTTGAGGAGGTAACCATTTATAATGTACTCCAAATCTTAATGCGTTTATATTAGGCCCTTCATTTTTTTACGTTTCAATTCCATCCTCTTCCTTCTGTTTAATTCTTTATACTCAATCTATAGGAACAAAAGAAGGTTTTGGACCTGGGGATCACCGGGCCAGAGGGACACGTGCTGAGCCATCCAGAGGAGGTTAGTCCTGACGTTCTGTGAAATCTCTGGAAACAGCTTAGCTTTCAATATCTATGAATGCATGTTCATCAGTAGGAAACATGACAGAAAAAGAATCCAAAACTAAATATCACACTGACACCAGTCAGATACATTTCCCAAAGATGCCTCAAACGCATGAATTTAGTTTTGAGAAAAGAAACGGTGAAACACCATCTGTTTGTAGCGACTTTCCCTGATGTTTCCATTCACTCAAAGTATGAATCAGGTTAAAATCTGATTTGCTTAAATAATGATATTTTCTTTTTCTACAGGTTGAAACTGAGGCTGTGTATCGAGCGATCACCATTGCTAAACAGGCCAACTGTCCGCTCTACATCACCAAGGTGATGAGCAAACCAGCTGCAGATGTCATCGCCAAAGCCAGGAAAAAGGGTACGGATATCTATAGCGAGTAGAGATGAAGCAGAAACTGAAATGAAAAGACAAGAAGAGGAAGTAGATCTGTTTTAATTTATTAACATGATTAGGTATGGTCATCTATGGGGAACCAATCACGGCTAGCCTCGGCACGGACGGATCCCACTATTGGAGTAATGACTGGGCCAAAGCTGCGGCGTTCGTGATGTCCCCGCCCATCAATCCTGATCCAAGCACTCCAGATTACCTCAGTTCACTTTTATCATGGTAAACAGCAAACTTAAATGTCCCATTTTTTCACAGAAATGATGTACTAACACAAACGTGTTGTTTTGTCAGTGGAGATCTTCAGGTTACGGCCAGCGCTCACTGCACCTTCACTACCGCTCAGAAAGCCGTCGGGAAAGACAACTTCACCTTCATCCCAGAGGGGACCAATGGCATCGAGGAGCGCATGAGCATCATCTGGGAAAAAGCTGTGGTATGTGTCCTCACGTCAGTTCGTAAGGACGTAACTTTAACTTAAAAACTAAGCAGCGTGTTTTTTGTTGCACAGGCGACAGGTAAAATGGACGAGAATGACTTTGTCGCGGTAACCAGCACCAACGCTGCGAAAATCTTCAACGTGTACCCTCGCAAGGGCCGTATCGCTCCGGGATCGGATGCTGATCTTGTTATCTGGAACACCAAGGAGACTAAAACCATCTCTGCCAAAACTCACAACCTGGTATGAGAATTCCATCCTCAATGCATGTGTCTAATATTATGTTTTTTTATTTTTATTTGAGGCTGTTGTTTAACATTGTATCTTCTGCAGAATGTTGAGGTGAATATCTTTGAGGAAATGGAGTGCCGTGGATTCCCTGTTATAGTCATCAGTCAGGGCAGGATCGTTCTTGAAGATGAAAAACTCAATGTGACAGAGGGTTCGGGGCGTTTCATCCCCAGGAAAGCCTTTCCAGACTTCGTCTACAAGAGAATCAAAGCCAGAGGCAGGGTAAGATAAACTGTGACCCAGTGGTCGTACTGATTGCTTCCGGAAAAGTGTTTAAACCTAGATCATGAATACATTTGGGAGGTATACATGTACAATTCTTTTCCGTGCTTTCAATGTTGCAAAAGATTAAACTTAAATCCTCTCAGGGGTCAATTTCTCCAATAATTTGTTTTGCAGATGGCTGATGCTCGCGGCGTTCCCAGAGGTAACTATGATGGCCCGGTTCATGATGTCATCAGCATGACTAAATCTGTGCCAGCCACACCGACCACTAGAGGACCCTCCTGTCCAGGAAAAACTCCACTTGGGCCTGCCAGAAACTTACACCAGTCTGGATTCACCCTGTCTGGTAGACATTACGTTGATTCTGTTTTCTCTCCCTGTGCTACTGTGTTTTGCAGAGGTGTAAAGTATATTTTTACTCAAGTCTGATCCCAAGTATCTTTATCAGAGTGTTTTTACTTTGGGAAATTTTTTATTGCACTACCCAAGAATATACTTGTTACTCCACAAAATTTCATAAAACACATTTTTTTAAACTTATTTTCTACCTTACATTAAAAAATAAACTAACTTCCTTTTACTCAAGTAAAGCCATTTCTGAGTAAAAGGACTTGAGTAAAAGAAAGTCCTATGATTTGTAATGTACTTTTTTAAATGTAAAAATTGATACAATTTTATCAAATGCATGAAGTATGATGTAAGCTATGCTTTAATATGTAGAGTATTAAAATATTCCAAAGTAAAAACACTCGGATAAAGATACTTGAGCCTTCAGAGTAAATATACTCATTTTATTTGACACTTTTTCTTTTGAATGATGGTTTAAACCTTTCGATCAGACTTACAACAAGTTAAAGGCAAAATGAAAGTGACTATTTGAATTTACTTAAAGTGTAAAAAAAGTCGAAATCACATCAATACCATAATCTTAGAATCAGTCCATTCTCAAACTACTTATATTAGTTTCCAAATATTTTAACAATTGCAAACATAACAATATATTGTTTTTTTAAATGATCATCAGTAACAAAATTAAACAATTAATTGTTTTATGGTGCTACTGGATTTTCTCATTGTATGCGTGCTTCCCTCATAATTTTTTTAGCACAGCAAGTCTTTTCATTTGATTTATTTTACTTCTTTCTTTTATTTAGTATTTTATTGTATACTTTTTATTTCATTTCATTTTATCTTTACTTTTTGGTAGAAAAAGAAAATGTGAAAAATCCATATCTAAACTCTGAGTAATGTTTACTCCAAAAAAAGCAGAAAATTAAAATTCCCATCACATGAAACTTTGTACACTGATAAAAACGACTAGTATCATTTATTTTTTCTGTTATTTGAGCAAGTTATTGTACACATTTTTTTGTAAAGAAAAAAAACTTGGTGCAAAAACTTGACTTGAATAAATTGCAAGTAAAATTTCCTTCAAAAACTGTTTGAAAACTTAAATTGACACAAAAAATTCAGTGTGACTTTGTAGCACATTACACGTATTATGTCCTCATTGTTAGTCGCTTTGTAGAAGTACAAAGCATAAATATAAATGATCTAAAATACATCTTGAAGATGTCTTTGGTAAACGTCTATTTTGGACTTCAATGCAAGTGTACTCAGAAGTCTCCATACCCTTCTTATCTTTTGTTTTTCGTTTGTGTCAGGCACTCAAATGGACGACCACATTCCCAGGCGCAACTCTCAGAGGATCGTAGCGCCCCCTGGAGGCCGTTCAAATATCACATCCCTCTCTTGAGTCGTGTGTGCACCCAGGGATCCGGGCCACGTATAGCAGAAGTTCCTCCTCCCTCATCTTCCGATTTTATAACATCTATACCATGCAAATATTTATTCCAATAAATCCATAAACGCTCCATGACCTCCAGTATGCAGCACTACATACAGCTTGTCATGAATTCATAATCTTTCTGTGTATCTGCCTCTATTGTTATCTGATCAGACTCACTCATAATGTAGCATGCTCCTTTCATCCAGATCAGACGTCGTTCTGCTTTAGAGTAGCATCGATGGCATAGAGACTGCTAGTGATTGTTGTGTTTGTGAACTGAATGCATCTCATTCACTGCCTTTAAACCTGCGCTTATTTTCTCCTCCAGCATAGATCTTAAGTAAAAATATGTGATTTCTGCGCCACTAGCAACACCAGATGAGATTTAGCCAATAAGGAAGCAACATTGAGATGTACTGTACTTCATTTAAATTCTGGGTTGTTTGTTGCCATTAGTGATGCAGAATTGACCTGTGTGGCCCTTAGGTGCCGTAATCTGTTAATGTGCTTTAGAGGAAAATCAAAAACTACCTACTGATGGTCTTAGTGCTAGAGTTTTATAAGAAAGTGGTCAATAACCTTGTCCATGATGTATCCCTGTGAATAGAGCAAAATATGTATTGTAGACTAATGCTTATAACCACATCTATGATTTACAGATTTTGCAAAGAAAAGTGTCATCGTGCAAACGCTCATCACACAGATACACAGCAATACATTTTTGTAAGTTTCTACTACAAAACAATTGGTGCTCTCGATCTTTAAACACATGCCGTGTGTTCAAGTGCAGAAGTCACTTTTTGAACCCAGACAAAACTTTTGAATTGTTTTGAGGTGAAACCTTGTTTATACTTCTGTAATGCAATACATTACAAAGAGTCTTTTGTAGTCCGTACGAGTTTACAGGAAAAATAAGTAGTCGATGTCATTTTCGAGATATCTCGAGGCCTGTCGATGGGGGTCAGATGAGAGAAAATGACCTGTGGTTTGTCTTTTGTACCTACTTGTTTATCTTGTGTAAATATTTTTTGGTTTGTTTTTCATATTTTGTGCATGATGTGCATGTCCTCAATACAAAATAAAACGTTGCTTTCATTTGGGGAGTTTCTTTTCAATTTCATTGTTTTAAATGATTCACTTTTCGTGTTTTAAACACCAGTTGGATACGACAAGCTATCATTCTGTTCGTGCTTCACAATCAACTGTAGCCTAACCTTAGTAGGCTACTTAAGTAGTTTTTTTAATTATACTCTATGTATTAAGTGCTTAAGCGTGCTACTACTTGGGAAGAAATTGGCCAACTTCTAAGAGTCAATTTAAAGAACTACTTTTATACTTTATTTCTAAAAGTTCACAAAAAGTAGACTAAAAGTGTACTTTCTTATTTTTGGTTTAAATGAAGAAGACTAAAATTATTCCTTTAGTTTCAAGGTTGTGTATTTTCTGAAACCCTAACCTCTTTTCCAGGCATTTGTGAGATGACATTAAATAAACTGCACTCACAGAAAGCAATGAAAAGCTGGTTAAATCTTTTATTAAAAAAAATCTAAAATAAACAAATAATGTGATCATATGGGACAGTAAGGCAGTAATGTTTCATATACTAACATTGAAACACCCAGCAATGACATTTGTTTACAGCTCTAATTGTAGTTAATATGAATCCCTTCATCCATGTGTGTTCAAGTTCATTCTGCATTAACTAGTTATTATAAACTTATTAATACGTTTTTATTGATGAGTTTTGCATTCAATACTATATTTATCTTAGTCAATTAGTTAAACAAATGGAGTTAACTAATGTTAACAGATGAAAATGTATTGTCGTTTTATCCTTTTAGTGTAGTAAGCGAACCAAGTGGCTGCTTAGGGTCTCAGCACCATCAGGGGACCCCCAAAAGCACATGAAATTACAGCTTTTCTTGTGATATAGTCACAACACACATCCATTTCATCACGTATTTTTTCTGTGCTGTGTCAAAATTTGTGATATTACTGACTAAACGCAACATTGCAATACGACAAAATGCTGATTTACGTGATTCATGTTATTTATAATGATCTGTTATCTATTATATATTACAATAGCCGCTTGTATAAATCTGCTCAGAAGGCTCGGGCCTGCCTATTTTCTATTCAAAGTTTCTTCTGTATATTTCATATCTGCAGTAGGGCTGTGGTTGCAGGAAACAGTTCAAAACATTTTGTACATCCCAACAGTTCAGACTAGGGAAAGCGAGAATTATTGTCTTCAGAAACGTCATCCACTGGGACTGATGAATTTGAACAGCTGGAGATTACATCAGTGTGTTATAAAGAGATCTGTTCACACGCTTTAGTACAAGAACCACATAAGCAACAACCAATTCATGTTCACGATTCAATTTATACATTATTGTAAAGTGATTGTTGGTGATTCAAATTTGGGTTGGATAAGCAAAAAATGTTACAACACTTAAAACATTCAAATGACCTTTGATATTTTGATTCAAAGGCACAATGACTTTACGCATTGTGAGTTCTGTTACCTGCCTAAGATGCTTTTACGCACCATTTTACGCACAACTAAAGCCCTTTAAAGAACGTTTAACCTATACAGCTGCTATCATACTTTGATGATTAAGCTTAACATGGGATATATCTTATTGTGGATAAAACTTTGGAACGAGGTCTTAAATCTCAATAAGTTCCCTAACTTATTCCGTGTAAACAGACACTTTCTCTCCCGAGATACGCATCGGATGCCTCTTACACGTGTTGGAGAAATAAGGATACAGCTTCTCCGTGAACTTGTGCTTGTATTTGTACAGCAGAGTGTTGTCGCTGGCATCTGAGAACATGACTCTTCCACCTTCCCAGTCGAGCTGAACTCGTATCTTCTGCGGTTTCTTCTTAAACGTCAGGGGAGCGCTGGTTGGCGCCCGCGCGCGATACTCGCCGGCAAACAAGCAGACGGTCCACATGCCGCGTTCAGGGCTCGGAGGCAGCCATTCTTTACGCTGCACGCTCTCTGTTACAACGCCCAACGCCCATTCAGTGCAGTCTCCGACCTCAACATCCCAGGTGTGACGACCAGAGCTGAAACTCTCAGAGCCCAGGACGCATTCGTAGAAGCTGAAGCGCTCCGGGTTGTCGGGGACCTGTTGGTCTTCATCAGAATAGCGAATGGTGGTGAGGTCATCAGATAGAGTAACGCAGACGTCTGCTGTGTTGGGGTCCAGGATAACGGGATCTGAAGGGTTGGGAAAAACAGCAATTTAGCAAATGAATGTGGAATACTTAAGTATTTTATTTGATTGATAAATTCAACATTTCAAGCCATTTTGGATAAAAGCGCATGTAAATGCAAACGAATGTAAATTTGCTGTATCCTCTCACTGTATGTGACAATGGTCTGCATGTTCTCCCACACTCTGAATTTAAGGCAACCGATGTGTTTGGCAACATCAATTAACGCCTCCGAGATTTCCACAGGATCCTTAACGATACACTCCACCCTGGGATGGAGAATGAGAGAGGAATTGCATCCTAACTCTGCAGATTCATCCAATCAAAATCGGTTCAAATCATTCGTGTTTTTACCGTTCTGATGTCTTCTTGTAGTTCTGTAACAAAAAGGAAGATCTATAGAGAACTAAGCATACCTGATACTCCTAACGGTTTCTTAACTGAGATCTCATTTGGTCATAATCTATCAAAATAGGAGTGGTGTTTCTTTAATGGTTGATTTGTTTCCTCACCCTCAGAAACTGGAGTTCATCTTCATTCATGGCCTCTTCTATTGAACGAATGGCCTCTTGTAAAATCATGATCTCATCTGTTAATCTGTCCATCTTCTCCGTCATCTTCTGACTCTTCTGCTCCTCTTCTTCACCAAGAGCTCTCAGCATTGAGATCTCCTCGTCGTGCAGAAACTGATGGAGTTTCTCAAAGTTCTCTTTTATCAGACGGACAGTGTTCTGTGCCTGTCTCTGATCACATAGAGACGAGACTTTTAGTTTTATCCACTGTAAACAAACTGTCATTTTACAGAATTTTACAGAGTTTTTGTTTATTCACGTATACATTTTTTTTTTATGAGAAAAACAGGACAAAAAATACTTTAACGTTATTTCTGGCATCCCAGGTGATGGAAAATGTTGAAAATAAATATTTAGTCTAGTTTTGAAATATGTATAAAAAAAGACTTTTATGTATAAAATTGGGGAAAGTGTTATTTTACAGGAAAACTGTTATTTAACAGAATATTTCTGGTGCCCGGTACATTCTCTCAACCACACTGGGAACAAACTTATGGCTTAAGTTGATTATACTCTGAGGGTTATGAGAAGAGATGTTACCCCGATATGTGCTGAAGTTTGCTGGCAGTTTTGCTTGGCTGTGTTTAACATCTCCAGTTTCTCCTCCAGGGGGATCAAAGCTGCTCGAAGCTCCTTCTGTGAGAAAGAAATCAGGTCAAATACCTTTGTATCAATCATCTTTTTTATTTTGCATAAATATTCATAAATAAACAGAACTAGCTGTTTTTCAAAACTTTAATTTTGCAAATGTATAACGCATTTTATTGGCCAGTGCTGATGCATACAGTATTATTTATTTTAAGAATATAAGCATACAGCGTTATTTTAAAGAATATGGAATTATTAAATTATTTATATTTAAAGTTCATAGAGTATTATTTATATGTTTAGGGCTATATAAATACAACAATGTTCATTTTTGTAAGTTTATATCCAAACAGGATTTTTAATACTTTAAAGTTCACATGCATCCAGTATTATTTATATGTGTTGTCAAAAATATCGATATTTCGATAAGTATCGATACTGAAATATCTGAACGGTACCAATACTAATTTCCCTTAGTATCGATACAGCGATCCTAGCCGAGCTGTCACTTTCACTTATCTCCGAAGGCGAGTTGACAAACACCACACGTGACCGCAGTGCCTGTCACGTGTCTCGTCTGATTCGCTCTGGTTAAATGGCAAAAGTGAAGTGAATATAAATATGGCGTGTGTAGTGCGGCGCCTGCGCAACCGGCTTTGGTTGATAAAGAACACAGCAGGAGTGCTATCTGGAAATATTTTGGATATGAAGCAAATGAACATGGAAAGCCGAAGGACACAAACAAGCCGATATGCAAGAGTTGCTACAGAGCAGTGCTAACAAAAGGCGCTAACACCTCTAATATAGCGATATGAGTGTTGTCTCGTTTTTTCAGCGTAGTTCTTGAAGTTAATATAATCCGACTGAGGAATCTTTAACTGTGAATCTTTAACTGTGAATCTTTAACTGTGAATCTTTAAATACTTTAACTGTGGTCAAATGTACATTAACTTGTGCTTAATTAACTTAATTCAAAAAATGATTACGTGTGTGGATCGGTGATATTTGAATCCGGCATTAAAATATGTTCATCAAATAATGTTATGTATTGACAAGCATTTATGAACGATGAGCAATGCATTTGCTACAGTATATTTTAATCTTTGATGACAATATGTAATAAAATAAAACGGATCATGTTTGCTCTGGTCCAATGAAAAAAGATATTAACAGATTTGGATTTTAATTAGTACATGTATTAGTAAATCTTAGTTTAAATTAACTTTTAACTAAGATTAATACATGTTTTGGAAGTATTTTTCATTGTTTATTTATGTTAACAAATATCTATAACCAATTACTTAAGTTCTGAGATTAGATACAAAGTTCAGTTCATTTTAAAAGTGCATGTGCATATAAAAAATATATATGTTTATTAAAGTTTGGCATTCTCTTGTAGCACTAGAAAGAAGATGAGACTCGACCTGCAACAGTACATGATGCGTTACAACACACATTATGAAGAATTATAATGCATTTTACCCTTTAATAACTCTTTATAATACATTATATATGTTATATTTATCTTTAAATAATAATACAAAAAAAAATTACCCCCTTAATGTTGTGGCAGTTTTTTTCTCTGTGGTATCGAAAATGGTATCGAGTATCGATATTTTTCAAGGTATGGTATCGAAGTTAGAAATTCCAGTATCGTGACAACACTATATGTTAAAATTGTACATGTTTGCAGTATTCTTTATATTTTTCATTCCACATGCATACAGTATTTTTTATAGTTTAAAGTTCACATGGATATATATTTGTTTATATTTTCAAGTTCACAATATCTACAGATTTATTTATATTTTAACAACCACATGCACACTCTATTGTTTATATGCTATTTTAAATGATATGCAATTATTCAAATATTTACATTTTAAGTGCATATGGGTACAGTATTATTTATATGTTTAAGGCTTTATGCATACAATAATGTTCATATTTTATGAATACGGTGTTATTTATATTTTAAAGATTACACTACCTACAGGCTTTAAAGTTTAAGTTTACATGCATACAGTATTGTTTACATTCAATGGCTATCTGTATTTTATATTTTTATGTTACTTGAATTCAGTATTATTTATGTTTTTAAGGAATATTCATCCCCCACACATTTATCAATACTTTATACCTTCCCCCCACCTTAAACTCTTGTATTGCCTCTTCTATGGAGTTACACTCATGATCTTCATGTTCTTCCCCTTGACATTGATCACAGATCAGTTCCTCATCCTCTACACAGTACTTTGTCAGCTTCTCTCCGTGCTGTCTGCACAGTTCCCCATCCTCCTGGCTTTCTCGTCCCTCTACTCCGTCTCCCAGCCGACACGGTTGCCCTTGAAAGAGCGAGTCGAGCAGACCCTTTAAAACACTGTCCAGCAGCTCACGCCCGTAGCACTCCGTACACCCCTGGCGGTCCGGCCCGAGCTCATGTTGACACAGCCTTAGACACTCTGGACACAGACTGTGTCCACAGGGTAACAGAACAGACCCTTCACACTGACACCCAGGACATACAGAAGACGGATCTTCTGACATTATGATGGTCTGGATGCGTTTTTGAATGTCCTTCCCCCACTCTGTCTGGTGTAAAGATCTTTGGTTGTTACACAATCATATGCTCATGGTTATTGAGGGAAATCCCCATCTGTCTATTTATAAGAGAGAGTGTCCATTTACAGCGCTGTCAAAAAGTTCAGAGTCACTCGAGTGAAATGTTTTTCTTGACTATTACAAACCTTTTACCCAGTGTCTTAATGTTTAAAATAAGTTCTGTAGAAAAAAATATAATTGGGCAAATATATTTGTATCTATTATTACAATATTTAATTAAAAAAATTAAAAATAAGATTCAATAAAAATGTATTATAAATGGACAGAGCAACGAGGAGAGTTTAGAATAAACAGGACTTCCTAGTGTGATTTATGAAGCATCTCAGACTGAGACCCCGAACTATGCTTGATAAATTAAATATATGACATTTCTGCAAATTTTAGTCAAAGAGTGACTACACCGAAGATGCTAAAATATTACAAGTGTATATAGATTAATATTACAAGGTTCTGTTTTGAGTCTGAACATTCTGCATAGTCACATTTGTGTTATTCCATAGTTTGAAAGTTAACTGTTATTCTAAAATGGTTAAAAATGTCTATACAGAATGATGAAATTATCCTTAACCTTTTAACAACTTGGCTTGAAATAAAAAATAGAAGATGAAAATAGTGGAAAAAGTCGATTTAGGATTTTAAATGTTGTTTGATCTGTTTTTTTAAAGTGTTTTCAAGATGTAGACCAACTTTTATTAAGAGCCTTACAGCAAGTGTGATTTTTTAATCTATTTACTAGCATTGAACACATAAATTGCATATATTTTTATAACTGTCAGAAGCAATGTGAGAGTGAGAGTGAGAGTGAGAGTGAGAGTGAGAGAGAGAGAGAGAGAGAGAGAGAGAGAGAGAGAGAGAGAGAGAGAGAGAGAGTGTGTTTGTGTGTAAATGACCTTTGTACGTGTTACATAACAATGTCAGGCCATGGTTGTTTTGCGAAATGTGATACTTTTTTTTGGAAAAGTCCGTCACAGAATCCACATGTGATCTAGTGATTTCCACACATACGTTGGTGAAAGTACGCAGCGAATTAAACAAACAAAAATATTAAACTAAGCAATAGCAATTTCACTGACGTAGTAGTATTACATTCGCAGAAAGGACATCTGTAGTCAAAATGAGGCTAAAATGCTAATAAAAAGCTTAATGTAAATGTCGATTCCCAAAAGCAAAAACATAGAAAGATATTTTAAAAGTTTGAATTACTGGTTGACTGTATACAGTTTGTAAAAATGAAAATATTAATTACAATTAGAGAATGTTATAAATGGTAACTACAGTACTATTTGTCAAATCTCTTCATATTTGTTATATTTTTGTAGTGTTATTAAATTTGCTGTTAATGGATGCAATTGTTTTGATCATTTGCTACGGTTAGTATTTACTAATTTCACAGTGGTCTATTTTTCCATAAAGTTTTGCTAAACTTAATTTAAACCAGATATGGTCAGTTTGATCTGCAAACAATTTTATACCTTTGTTATTAATCGCAATACTACAAAAACTCATTCATAATGTGCAACAAGAAAAAGAAAAAAAAATGTGTCCAGGTATTTTAATTGAGGAATTATAACAAATGAGATTTCCATGATATTTTGATAATTTCAGTAGAAAATGTCCCCGGTTTTCATTTAAAAAAATCTGGTGACCTTGTTGTTCTATGCACTGCTCTTCTGAGAACTACTGCTATATGATCAGTAGGAAGTACCGCTCGATGTGAGATTCGAAAAAGCAACATTTGTCAAACATCATCATTATAAATAGACCATATTATCATTAAAATACCTGAAAAGGTTTGAAAGACAGCGATAGGAATGAGACCATTGGCATTTCCTGGAACTACCTGTAAATCGTTTTCCTTCTGTGTCCCATATTCAAAGTCTCTGTGCGAGAGCACCCTCTGGCTTTCGGATGTGGCAGCATTTACCGCAATTCATTGAGAAACTGAGCATAAGAATTGCATGATGTATCACCTCACAGCCCTAAATTTACTGAACAAAAAACAAAGTTCATAAAGTAAAATCTGCCAACTGTTTCTCACAGAGTTACATACTAACAATTAACATTGAGTGCTCCATTTATTTATGAATAGATTGACTATATAGTTGTATATTTCTGCACCCCACAATACGTCATACACAGTTTTTGTTTAACTGTTTGTGTGGATGAATTACAGTAAACAGCCTCCCATCTCGATCTGCGCAAAAGTTGATCTTCGTGATTACCAGGACACTGAACTAGAAAATCTACCAAAATCTCTTTTCTTAATGTTTTGAATCCAGGAAAAAAACTTGTTGAATAAGCATCCCCACCACAAGGTAACATACTGATGTGGTAGTTTAAATAATAGGCCATATTCATTATCTTAATAATAATATAATATTCATACCTGTTTAAAACACCAGTTATCCACATTGCGCAAAAACAGGACGGACAAACTTAATTGTGTTTATCCTATACTTTATTTGCAATTCATGTCAAGGGGTGAAAACCTGCCTACAGTAAGCAACTGAAGGAAATATACACAGCAATTCAGTCTAGACACTTTGAAGAAGCAACTGTACACACATCATTCCGTTACCATCAAGTCTTTACATTAGAGTGTTTTCCTCAGCGACTGTTAAAAATGCAGATTCAAGGCCAAAAAAACAACAACAATGACATTCCTTAAAACACATGACCTTCTAAGCTCTTCAATGAAAATAATGAGAAATTCAATGTTTGAGATGCAAATTTTCAAGTGCGCTTTCAATAGAGATGGTACGTTTTAAAGTGCTTTTATAAGTTCTCTGACGACACGACTGCTAAACACATGAAACAAATATAAAATGCAGGACTGCTGAGTGTGGTTTCGATTACTTAATCTTCCGTACTGCGAACCTTGCACAAAACCAGATTAATATTGCACACAAAAATCCTAAAAGTCCATCTTCAATATTCCTTCTGCTGCTACAGTACTACAGTCATTTACACAGGACACCTAATAGGATCTGGATTCAATTGACAGAAAAATATAAAGGAAAATGGAAACCGAGTACATTGGTATCTACACATACTTTTCATAATAAAACGACATTTGCAGACTTATAAAAAAAGAGAAAAACAAATGAACGGCAAAATTATCTAGCCTAAAATAGCACAAAATAAATAAAACATTACATGGTACAGTAAAATGAAAACATCGCCTAAAATGTATTATATAAGCCCCGCCCACCATTAAACAAGCCCCACCTATTAACTCTAAAACTCAATGAAAGGCAGTAATGTTGTGCTGAATAGAAAGCACTGAACGCCCATCGACAGATCTAAACAATCAAACACGAGGAAAACAAAAGAGAGAGCGGACAAAATACAGACAATATTTGGTTGTGTGATCCAGAACAAAAATGCCGCGTGGGTTCCCCGGGTTGTGCACCTTGTTGAATTGATCGGCAAAAATCGGATCTTTCCATGGACCCTAAACTGCACCAACTAAAGTCAAATACAGTGTATGTTCAAGAGAGGAGGTATATCGTGACTTCAATGGCTGGTTGACCACCGCACAAGCCTCTCTCCTAACAAGCCAAACAAACTATCTTTACTATGCTGACACATGATCGTTCTCAAACCGTCATGTTGTTCTAAACCCATGTGACATTCATTTGCAGAATGTCCAGAGGAATCTTTCGCAAGGGGAATGTGCCTGATTTAACCGAACACTTTTTAAAGCCGAAAATAGAGGCAGTCATTTGGATCCACAACAACATGAAGGTGTGTAAATGACAGAATTGTCTTTTTGGGTGAACTACTCCTTTAAACAAACAGCGAGGTCCCCTGCCTAAGCATGAATAAAAACGAACTTCTAAATAATGTATATACAATCCCCTCTGAGCATAGTTTAGGTAGATCAACGGGGAGAAGTCCACATGTGATAAATAAAAATGATCTGTAGGGATTTCAGCTGTAGCGACACGACTCTAGCTTATGTTAGAACTAAAGCGAAACGTTGAAATGAAAAGGGGAAATTAAAATTCTTGTTCTTTACACCTAGCGTAGACTCATCTAACACATCAGGCTGTGATATAAACACCAATATAGATGACTATTATTATGTGGTAAATTTACCTGTAGCTCAGGAGTATCTACATGAAGCAGCCGTTTTATTTATCTTTTTGTCTCACTGACTTTACTCTCCTGTGCGTGTCTTAAAAAAACTATTCCGTTTTTCATATATACAGATCAATTGAAGTGTTTAACATATGTAGATGAAATGTTCGATAGAAACGATTCAAAGCGAGAGAGAACAAGCTAACTCTCTACACAAAATTAAAATTAAATCGTACATAAATAAGGCTAAAAGCTATTATTTTTTTATTTATTCCTTTAATCCGTGATCATTCATTTCTGCCTTTTATCTTTTGTAAATTTGTAATACATTCAACTTGGCACAGTGAGGAACGTGGAGTGCAGTATGTGAACAGAAACCTACTTTGCAGGAGTGAAGAGTTACACGCTGGTTACACGCGTGTCCACTGGTGCGATTTTTTCAAAGGGATGATATAAGAGATAAGAATGGAGAAACAACTCTACAGCCCAGACGGGGATAGTTTTTCTTGTTTCATAAACACACATATATATATATATATATATATATATATATATACTTCTATTCATTTTTATATGCATTAAACCCTCTTGTGAGATGGAATGCCTGCTCAGCTTTTTGGGGTGATTTCGGCTTCAGCTGGGGCTACT
The DNA here is from genome assembly GCA_008369825.1 of Triplophysa tibetana. Lineage (NCBI taxonomy): Eukaryota > Metazoa > Chordata > Actinopteri > Cypriniformes > Nemacheilidae > Triplophysa > Triplophysa tibetana. Next base: position 3,079,694 of record CM017893.1, read on the forward strand.
GGGGTTATATTCAGCATTCTAAAGCTAGAAAGACATAAGCAAAATGGTTAAAAGTGCCCAGAAGAAAGAAAAAAAACGAACATTTAAAAACATAAATCTACTCACTTCTTTACTGTTTGACTCCGCCTCCACGGATGCTCAGTGATTGGTTGTTCTGGAAGAGCCCCGCCCCCAAGCGGTTAACATTAGGGTGGGTGGGGGAAGCGACAGGGGGTTGGCCTGGTCTGATTGGCTTGGCTGCGAAACGGAGAAATATAGAAATGGATTCTGACTTATTAAACATCCATTCTGAGGTCATGTGACCACAGTAATAAAGTCATGTGACAAAGTAGAATTTGTTAGAGCATAAATCAGAATGTGAGCGTACTGACCGATCTGAGCCGAGTGTCCTCTGCGGGCCATGTTCTTGGCTCTAACGGCCTCTTTGATGCGGTCCACCTCCTGCTGATAGCGCTTGCGGTCGCGAGCCGCGTTCTCTTTGGCCTCTTTGAGCGCAGACTCCAGAGCCTTCACGCGTTCCGCCGTCGCCCGCAGACGCTTCTCCAGCTTCGGCAGCTCACAGCGCAGGTCTGCGTTGTCGCGCACCAGCTGCGGAAGGATGAATCAAGACGTCGGGTTAGTGCGAGTTGCAAGAAGTTAATGAGGTGTGTCTTTGGCATGTCATGGAGGTGCGTTTACCTGCTTGTGGACTTTAGTGAGCTGTTCCAGGTTGTTCTCAAGGAAAGAGATCTTCTGCTTTTGAGCTGCGCTGCCACCCGTGTCATCAGAATCCATCTCAGCACTCTGTAAAATTAAGTTTTTACTACTTTTCAACAGTATGCGCATTCAAGAAAAGCATCTCTATAGAATGCAAAATGAATCTACAACTATAAAAGCGAAACCGGAGATAGCTTTGACATCATCTTTATGCTAGCATGCAACTAAAGAGTTTAGCCGATAAAGTTATGGTCTTTCTTCTTGGGATAACAGACCAAGTCCAATAAGTCTCTCATTTTTTTAACATGCACACTTAAATTGTGATTCATTTTTGAACTCAGTAGGAAATACGATTCTGAATCCGTTGTACCTTCTTGACCCGTGTGGCAAGATCTTGAACAAATAGTTTCCTCAGGTTATGAAGAGTCTGCAGTTCTTTGGCCTGAGGAGATAGCTAAAGATCAGAGAATGCACACATAGATCCAGATAACCCACATCTAACTCAAAATAAAATAACGTACCACTGTCTCCTCGAGGCCTTTGAGATCCTGTCTGGCCTGCTCTCTTCTGTCCTGCATCACCCTGCGAACACATTTCATCATTACCATAAGAGTAATCTTTTCAAGTCGACTCTGTATGTCTCCGTACTGTGCGTGACGTACGTCAGATCGTGCAGTTTGCGGCTCTTCTCCTGGTCCGTGGATTTGAGCTTCTCATGCTCCACCTTCAAACGCTCCTGCTCCAGCATGATCTTCTGGTTTAGACTGCAGACACAGAGATACGTGAGCAGGTGAACTTTATTTAATACGTTCACTAAAGTGTTTGTGGGAAAGACTTACTCCTGTAGTTCAGTGATGAGTTTCTCCTTAATCTCCAGCTCGTCTCTCAGGCTGCTCAGTTGTTTCTGATGAGCTTCTCTGTGATTGTGGATCTGCTGCTCGACCGCGGTCTTGACACAGAGAAACGTGAAGTTACAATCCCTCTTTAAACATTGAGAATCTGTACTATATCTGAACTTTATACATTTGTGAAGTGTGCATGTCTTTTATAAAATCTCATGGTGATAATGAAATTGCAAAACATTCACCTGGACTTCATTGGCAGTCTGTATCTCGTTCTCCTTCTCCATGGCGTGAACTTTCTCTGCACAAGAGAAAATAAACCGAATCATAAAGCCAAGCCGCTCACCACAAGAGGGCAGTGGTGTCCAAAAGAAGAGGCCTGTTTCTCAGATTTAAAAGACGTATTTATAGCACAATTGAATCAAGTTAAAAGGAAAAGAAATGTGCGTGTACCCTGAGCACTGAGTTTGACCAGTTCTTCATTTAAAGAGTCTACATTCTCCTCCAGCAGCCTCTTCTTCTGCTCTACGTTCTGTAGATACTCCGTCAGAGACTTGATCTTTGCTTCATACTACAGACAGAAAAACAGATCACAGAATCCATCGGTTAAACACCAAACTATAGCCTTTTCTATGCTTTTGTCTAAAGTTATGCATTAATGAACTGGCTGTTTCAAAAAGGCAGGTAATGACTATTCATTTTGTCCGGTCCCTCAGACAAATCCATAAGAAGCATTAGAATGTAGATTGTATGGATTTCTAGATAAAGTAAATCTTCAAGATGGAATATGTCATGTACTTTTTGTCTTTATGGTGTAAGATAAGCTGAGGCAGTACCTGAGAGATCCGGAGCTGGCAGGCAGCGAGCTCTTTCTCGTTCTCGTCCATCTTTTTGTTGCTCTCGGCCTGAGTACCCTCCAGTTGTTTGCTGCGCTTCACCAGAGTCTTCACCTCTGACTTCATCTTACTGATGTAAAGACGAGCCACTGTGAACTCTTCATCGATAAGACCTCCACCCTCATGCTGCTGAGAGAAAATTAAGGTTAAAGAAGTTTAAAAGCAAAGAGAAATGTATATACGCCTTTGAATAAGACAAGCATCCATTGGGGTTTGATGGCACTATTGCTCCTTGTACCAGTACAATCATGATTCTGCGTTTTATACCTTGATGTCATTGCTGCCCACGGCGATGCCGATCTCAGCCAGGTCTTTGAGTAAAGATGACATCATCTCAGTCACTCTCTTCTTCTGATGGTTGGTCATTTCCTTCAGCTTCTGCAGTTCCGAGTCGATAGATGCAAGAACGCTCTAAAATAATAAAGACGACCAACAAAACCTTTTTATTAGTGACAGATACGTTCAACAAGGTACAAATAAGAAACACGAGTTCGTCCTCACAGATTTCTGATTCAGCTCATCGCTCAAGGTCTCGAACTCCCTGGTCTTGTCCTCCACCTCCTGACTCTTCTGATCATAGTTGACGGCGAGCTCCTCCAGAGCCTGCAGGACCTCCTTGACTTCCTCTTTAGACGCCTCGTTCTCCATCTGCAGACGCGTGAGCTCCGCCTGCAGGTTATCGTGGTCCCGTCGGGTGGAGACCAGCAGCTACGATAGACATATTGAGACATGGAACACAAATATTACAGCAGCCAATCAGAGGGCAGGACAATGATGTTTAACATCTCAGAGGAAATACAATTGATGTTCCCATCTCACCTCCTCCTGATCCAACATCTGCTCCTTGAGTTTCTCAGCCAGCTGAGACTGCTGGTTTATCTCATCATCCTACACACAAAAAAGTAAACAACAATAAGGTAGGACCTGCCATGACACAGAAGGTATGCTAATGTGCAACTCTCGTTTATTCATTTTTTTATTTGGTCTGTTAAGTCTAACCTTGTCGTCCAGCTGTTTGTAGAGTTTGGCCAGTTCAGCCTCACACTTCTCACGCTCAGCGTCAGTCAATTTGAGGCCTGGCATGCTGGGAGACGAGGCAAATTTTTCGTTATTCACCACATTATCCAGGGCCAGAACATCTGCGTTTGCCTTCTCTTTATCGTACTGTTCCTCGACAGGCACGCTCTCGCCTGAAACACAAAAATAACAAGCTCAGATGTGGGATTCTCAATAAACATATTACTGAAATACAGTCTATCCTACTGTAAGACTAATGTGTATGTTTTTACCAGTCCTCCAGCGGTTGAGCTCGTTCTCCAGCCAGGTGATGGTGTTCCTCAGGGTCTTGTTCTTCTCTTTCTCCTTCTCATATTTCTTCTTCCACTGTTCTGCTGTCAGCTCCACATTGACAGACACTGTGTTCTTAATGGTCTTTGCTCTGAGGACATCAAAACACACACGCACTTAAAACATTATGCTTCAGAATACCACAATGAGCCTATATTGCTTCCTACGCTTTCTACCGTGGCCTCTGTTGGCCTTTAAGAAAGAGTATTTTGTGTGTTCTAATCAGACAAAGGTACCATCGTGCCGTGCGGTGTAACCCCACCCACATACGAAGAATCTCATTGGTCATTACATGTACCCTCACCTCTGTCCGAACATGAGCGTGGTTTTGGTCTCTGACTCATTATATGACGAGGGGGAGCAGCAGATGACAATGGTGGTCCTGCAATTTCCACCCAGAGAATCCTGCAGGATCCTGGTCATCTTACTGTCTCTGTAGGGAACATACGTCTGACAGAGAGAGAGATCCATCATCCCTCCATTCACGTAATGTTGCCAATTAACACAGAGACAAACACCGTCAGGTGCAGAACACCTACCGAACCCTCGGCCAGAGCAGAGATGACGTTGCCCAGAGAAGACAGAGATTTATTGATGTTTTTGGCCTCATCCAACAAAGCGCCCTCTGCTCCAGTTTTACTGACCTGCGATTACACACACAAATCACATCCTGCATCAAAGACAGGTTGGTGCGCGGACACATTTACACCCCGTAATAATGAGCTTTTCCTGATCTGCATTGGCTTGGGATGTGTTTTATCACATCACTCCATGCTTATCCCCATGTGCTCTCACGTGGAAATTATGCTAAACAGCTTTTTCTTCCGATAGCCAGTCACGCAAACAGATCTACCAGGATATGAATGTCTCATAATGCATTGCATTCTATCGACACAGATTTTTTGTGGTGAGTTTTAACTTGCGTCCAGCATTTACAAGCAAATACTCAAGTCACTTCACACCTGTGGTCATTATTATTATTACGAAAAATATTTTAAAGAGAAACAGAGGAAGCAACTAATAGAGAAAGGAGGAAGTAAAATGAAAGAAGTGTAGGAAGAGAGGATGTGAGATTACCTTCTCACTTCCTGCTAAATCCACCAGGAAGAGTTTCCCGCTGAGTTTCTGCTCTGTTTGTGTGTTCTCCTGCTTGACATTGATCAGGAAGATACTGTGACTCCTGGAGCTGTGCTCATTCATGTCTGACACAAACAGAAAACAAAGACACACACACCTGTCATTGAAACTTAACTATGGCTATATGAAACTCCACAAGCAAACATAAAATATAGTGTTTTTATGGGAGTGATTCTATAGATATTATAGTCATTATAGAGCTTATACGAAGAACAAAACAGGCAATAATTTTGAATACCTACTTTTTAAACCCAGCGGCCTGAATATTTTTTAAAAAACGTTAAACTTTGTGCTTCACAGAAGTAAATCATATGGAAATAAATGTTTATTCCTTTTCCTTTAATGGGACCAAATATGACAGAAGGGTTATGAAAGAAGAAGGGTTTTTGACTGATTTGTGTGGACTTACTTGTGACAGCCACATGTCTGTTGGATTTGCCTTCATCTATAGTGTCCATGACCTCGTCAGGGCTGCACACAAACCGTTCGGTACAACCCTGAAGAAACAGAGAGAATGAAAGTGAGACAAAGAGAAAGAGAGAAAAGAGAGGCAGTGTAAGCCATTTTGAATTACTGCATATACAGGTTACAGTTTTTTACACAATAAAGACAAACCTTCACATAAGGGACCCTGTTCTTGTCTTCATGTACAGACAGATTGGTCTTGGAAACTGTGTGTGAGTGAGAGAGAGCGTGAGAGAGAGATAGAGAAAGAGATTGAGAGATATAAAGAGAGAGAGTCATTTACAATGTGAAACAGATATTTTCTAAAAAAATATTATGAAAATCCTGTTGGATCTGAGACACTATACTGCGGTCCATAATCTCTCAAAGAGACATGAACATGACCTGTCCATAACATATTCAGCTCAAGTCATACGTACCATCCAGCAAATCCCTGATCTTGTCCAGGTAAATCTCAAAATATGAGACCTGCCAATACAAAAAAATTAAGATTTATCTAGATCTAAAGTGCTGGATTAAATTTCTGTAAAATAAAACAAATCTCAGATCTTTTGACAAATACATTACAATCTTTTTTTTACAAATCATGTCATAGAGATCACACTCATAAAGAGTAGATATTAAAGCTTTTCTTTAAGTAGATCATACCTTGATGTGGAATTCCAGGTTTTCATCCATGGAGTAAATGTAGTTGAATATATCCTGGACAATGCGCGGAATAATCCCCATGCCGTCTGGATCGTGCAGGTTACCCTACAGGAACACAGCCATCAACATATTCAATTTACTAAAGCTCTAGGTGATTTATGGAACAGTAAAAATATTAATTTTAGATCAAGAAATATCCTGAGCAGATTATTATATCCTAGGAATATCACAGCATTTTTCATTAATTTAATCATAAACAAAACACTGCTATCAGAAATGACTATTTATTAAATGTTTCTAGATGATTTATTTTACCTCCATGGTGTGTGTTTTTCCAGAGGAAGTTTGTCCGTAGGCAAATATTGTACCGTTATAGCCCTCAAGCACATCTGCAAAGTACAAAGACAACAATTCAAATGATTTAAACACGGTCTATTATGAAAATACAGTATAATGAGGTAGTGGATGACCAAACCACATAAATAAACAATGTATTCTGTAACGATTATATGAGAGTTAAACACATGTTGTTCCTAGATCATGTTCTCTGGTTGTGTGCCGACTCCTGAAGGCCTTGCTGCTCACCTTTAACAATCTTCTGAGCACATGCGTTATAAACCTGCTCCTGAGAAGTGTTTGACTGAAACACACGGTCAAACATATACGGCTTTCCCTAGAAAGAGAGAGAATGACAGGTTTTTATACATTAAAGTCTATTTTTATGTTATTTTCCATTAGATATGCACCTTTGATGGACTGAAGCAACAGGGCAATACAACTGAATCTGCTGACCGAAGTCACAAGATTCAAAGACTCTCTATTTAGAGCATCATTTCATTCTTGAAGGAACAAACAGAGACTTAAGCGTTTTAAGCCCTTAACCAAAACATATAATACATGATTCACAACATGACATTTTCATTTTCAATTTCCGCCAATTATCAAAGGTGGTATTCCACAGTAAATCAGATTTTTATAAAGTGAGCTTGAGACCGTTCTAAATCAAAATTCACTTTCATTCATGTCAGGTAAATATACCAAAGCAATTGTCGCTTTACAGGTCTATATCATTATTCCTGTATTATCTCATTAATAATAAAAACTATTTTGTTATTTTTACTTGTTCAGGCCTACTGTTGATCTCTACAGACCAGTTACAGAACACAGACATCGTTCAGAAGGGGCTTTATATTTTATAATGCAATGCTTTATGTACGCCCACATCCTTCAGCTGTCTGTCCTAAAAATAGGGCGAGAAATTATAGATCCACCCAATAAAAGGCATCAATTACATACCGATTTAACAATTAATTTGTCTGATGATAATCTTCTCTATGTGCGTGTGAGATGCCTATTTTTCCTTGTAGAATTAAAAAACAATTAATGTTTAATTGTGTCTGTAAGAGGTGGTAAGGATGTGTCAACATTGAAAGCCTATCATAAGAGGGTATTGGAATGAATAATCCCTTCATGCAGGAAAAGTTAGGGTTGGGCCGATAGATGATGACATCGTCCATCGGCGATGTCTGACAGCCATCACGATGTTGGGCTGGCATCGTGGTTCCCCTGCATGACTTAATTTTCGTCATCAGGAGGTTCCGCGGTCGTCCGCACATCCCGTATGAATACTGCACGACAAATGATGACAGTCGAGTCCACTGTATGACATTCTGCGCATGTGTCAAGCTCGTCCATTCACACTTTCCTAAGGTCGAGCATGACTTGGAAGTTGCGAATCTTGTCAATGACGACCTGAACTGTGTGGCTCCGCGATGGGAGCTACACTTTCGGGGTAGCTCAGTGGTAAGAGCATTGGGTCTATAATGCAAGGTTGTGGGTTCAATCCCAGGGGATTGCAAATACCTATGTAAAATGTATAGGGTAAAGCAATGTAAGTTGCTTTGGATAAAAGAGTCTGCCACATGCCTAAATGTAAATGAAACACCAGTGACGCGTGACCTGCTCAGTTAACAACTAATCAGACACAAGACTCGTCTTTCAACGTGAAATAACAACTGGAAGAAATTCAAAATGTGCAGGTCGTACATGCGCGAATACTTGTTGAAAAGCACGCTGTGTTGAAAACTGGTCGCAAAATGCGATTTGGTGGCAGTCTGAGGCCCTGACATAATTGTTTTTTAATGTTTTGGCATAGGAAACGGATACAACCCCGCCCCCCGATGTCATCGTCCATCACAATGTTTCACTCTAGTCATCATCCGATGCCAATTTGGTAGACATCAGATGTTCTCTAATCTTCTGTTTCACACACCCAACAGAAGACAACAGTTTTCAAAATACTGTCAAATCCACACCTCACAACAAGAGAACAGAGATCTTCTCTAGGCTACCTTTGAATAGGATGTACAACTGACGGCAATAACATTAAAAACTAATTTATTATATTAAATCACAACAATTTATCAAGGTCATCACTCGATCTAACATTCAGCGACCCAAAAGCGGGAGTAAGCAAAGGTCATTAGGCAATAGGACGGTACAACATCACAATCAGGGAATGCCAAAATGATGATTTATTTCACAGTCTTCAGACAGTCACAAGACAACTTGAAGAGTGTTTATGTGTTTCTGCACGTCCTGAGGCCACCTCCACCGCGGAGAATGGAACGGCACTGTTTACAGCTCTCAGGATTCCCATTGAGGGATTATACTTGCGTACAGAACGGTTATGGCAATGGGAATGTGCGTCACATGTTCTCTTCAAACTTTGAATAAGCGCGTGTGTTTGCACGCAATAAAGAGACAAATAAAATATTCATGTGTTGTTGTAATCACATCTTGTTCTCTTGGGAATTCACTGTGAAATTATAGAGATATCGACATAATAAACACTCCGGGGAGAGAGCTGGAGATACAGGTCTGGGTTTCTTCAGTGCATCGTGATTTATTGCTCATTTATGACGATATCTACCTTCTGAAAGCCATTATGACAACACACCCGCTCCATTACACTAAGCAGAACTGGTCGAGTGGTGTGTGATAGTTGTTCTGGTGCCCAATGCTGACTGTTCAAAACAGCTGGAGGACAAAACCCGTTTGGCCGACTCACAAGTATACACAAGCACACACACATAAGTCACCCCACCGGCGAACAAAAGGGCGAGTGTTGATCAGACAGTAGTGTCACAGCAGAAATCACCGCCCAAGAACGAAAAAGATATAAACGGTAATAGCATTAGCATATAAACACACTTGTCGTCTTAAACAGTACATGAGATTAAAAAAAAACAATACAAATACTTCTCGAAAAACAATTAAAATGACCCTTAACAGCCACTCAATGCATGTTACAATAAATAGGCTGCATCAGAAAACTTTAGGACTTAAAGGAACAGTTCAGCCAAAAATGAAAACGACGTCTTCATTTACTCACCCTCAAGTTGTTCTATGTACATTTCTTTGTTCTGATGAACACAGAGAAAGATATTTGGAAGAATGTTTGTAACCAAACAGTTCTTGGACACCACTGACTTCCATATAGGAACAATTGCTTCATTAAATCAAAATATAAAAAGATATTTTGAAGAATGTCGGAAAGCAAACAGTTCTGGGGCACTTTTGAATACCATTGTCATTTTATCTACTATGGTAGTCAACGGTGGCCAAGAACTGTTTGGTCACAAGCATTCTTACAAATACATTTCTCACTGTTCATCGAAACAAAGGAAGAGTAAATGATGACAGATTTTAGGTTTGAGTAGCTCTCCCTAGAAGTACCTTACCACTGTCAGTCAAAAACAATACTACACTCTTCTAACATGCAAATGCATTTTTAGATGGGAAATACATTGCTGATGTTGCATTGAACAGATAAAACCTATCGTGGACATTATTCTGGTCATAGCTATTTATTATAGAGAACAGCTGTTCATGCTTATGTCATTTCAAGCACTACATTTATTTATTCAAAAACAGACTTGTAAACATGACATATAGAAACATATCTAAGGGCCTTAAGTAAACAAATCAAATAACATTCTGGCAAGTAGTTGGCTTTTTATTGCTATATCAAATATCATAAAGATAAGACAAGTAAACAATCTAAAGGATTTAAAATATGCTTTGTTCATTGAGACAAGTTTTCGAGGTAACGTTAGGCCACATCATAACCGGTTATGCCCATTACATTGCATACACATGAAAAATATTATATTGTATCGATATTTCACCATATATCATATTTGCAATCACATTTCCTAAAAGCAATATATTTACATACGCTTTCTGTTTGTGATGGTTTAGAAATGACAACAACAGAACATATAAATATTAGCACACCGGCTAGCTGTCACTTCAGAATTATCACACATTTTCTTTTCAAAATGTGTTCTTAAGTCAAAAAGTTATACTGTGATACTAAGATTCATTTCACTTTATTTTGAAAATGACGTATTTAAATGCCAACTTTAACACCCTCAAGTGTGCTGCAGCATTACGACTGGGGACTGTTAGCCACCGAGCTAACAACGATAACAACTCGTCACTGCCCTGTAATATTTGCCGTTTACAAGCTCACATGTACATTTTACACAGAAAACGATGCTAAAACATAAACTGCGCCATTATTTGAACCAACATACCCATTAAAAATGATATTTTCTGTCAGGAAATATCTGCAAGTGGTTAGCAGATGCTAATACAAATACACGGCGGGTTTTCCGCAGTATGTAAAGCGGGCGTTTAAGATGAAAAAGCGACATAAACTCACCCCGACGACCACATTATCTTCTCCTTGAAATTTGGGGACGTATTTGTCCCCTCTTACCACCTCCGAGCTGTTTAAAGGCCGAAAACGGCACATGACTTTGATGGTGCACTCGGCCGGGTCCGCCATCTTCAACTGTGAAGAGGAGGAGGTGGATGAAGACGATGAGGAGGAGATCTCCTCCAGACCTCAGCCCTGTGTGCGCGATGTGTCCGGTCCGGACCTGTCGGGGTGGGGCTGGACCTGTTGGGGAGGAACTGGAAGTGGGGTTTGATTGAAGGGCTTCTGGATGCGGATTAATGACGTACAACCCCCAACACAATACACATGATAGCAGACTCAGACGTATGCACTCACACATGCATTTTGAGTTATTTATTGCAGCATTTGTCAAAAGCTTTTTTTAGTAAAATGGCTTTTAGATTTATCTCGGTGTAAGGCTCCAGTTTATGCATCTTTTTAAGAGGTCAGTTTTGACACTGAAAAAAGTTGCATATAGTTAACATTTCCCTGCAAACCCACACACACACACCACTCTACAGTAGATATATTGCAGATACAGCATTGATTGGGATGATTCAGGGATTCGTCTTGTCCTGATGGATGTGGGATGTCAAGGGACAGAGAAGCTTCTGCAGAGCTGAATGCTCAAATCTTGGCAAATGGATGTTGCACGGTTAAATTTAAACATCTTACATCAGCTCTGATTCAAACCGAGAAACAGTATTTGTGAATTTAAGCTTGGAAAATAATACAAGTGTATGTTGAACAGATAAAGATAAGGTTTTTCATTAAGCCGTTTTTTGTTTGCAGTCATGCTTTTAAAGTATATATATATAATATACACCTTGCATGTACCTTATAACCATTGTACAGAAGAACATATATAAATCATATAATAATAGAAATTGAAAGCAGACGTGTTATGCTTGTCAAAATACAATAGGCCTAAATCTTTATATCACATCTTGAAAATATCTTAACTAGTTAAAGATCTAATATCCATCACAGCACATCCTCATGCTGATATATACAGCATAACGTGTCTGATATAGTCTAATCTGTTAGAGATTGAGTGTTGTATAAGCACTTCTGTATTCATAACCTCATGCAAAGCAGTGAAAATGACTCAACACACAAGCGCTGGACACACAGACATTCTTGGGTGTGTCAGGACACATGTCTGCAAACTTTCCATAACCTCACAGGCTACAGTTGTTCATGGCTGGAAAGTATTTGTCTGTTTTGTCACATCCAGATTTACTGTATATCAACTGTGAGATGAGCTCAGCATGTCATTTTTTTAACAAAACTAATGTTTCTGGTTTTCTCAAGTTGATGGCGAGGTGTACATTTACATTGTTTTTTAAACACCAATTGTGAACCATTTTCGACATTTCTTCTCACTTCCTTACACCAGAATTTCTAATAGGATCAGTAAAATCTCCATCGATTTATGGGTTGAGTTCCTGTCACATCTCTTCAATGGACTACACATAAATGTGTGTGTTTCTGTTATCTCCGGTCACCACACTACATGACCCAGTCGTGCATGCTGTCATCCTTGGCGAGCATCATCAGGATATCACAGCCGGCGACCGGAAGCTGGTGCAAGATAGGTTTCAAAGGTTCTTTCAATAGATGGATGAGATACTGTAGAAGGAGAGCGAGAGTGTGCTGGGATCCAAAATAAATGGGTGTTTCTGGGTGTTGCCAACATTAAGGGATTTATAATTTTCATTCATTTGACTGATGAAAAGAATAGGATCGAGCTTCCTATTATAAATGAGTAATAAACGTAAAAAAAATAAATTTCTCTTTGGCAATCTTTTAGGGATAATTCACCCAAGATAAGTCTTTCATAATTTGCTCATCTTCACATCATCCTAAACCTGTATGACTTTCTTTCTTTAGTCGAACACAAAAGAATATATTTTGAAGAATGTCGGAAACCAGACAATAGTAATTCACATTGACTTCCTTTGTATGGACACACAGTCATATTTCTCAAAATATCTTCTTTTTTGTTCTACAGAAGAAAGAGTCACGTGCAGAGTTTTGAATGAAATGAGGGTGAATAAATAGTGACAGAATTGCTATTCTCGGGTGAATTATTCCAAGTTTGATCTCAGCTTCAACCATGATGTCTGAAATCTGCAATCGCAGTTTTATGAATCTGCAGTTGTCTTCATGCGTGAGATCATTTGACAAGCAGGCATATAGTAAATACGTGAATTATTTTAACATTCTGCAGCTGGCCCTTACTCATACATCAAATATGATCTGCAGGAAGGACATAGAATACAGTGTGTGTGTGTGTGTGTGCCTCTGTGAATAGTGAGAAAACAGCTGTTCTTGTCATCCTAAATAGCCACCCTGTGAATAATCACATAGTTTGAGAGATAAGAAACCTTTGGCAGACACTTTTATCCAAAGTGACTTACAGTGTATTCAAGCTTTACATTTTTATCAGTGTTTCCTTTGATCGGAACATGACCTTTGTGTTGCTAACACAATACTAAACCCACTGAACTACATTAATACATTTGACTCGTTTGTAATAGAGGATACAACAGCGCCCACTAGTGATGATAGCAAACTATAACATGTGCTTGATGGTTTGCATTTTCATGGCATTGCTCAGAAAAGTACAGGAAAAATGGATTTTCATATTTCTTTTCAGTCTACGTTTTATGAACATCTCAGAAATATACCTAAAATTACACTTAAAGGGATACTCCACCCAAAAATTCTGTCATCATTTCCTCAACCTCAAGTTTTTCCAAATCAGGGTTAATAAAGTTATTATTTTGGTTCTTGTAATATTTTAAATGAGCTTTTTTTTTAGATCTTTAATTTTAGTTAAAGTTTTAGCAAATTTTCTATATACTTTTGTCATTTTATAATTTATTATGCTGCTTCTGTGCTTTTTGTTAGGCAAAATTTCAATTTTTTATTTAGTTAAGTTTTCCCCATAATGTTTAGGTCAATATTTTCTTTGATTTCAATGAACAGAGACTTTTTTAAAGTTTAAATTTTAGTAAACTAAAATAACCTTGTTCCGAACTTGTATAAATGAATTGTTCTATTGAACAAAAAGAAAGATATTTGGAAGAATGTTGGCAATTTTCATTGACTGTCATAGAAAAATCTAAAATTAAAACGGCAGTCAAAGGTGACTCAGAACTAGTTTGCTTAACATTCTTCAAAATATCTTCTTTTGTGTTCAACTTTTTGAACACTATAGTAAATGATGTCATAGAACTGAAAATTTGCTCAAATTCTTCCATATTTATGTTCAAGATGTTTTAATATGAATGAGCTATTTCTATCTAAATACACTAAATATCCCCTTGCTTGGAACTCACACTGTTGTTTCTACAGTATCCCTAAACGAACAAACTGCTCTACCGAGCACGTTTCGCAAATACGTAGTCTCCTTTGGCAAAGAAGCAAAAACGTGACGACATCTTTGTCCTGTAAGGTCCGTAGTTGTTTGAAAGGGAGGGGTGAGCAAAATTTCATACTCTGGACCTTTTAAGGCCTGCAGGCTAACGGCTGAATCTGAACGAGGAGAAATTGTAAATATTTTTTGGAGTGGTGCATTTGGAGAAAATTCTAAATAAACAACACTTTCTCACAGGCTTCATTTTGACGTGATGGCTACATCTCGTTACCATAGTTACACAACCTCCCACATCTGAAGTCAGGGTGCCGGTGCCGTGACAAGATTAAACAAAACACTACTGATTATCATTCGGGAATGTTGTTCAGCAAAAAGCTACAGATTATCCATCATGCTAATGTACGCCATACAATCGATACACAGATTTTTCCTTTGCTGACAGCTGTCCGCATGCATAAAACTAAACAACAATGTAAGATGGGCACATGATTGTCATTCTAGAATCAAAATAAGATAAAATGAGATGAACAATTTCTGACCATTTTTTATATGTGTGACCCTGTATGATCAATTTTCTATGATTGACTGTTTTCAACATAAAATCATCTTACATAATGTAAAGAACATTCCGTGAACATATGACGGTGATATCTTTAACATTGACTGAGTGAGGGCAAGTGAAAGATTAAAATCATAGTGAATGAATGGTTTAAACCAAACTTTATTGCTCCTAATATCAAAATACGAGATTTTTGGTCACGTGTCTTCTCATCTGTTTTTAATCATTGCCTAACTGAGACTGTGACACTTACACCCACTGCATCATAGCCACAGATTTACTAAATCTATTTATGATTTCAATAAATGTGTATTTTTTATATCTATTCAAAAATATGTTCTTCCTCACTTCCTTTAAAACTGTTGTGTTAAAAACATCTCTGTGTCTTGTTAAGGGCCACACATTATGTGCAACTTTTATCTTGTGTTGTCCCTTTTATTAACTTAACAAATATAACAAATGTGAATCAAAATGTGTCAAATGTCCACAATATGTGTTATTATTTATAACATCCTGTTTGAGAGAGCTTGGTAGTCATAATAACTTGTTTTCTGTCTAAAAGTTTTACTTTAAAAATAACTTCTGATCAAAAAAGTAAAAAAGTAGGAAGGTTATAATGCTTACGAGAATTTTTATGGTTGTTAGATGAAAGATCAAATCCATCGACTGTCTTATTTCGACTACAAAACGCCTCAGAGTTTAAAATTTACTGCCTAGCCAACTAGGCCTACTTTTTGTTGCTGTTGTTGTTAAGTGTGTACAGAAATTTCGGTCCACTTGTACACTTAAGTGATGACAAACGTTACTTGGCATCTGAAACGTATTGTGTTGGGGTTGCACAAATGCCTTTAGACTTCAGCTTAAGTTACTATAGCAACTGCTGCAAATTCATTTGCCAGGTTTTGTGTTAGCATTCTCCTGTTGCTTTCAATCTACTGAAGGTTAATTGCCTGATCCCAGCCTGCTATACGTGACGGCACGGACGGTTCAGACCAGCCGGGTCCCTTCCGGTCCGCGGTGCCGATGCGGAATGTGAATCTAATACGAAATATGTCTGCAATGCAGCACGCCTGCCATCACATCTGGGAATGTTCGGTGTGTTTTATCTTCTCAGGGCCTGTGTTGGATGTGAAATCATTAATGTTGTGTGATATCTGAATCAGCATTTTGTATTTGAGTTGTTTTTTATGATTATCAGGGAAAAGTGAAGCCAACTGATTCAAATAGACGTATACTTATATTCCATTATGATTTTAATTTAAGGATGCGAAGATAAACCTCTTAATGCATGCATTGGCCACTAAGGGGCGCTTTGGGTCATTAATCACAATCTGACAATTTTTCCTTTTCGTTCAAAACATACATTAGTTATTTCAGCTTTGAGTATACCAGTAAGTTGTCTGATAGATGAATCATATTTATATATGAATGAAAATGTCAAATGGGATAGCTGAATTTTTCGGATCCATCCGATGCACGTGTCACACCCCAAAAATTATGAAAATCAAGACTTCACATTTGTGAAGACATTTTTGAAACAATTGGTTCTTAAGTAAAGCCAAACCTATGCACACATTATGTTTGTCCTAGAATGGAAATATTGTTATATTCAGACAAAACCTAATTGCTAATTAGAGCAGAAATATATATCTAGTATAATAATTAATAAACAATAATATTAATATGGATAGTACAAATAGAAATAACATAAAACAAGCAAGTAAATAATATTAATTTAGTATACCCTGTGTCTTCTTAAATCTACTTATAAAGGAAGACATTCGTCACATTTTTAGGAAAGCATGTCATTAACATAAATGCTGACACAATTCACACATCCAAGTCACATTAGTACAGTGACCAGGTCATTTTCTCTTAACCGGATTTTTATCCCACCATGACGACCGTTTGGTTTTTCACATTGACTTTCACACTCCCATCTGTGCTGTGAAAGATATTCTTTAATAACTTATGAAGCTTACATAACATTTAAATTTGTCCTGGCAACACTTGTTAAGTGATAATTCATTTAGATTCAGCAATTTCACAGCATCTACTGTATGTGTTAGATCACTTGTGTGGACTGATAGAAGATGTACAATGTTTGGACCTAAGAAAGGGTTCAGAATGAAAGGAAGTAAATGTCTAATGAGACAAAAAGCTGAATAATGCGAAAAGAGAAAATGTTTTAAATGGAAACTGAACAGTTTAGTTGAACACTGTCATTTTTAGAAAAGGATAGTTCACCAAAGAATCCAGGTGCAAATGTCTATTAAAATGCTACGTATCCTCATTTTTACTCCAAATTATACTAATAGTTTTGGTGTTATGTATGTTTATAGTGTGTGGACTTGCTTTGTTAACAAAATATTTTTTGCTTGATATGGATGCACAATAGCTTTTTGATACTAATTGTTTCATATATTAAAATCTGATGTTTTGCACAAAGGATTTGACATGCAGAATGTTGCCCAGTTTATTATAATTTATCAGTTTATGTCATAACCTGACTTTTTGCTATGATCTTTGTCTTGCTTGGTTGTTTGCATCCTCACTGTATAGAGTCCTATATATCCAACTGATACAATTTATTTAATTATAAATAATTTCTTTAAAATTAATAGATTTATAAAGCTGTGGATAAAAAATCTTTCTCTCAATCTGCCCACAACATATACTGATATTAAACATCGCCTATAGGGGGCGCCAGAGCATTGCCCCATTTGCACAACAGCATCATAACAGGCGTAAATGTTTACCCCACACGTCTTACAAAAATTTTACCGTAATTACCACATTTCACAATATCATAGCTAGAAGTTTGTGCAATTTCGAATAATAGTAAGAGTATTGTAAGAGTATTGCAGCATAGGTTGAATGTAGCCAAAAAAAAAAACATTCAACTCCTGAAAGTTGAGATTTTTCCAGCTTCTTACACTGTTAGATCTCAAGATTAATTCATATTTATTATAATTTACAGAACAAATGTATCTTAATACAGTGTCCTTGCTTTGCTATTCAATCACAGTAATCTGGTTTCCGCTCTCAATGACTGACCCTCCAGTGTGACATCCTACATTGAAACCTGATAACCGTTGTCAACTGGAGTGCTCACTTTTTGGGAGTTTTATACACAGTAGTCGATTTAAACAGTCCTGTTCATTTTTGCATATTTCACCCAATGATGTGTTGTCTGAAACAACCCATTCTTGTTGTTTAAGTGTTTGTAAATACAAATATATAGTACTGGCCAAAAGTGATGTCCAGGGGTTATTTGTTACAAGTTTTGTTAAACCATCAAATTACGAGGAACATACACAAAATGAAGAAAATACAATTGGGAAAAGGTATTCATTAGCAACAATTTGTTGTGTGTTTTGTTCTAATATACAAAAAGAAAATTGCAAAGACTAACAAAACACTGAAAATAAAGTATAACATATTTTGTTCATCCAGTCTTGTTTTTGACTATACAACAGTCATTCTCCTGGGACCTGAATCCTTGGTCTTTTAATTTTGGTCATGTGTTGAATTTTTTGAGCAACAACTCACACACGACCATTAAACACACATACACGACTTTAAATACTTCTTTAAAAATATTTTGGTGACTTGAAGGAAAACAGTGTGGAATGCATTTCTATATCCCACAATGCATTGAGCTAGACTGTCAATTTCCAGTGTGGCCATTATAGAAAGACATCCCCCAGTGTGCACAGCTTAGAAGATATAATAAGCCACACGGGGAATCTCTGCACTCACAATATTGGCATTCTGTGTATAGTGTAAAGTAAGAGGTGAGATGCCTTGTGTAGGTAATAGCAACTTATTGGTCTCACAGGTGCTTTTCATTAAATATTAACTTACAACACACACACACTAAGCTATACGATGTGTTTCAGTCTGATGAGTATAATTGTTTTGGATGTGGTTGCGGGGCACACAAAACACACACCCTGGTGTATCCGGGAGTGGAAAAACGAAAAGCTTTGTGACAAAACTACTACACATTGATCACCGTATTGACTTGCAAAGGAATGATTTCTCAACCACACCCCCATGAAAAAAGCATCACAGCATTTGAAGAATATTAAGAGATAATCTAGTGTAATGTAATGAATAGAAGTGTTTAGAGCACCTTACACAATGTGTAAGGACCAGATGGAGTCTCGCTTATCTGATTTCGTGCACTTAACACCCAGAAGACCCCCACAACCACAAAGACCAACCATATAAACAACACAACTAGTTTCTATTCATTTCTCTCCTCAACCCACTGTCAGTTCCGTTCTCCTCGTCCTCTCTCTCTCTCTCCGGGTGGATGAGGGCGAGCCAGGTGCACCAAACACTGAGGCCTCTCAGTGATCTCGCTCTCCTTCAATCTTTACGTCTCTCTCCTCGACCTCTCTGACTCTTCACGCTTTGAACAGGTGCATACAAGTCCTCTCTCTGCATGGACGCCAAAACAATTCCTGTGCCAAACATCTCAGATTCGCTTTTTCAAATTTTTCCAAGAATTTGGTTGCCATACTGTAAAAGAATTAAATAAATAAAATTATTTATTGTTTTGATAAATCAATACTCAAAACAGAGCCAAACAAGTTAACGCAGTGAGCACCCCAAAATGAAATCATATCTTACTCTCATTTATTCATTCTCATGTTAGCCTAAACCTGTGTGATTTTCTTTCTTCTGCACAACACTGAAAACATTTGGAAGAATGTTGATAACCGAACAACACTGAACCCCCTTGACTTCCATTGTACAGACACGAAACCATCTCGAAATATCTTCTTTTGTGTTCCACTGAAGAAAGCGTCATATATAAGTTTTGAACGGCATGCAGGTGAAAAAATAATGCAGGTATAAATTCTGGATGAGCTATTATAATCAATGATATTATTTTATATTATGTGAATTAATATAAATTACAGAGTTATTTCACCAATTTCTAAAAAGAAATTCAACCTTGACCACATGAACAACACTTTATTAAATTCTAAAGTCTATGGATATTTACATGTAAATATTACGCACATTTTCTTATTTATTTTATGCATAAAATATTTGTATTCATATTCTTCGCATAAATTGGAATTTACGATCTTTTTCAAATATTGAATGTATACAGTATTTAATGCAGAAGAAAATTAACTGTAAATTTTTTGAAATTGAAGAATAATTTATTTTATCCAGAGTACGGTTGTATAGTGGAATATACTTTAGGGCCTAATCAATTACACTTGGGCACAATACTGTATTAATATGAAGGAATTTTCCGTATTCATTTCTTTGTTTTTTACCTATGTTTATATTTAAACCTTTTCACTTCATTAAATTGCATTTTAGCGTTAAAAGAAACGTCTGTAAAAAAAGGAAAATGTAGGCTACTCAAAATTTTTCTTTCGATACTTCATCCATTTTAACTGGATTTTTTTACAGTGTGCTTAAAACAAAGCGTAAAAGACTAACTTTGTTAGAATTTAAGGATCAATAAGGAAATACATTCATAATACATTCTATTCAAATACATATTTTTTAAGTGTTCCCAAGCTACTTCCACACTAAATACAGCAATAATGATGAACAATGGAGCTAATGATATAATAACAGGCTATAAAACAATGAACAAACACTCCTTGGGACGTTTAGTCGAATCAGTGACTCAAGACGTTATTAACTCCATAATTCACTGAAAATCAAATTACAGCACAGACAAATAAAGATAAAACATCTTTTTTTTCCTGGAGACCATAAAAAAGATATATTTTGTGACTGCATTGTAATGAAGTAACCACGGTACATTTTCCCAGCTGTAAATGTCAAACCCGCTCAAGACACTACAAATCTCCAGGGAGGAAGAGGCGGTTGCCATGGCGTTCGGAAGGCAGCAGTAAGGATCTATTAGAGAGAAATCATAGTGACATTTTGAATGGACATTGATGAGTAGCTCATAGTGCAGCTACAGATCAATCATTCTGCCCCGCAACACCGTCTCAAGACGGCAGACAAATTGGATTGTGTCTTAGTCCAACAACAATTAATTTCATAGCGTTTCTCGAAGGTTGCGTTGAAGACGGTTTGAAGTCTTTTATGGCGTCTGATCTCTGCTTTTGTTGTCTTGATGACTCGATTTTGGCAGTCGTATTGACAGAAGCGCTGCAGAATCAAACAACTTTCTCATCTGCACGCATTGCAAGGGAGACTTGAGTGTCTCTGTTTTTAATCTAGGACGCTTGTGAGCATTTGAAAATTATGAAAGATTCATATGCACAAACTTACTAATGTTTACTGCTGTCTGTATTAATATACTGAAAATGAATTGGGTGTCATAGCAACAGCATCATCTCTTGCGACTCAATGGAAGTCGGCAGGACTCGTCCTTGCTTTCTCTCTTGGAGAAAATTACAAAATGGTCAAATGATTTTTCTCGTCCTCCATCAACTCGACAAAAGGTGAGAATATAACATACTGCAGGATTTTGTAATGTCACAGTAATAGAATCTAAAGCCAACAAACCCACAGGAAAAATAGTATACTTCAGTATATACTAAAGCAGTAAAATTCCTAGATACTGTAGTGTTTGTTGAATCATACCAGAGTAAATATGCCTACAGATTATTCATCCACTACAATTATGGCTACATTATACTGTAAATTACATTAACATAGGGGAGTAACCAAACTTATATAAAGTATACTACAGTTTCTGTGGACAAGTGTAAATGTTAAAGTATACTATAGTACTTACTACACTTGACCAATTCACTAGTTAATACTACAGAATGCTCAGTTTGTACAGTAAATACTAAACTATACTACAGTATTTTCTAAAGTTGAAATAAAAATATCGAAGCATCTTATAGATTAACATTCCTCCACATTTAAGAAATGATGACAGTGATGAATAAACATGATAAAAATGTGTGGTTTAAAAAGCAACTTTCACTCAACCATTCATTTAACAATTGTAAAAATATAAAGCAGATATCATAACACCATTTTTAAATACATCCGAGTGAACACATATTGAATGAAAACAGTCAAGACGATTTATCTTTACCACACTTCATCTGACAAAACATTTTGATTCTCAGAAGAGCAGAATGAGTCATCAATATGTTAAGCTTTCCCAGAAAAGACAAATTGAAATACATCCATTGATCTACTAGACAAGCACACAAAAAGAGAACGAATGTGAATGTAAAAGGCTTTAACATCAATTTTAGGAATGTTGTTCTAGTGAAGACAAATGAATTGTTGGAGATGGTTCAGAAGGCTGGTGGGGACTGAACCACCTGATGCGGCGGGTCGTGTTCTGCTTCATACTCATAACTTTGCATCTGTAATGCCTCTCTCATGTTCGCTCATCATGTTTATTTCCTCGGATCAAAGAACAAGCCGAGTGCTCGGACGCACACAAACACTCAATAACCATTTCCAGCATTTGCTCTCCTCTCAAAGAAAAGACCCGGAACCTTCCAAAAAATTCACCTTGAACAAATCTGAAGAATTAAACTCTGACGTATTCAAGTTTTCCTGGATCATTTATGAAACGGAGATGAATCATGCCTCAAATATTGAGGCTTATTATGATTAAGCAGCGTTACCATAGCTACGTTATTCATGAGTTTGTCGGCAAGGTTAGAAGATATAAGCATTTAGAAAATACTGCGTCTCATTCCTGCCAAAACATATTAACATTTTTTATGAAATCATTCTGCAACAGAAGTTTTTTTTCAGATTCGAGGACGAGGTAAATTAAATGCTTTAGACTTTTTTTAATAAAGAGAAAGGAGCCACTCAATGTCATAAATCCAAACCTCCTGTTTTAGATTAAATTACTTCAACGAATTGAGCAAATCTGGGCTGCGTTTCCCAAAAGCATTGTAACCTTAAGTTGATCTTAGAACCATTGAAACCAATGGAGCTTCGATTATCTTAAGTGTACCCTGCTTTTGGGAAACACAGCCCTTTCAAGGCATGTGATAAGATTTTAGTTCTGTGTCAGCCACCGTAGTGCTTTGAATGGGAAGGGGCAGTGAACCATTGGTTGCAATTCGCAGCCTCACCACTAGATGCGCCAAATACACTGGAATCCAACTTTCAACTTTTTCTCTGATAACAAGCAACAAATAGATTATACAAATACACAAAAAACAAAACTATACAGTGTAATGAAAGCACACTCATCCAGAGTTCAGATTCATGTTTTTTTTCAATGATGTGAATGATTGTAATGTCTCTGCGGATGTCAACAGCTCTTTTCACACTGGCGTACAAACTCTTCAAACACACAGATGAAGCAAATGCAGGTTTTACTCTTAACAATACATGAAGCAATCAAAAAAAGCTATTCAATAACTCCATACGAAGCTCTAGACTGTTCAAATGTTGCTATGGTAACGGTTTCAGCCCTCACAAGTAAAGGTCGATAAAAACAATGTTTAGCTCCCTGGCACACTGAGAATAAAATAATTGACCTTTATATTCAAATTTGGTTTAAAAGCTGTAAAATAATCTTGTATAAGAGACAGCGAAGAACAGACGTTTATTTCACACAATCGATTTATTGTGTGCATTCCTTGACGAAGACAGATCTCATCTGAGAATCTGACAGACCAATCAATGTACGCAATATGTAAAATTGAATTTGTTTCTTTTGAGAAGAAAATGTTCTCCAGCTCACATGCGATGACTTTTAATCATTCAATAAGACTACATTGAAAAAGATGAACATTTCGTACAAAACTATTGTGCTTTTGACAATTGACATGATGAGCTTTCCGACACTGTTCACACAAATGAAACAAGAAAAACAAGAGACATGATTCACATATAATAACCTGGGCTTTATTGTCTGATTTATGTTTGAATTGTCACATATCTTTTTTCACTTATTCAATAATATTTTTTTTTTACTTTCCATATTTTTATTTCATTTTTTCGCCTCCCTCCAGATCAGACCAAAAAACCCCTGGAGGAGGAATCAGTTCAGCCAGTGGACTGGGCATTGGAGATCCGAGCTCGGGACAAGTGCATACCGCATTACAGCGATCTTGATCCGGAGCATCCTCTTCACGGAAGAGACTGAGCAGGACATTCCCAAAGGAAGGCACAACCTTTAACTTGTGGTTTTTCGGGCCTTGAAATGGTCCAGAGTCTGCTGGGTAACATTTAGAGAAGGAGGACAAGATGACGGCGGTTTTCCGTCACGTTTCACCCTCCTGCTATTGAACCGTAATGATGACTCTGATGCAGCGGCGGTGGACATTTATTGGCCGTCGCGTGTGTGATTTATCAACAAGCAACCAAAAGATGAAGTCTTTTGTTGACGAAGCGCTAAGGACGCTTCACCACAAGAACAAAAAAAACAAACTCTAGTAACTCAAGAAGATACAAAAATAACTCTGTCGTACAAAGCAATAAAAATGGGGACGACCTGTTTCCCTTGTATGAATTAACAGACATGGAGTTTATACAAAAATAAAACAAAAAATATCAAAAACAATAGTGCTTAGTTGATAAGGAAGCTATGGAAGCCCCCACGAGAAGACTGCATCCCTGGTTTTGTTAATATTCGGGATGATAAAAATGGAAGATTCCTATAACCACGGCCATAAATTTGCCTCCCCTGAACCCAAAGAGCGTCAACCCCAAACATCCCATCCCTCCTAGAAGAGAAGGGCAAAAAAATAAAAATTATGCATGACACAATTAACGTTCAACCTGAATCACGAAGAGTGAACCATCTGAACTGAAAAACCGAAGGGGGAATTTAGTTATCGGCAGCTATCGAAACACTTATAACATCACAGAAAACAACCGAGACACAGTGTACGAAAAAAAAACGGGAGAAAAAAATAACTGTAAACACGGCACAATAAATAGGCAGAACAGCAGGTTTCCCCGCCATGCACATAACCAGTCACACTCTTTGCCCGCCGACCTCACGGCTCACATTCCCCCCGACCCACCCCTTCCCGTTTACTTTTCTATATTGATTCCCCAAGTGCAAAACATCACAACTCAACAGTTCGTTATTCAAGTAGCGTATATACAAGGGTGGTGGTGTGGAGTTTTACAAATATGTAGTTACTGTACATTGAATATTTGCCGTATTCATATTTTACATGTCAATTTTCTGAACAGAAACAAAGTATACTTTTTTAAAAGGGTAACAGAATAAAAAAGGGGCCGTAAAAAAAAAATAACGAGATGAAATTTGTCATCAAGTCCAAACGGTTGCCTTGGAAACCAGCTGTCCTTTTGCTTCACCAAACCCGGTCAGTGCACAGCACCAGAAGACTGGACTGGGCGGAAAGAGAACGTCGCTCAGGCAACGGTCACTACGTCACCTCCATGGCCACTGTGTTCTCTGCTATACTGTTGAGCTTTTCCTGTTCGTGGTTCTCCCTGTGAACAAATGGGGCAAAATTTGAAGTAAACAATATGATTCATGCAGTTGCGTATCACATGCAATGTTTCTGTGATGCCTAAAAGCGTGGTCACAGCCACCAATCATAAACCGGCAAAGAAAAACGATTCATTCTTTAAAGTTCAACTAATTTCAAGGCTAAGGATCAATGCACAGTAGCAAAATCCATAGCAGTTAAAAAAAAAAAAAAATCAACCCACAAATTTTTATAACGCTTCAAATAAAGTTATAGCTAAATTACTCGTTATTAAAGATTCGATTTGGTGTAGTTCACAGAAATAAATTGCAGTTTAAATAACATTTATGAAGAAAGTTCATATTTCTTTACCCGGTGTTGATTTTGGGGAGCTGACAGTTGCTGGCGGCGGCGAGCTTCAAGGCAGCGGGTGGCACATTGCTAAGACTTCTGGGAAGGTGACGGGCGTTCAGACTGGCGATAGAGGGTGCGGTCACGCTGAGACGCAAGTTGTTGCCAATCAGGACCTGAGAGGTGGAGTTGGCCGTGTTGTTACCGTGGTTTCCTACGGGGTTGTGGACTGTGTGGGCGGGGCTTGCGTTAGAGTTGGCAGAAAGAAACGTAGGTGGGGCAGCAGTGGAAGTTGGTTGGCTGTTGAGGGCAGAAGCTGAGGATGTAGTGGAGATACTGAACCCCTTGTTAACTCCTAAAATTGGAAAAACCAAGACCATGAAATAGACGATCACATGGTGATTGAAACCAATAAAAAAAAGCTCTTAAGTGACAAACCTGAAGCCTGGATGACCCCGTTGACTCCACTTCCCACAACGCCATCTTCTTTGACCTTTAGGGTCAACAACTGGTCACAGGTCATGAGGGCAGAGGCGGCAAACTGGGCGCTAACCGAGTCCAACGTCTTGGACACCAGAGACTGAAAACAGGACAGTAGAGTGTTACCCAAACCGTCAGACTTCAGGGGCCTCATTTATCAACAGTGCGTACACACAAATGTTTACGTAAATGGTTTGCGCAAAGAATGTGTTTTCATAGACCGCTGAGATCATGCACGTGATTTATAAACCATATATGGTTCATTGGGGGCATTTCAGAATGCAAATGACCATGAACTAGCATGGCGCTTAAGAACATATGGGATTTATCAATAATGATTACTCACTCGTGTGCGTAAGAACTGTGTGCACACGTTAGATAAATACAGATTTATTTGTACGTAAACACATTCTAGATTTCATCCGTGGGACAAAATATAAAATCTTTTCTACGCACTGTTGATAAATGAGTCCCTGGGACACAAGTGACATGCAAGCCTCCCGTACTAACCTGGTTGGAGAGCATGTCGTTGGCCTGTATCTGCTCCAGCTGTTGTTTCCGCATGAGAGCCAGCTGTTCCTGATGCTGTTGGTACTGATCTGCAGTAAACACTGAGACACACACACACACAGTCAAAATTCAACAAATGCTGGATTTTTGACTTGCATGTGCAACAAAAATGAGACAATCCAGGTTGGATTATATTAAACTTGTTAAAGGGACAGTGAACCCAAAAATAAAATTGTAATCACTTTTTTATTCTCATGTCATTTAAAACCTTTATATGACGATTTCTTCTATAGAACACAAAGGATATTTTGAGAAATGTCTCAGTGGTTTTGTGTTCATTCAATGGAAGTCAATGAAAGCCAATGTTTAAGGTTACCAACGGTCTTCAAAACATATTTCATTTTTTTCGATCATCATATCTTCTTATCTTATCAAGGTTTTCAACTATTTCACCAGGTCTGGGACCAGAAACACTCAAGAGACTAAAGCATGTTTTAAAAGACGTTTTTTTACGCGAATCACTCCATTATAATTTTTTCTGGCTACATGACCTTGGTTACATCAACAGAAAAGCTTTTTTCTCAGATGATGATGAAAACACTTTCCATAATAATATGCACCGATCAGTGTTGGGTGTAACTAGTTACTTAGTTACTGTAAAGAAATTACTTCCCACTTGAAAAAGTAAAGTAAGGGATTTCTCTTATTTTTTTCAATTCTGTGTGTAATATATCTGTGTGCAACAGGGGAACCCAAAGTCTGACTTTAAATCTGTGCTTTAATATATAATTCTCACATTTGTCAGGTATTTAATTCTTCTTTGTGTAGTTTATATAATTTACTTGAATGAAATAAAAGAACCGTTTCATGTCTTTTCTTGAATCACTTAACTAATCAAGGGTAATATACTATATAGAAAGTAGTGTTGTCACGATACTGGAATTTCTAACTTCGATACGATACCTTGAAAAATATCGATACTCGATACCATTTTCGATACCACAGAGAAAAAAACTGCCACAACATTAAGGGGGTAATTTTTATTTTTATTATTATTTAAAGATAAATGTAACATATATAATGTATTATAAAGAGTTATTAAAGGGTAAAATGCATTATAATTCTTCATAATGTGTGTTGTAACGCATTATGTACTGTTGCAGGTCGAGTCTCATCTTCTTTCTGGTGCTACAAGAGAATGCCAAACTTATATAGGACGCTACATATATATTTTTTTGACCGCACTTTTAAAATGAACTGAACTATGTAACTAATCTAAGAACTTAAGTAATTGGTAATAGATATTTGTTAACATGAATAAAAAATGAAAAATACTTCCAAAAAATGTATTAATCTTAGTTAAAAGTTAATTTAAACTAACATTTACTAATACATGTACTAATTAAAATCCAAAGTTCTATCTGTTAATATTTTTTTTCATTGGACCAGATCAAACATGATCCGTTGTATTTTATTACATACTGTAATCAAAGATTAAAATATACTGTAGCAAATGCATTGCTCATCGTTCATAAATGCTGGTTAATACATAACATTATTTGATGAACATATTTTAATGCCGGATTCAAATATCACCGATCCACACACGTAATCATTTTTTGAATTAAGTTAATTAAGCACAAGTTAATTTACATTTGACCACAGTTAAAGTCTTTAAAGATTCACAGTTAAAGATTCCTCAGTCGGATTATATTAACTTTAAGAACTACGCTGAAAAAACGAGACAACACTCATATTGTTATATTAGAGGTGTTAGCGCCTTTTGTTAGCACTGCTCTGTAGCAACTCTTGCATATTGGCTTGTTTGTGTACTTCGGCTTTCAATGTTCATTTGCTTCATATCCAAAATATTTCCAGATAGCACTCCTGCTGTGTTCTTTATCAACCAAAGCCGGTTGCAGCAGGCGCCGCACTACACGCCATATTTATATTCACTTCACTTTTGCTATTTAACCAGAGCGAATGAGACGAGACACGTGACAGGCACTGCGGTCACGTGTGGTGTTTGTCAACGCGCCTTTGGAGATAAGTGAAAGTGACAGCTCGGCTAGGATCGCTGTATCGATACTTCGGGAAATTAGTATTGGTACCGTTCAGATATTTCAGTATCGATATTTATCGAAATATCGATATTTTTGACAACACTAATAGAAAGTAATTAATAATAAGTATTAAAAATATATATAAAAAAAGAGAAGATCCTTCACACACATAATAGAAATCAGGCATGCTCGCCATGATGCACAAATATTAAAACGAGAATAAATCGCCTTCACAGTTTGCAAACACTTTCTCCTCTGCTTCATTTGAAAGCATTTCCTTTGAATGTTGGCCATGTGTAATGAGGTTTAATGAAAAGATGCAGCTGTGTGTTTGTCTCTCCTGCTTTATTGCTGTCCTTTTCGAACAAGAGTCAATTAATTGCTCATTTAAATACATTAATCTCTTGAGTGAATCTAAAATGAATATCTGGTCAAGTGATGGAAGTGATTTGAAAAAAATCCCAAGTCGCCATAAACAAATAATTACCATATATGCAGTCCTTATTAAATTAAATGGATTTTTTAATTGTCCGTCTTTTAAGAGTAAACAACAGCAAAGATAATCAACAATCTACATTCTTCACGCACTCTTCCTGATCAACCATGAGAAACACACGCGCTTGCACGCACAAGTTTACTCACCTACAGGTGGTGGTCCCGCTGCTCTTCCCTGCGTATTGGCACCCATCACGCCCCTGACAAACCCCTTAAACTGTTTCTGTGACAGCGCATCCCCTGCGCCCGATTGGCTGGTTAGTGTCCGGGGTTTAAAGTGCCTCCAGCGGCATGCTTTGATGTTTCTAAGGATCTGTCTCATGTCTGAATAAGCAGGAAGCGAAGAGGAAGGTGCGGGCTGAGATGAAGAGGACGCGTGGCTTGAGGTAATAGTCTGGGAAGTGGTTTCCAAACGTACAGCAGCAGCAGGTAAGGAAAATTCCGGATCGAGATTTTGAAATACACAGTCCAAATCCGAGTAAGCTCGGTCCAGGAGAACCCTAAAGGAACAAGTGGTATCAGATTAGGAAGATGTTGAATTAAAAAGTAGGATGATGTGCAATGTAGGAGGCTTTGCTAACCTGCCGCCTCGTCCCATCCGTCGCCGTGCCAACCCGACACAGCGGCAGGGAACGTTTAGAGTGGTGAGGGAGTACCGGAACCGCGGGTTACATGCTCCTCCTTCTCTTTCGCTGCACCAGGGCCAGCTGCCGCTTTGATCCAAACGGGCCTACAGGTGCAATAAAATAAGAACATTAACAGAAAACAAGACAAAGGGGGAGAGGAGGAGGGGCTTGTGTGACTTGCAAAGCTGTGGACCAATCGTAACAGAGCTCATTTACATACAAAGATGCAGTCACAAAACAGTGCGCGTTTGGTTTGACACAAAGCTATTGGCTTAAGCTAAAAGCAAAATAAAGCAGATTTGAAAAACAATACTTGAAAAAATCGGAAAGAATTAAAAGTCGTGTTCGAGAGGCTGCAACAAACGATTATTTTGATAGTCGACTAATCTAACGATCATTAGACCGATTAATCGGCTATTATTTCAATGACTAATCAGTACGTTTTCAATGATTATTCAGCTTTTGCAACTATTTAAAACATTGAGTTATAGATAATTTACGTAATGAATAAATTCAATTCAGCTTTTGAACTTTGTTTTAATGAACTTGAACCAACTGGTTACTTTCTTTAAATTTGCTGATTCTGTCCAACTCGAATCACACAAATACTCTATACAAACTTTTAAATACAAATAAAAATAAATAAATCAGCTACATTTTTTTTAAATGTAAACAGATCTCTTGACAGAACCATTAAGCAGCATTTCTATGACAACAGTTCAGTTTAACTCTTTCCTGTCATCCTTTTAAAAAAAAAAATTGCCAGCCTACGCCAGTGTTTTTTACATTTTAACCAAACTTAAGTGGCTCAAACTACATTTTCGGTAAAGAATATATGGACAAACAATATGTCCAATGAAAGAACAGAGTCTCTGCTCTCAATCAGAGGAACCTGTATTCTTCAATCTTGATTTGATCTATTTTATCACTCCTTAGATGTGGGTAGGTTTCTTCAAAAATGCATCACTTTGATTAAAAGATAATTTTGAGATGATAGTTTTTTTTGTCAAAGATTCCACACAGATTACACTCAGAACAATCATTAAAAACCGATAAGAAATAAACGTTCTAGGTTCTGGGATTCTGTATTTTCCCCAAAGGTGTGTAACAGCGCCACCTGCTGTACTACAGTATAAACACTGATTGCCGTTCTAACTCGTTTGGCGGGGAACCGTTTTTTTTTTTAAATGACGAGATAAATCATCAATCATGTCAGTGAAAGAGTTAATGAAAAAGAGCAAGTAACAGAAGAAAATATTTTAAAAATAAAGTCAACATATAAGAGTCCTATCACTTAATATCCCTCTCTTATAATCATTTTCCTCTCATGTAATACCTAATAGTGTTATAATAATCAAAACAGGCTTGACTTTTCAAAGCTTTTTACTTTGCAAAACAAATAACAACATAACTGTAATTATATGATTATCGTTGTTATTATCATTACTGTTATTATTGCATTCTCACATAAAAAGATTACCGCTAAATGAGTTAGTTTGGTCTAGATGGAGAACACTCGCCTCTCTTTTGCTCATTCTCCGGGATGTTTCCTTTTTAAATTCTCCAGCATGCAGGTTTTGCTGCCATGAAAGGCAAGTTCCGCCCTGCTTGCATTGCACACAACCGCATTTTTTTGTTTTCAATTTGGTTTTGCTTTCCCACACTTTAATGTGTTCGAATTCGTCTGTACTCCGACGTAATTCTCGCTGTGTGTCCTATTACTGCGATAGCATTCGGGAAGGCTGCATTACGCTCTAGCGCTACAGTGCCGTAGTGGTCAAATTGTGATACTGCAGGCCCTTAAATTAAGTCACGTAATCAAACGACTACTCGACAACAAGAATATTTGTCGACAATTTTTTTTATTGTCGACAATGTCGACTAATCGTTTCAGCCCTAGACAGGACATGAGAAATGAGGTCAGGGTTGACACCTACAGTGTGATATACGCATCCAGCTTTTCTCCTGAAGGCAAACGCTCCATCAGGCTCGTTTTCTTCCTCTGCCTCTGATGACCCAGAATGCATCTGCACAGGAACACGAAGTCCAACATTACGAACAAAGTGGAAAATTCAAACTTAAAAAGCAACTTGGAAGTCTGACATTACTGTACCACCAAACCGTCACAATCGCACAGTTCATGTGTACCTGTGTAAAGGGCTCCTCGTCTGAGCTGGGAAAGTCGTACTGGTTGAGGTCTTTAGGGTTAAACAGGGAGGGGCCAGTATGCAAGGGGGCGGAGAGAGGTGGCATTTTGGGCTTCTTCTCGTATTTTCTTTTGGTTCTGACCACTTCTGTTTTTTCAGGCTGAGAGAACAGAAAAAAATATTTTACCTCTGGATCTTCTTATAACTAGTGATACTTTCATTGTGTTTGAACCCTACCTTGGTCTTGTAGTCTTTAAAGTCCATATGGTCCTGGTGGCGGTACTGACTGTTGCTAGAGAAGGGCATTATGGGAATCTTGTAAACAGGTTTTGCCATCACTAACGCTTCCGCCATCACCTCCGAGCCAAGGTCTGGCATAGTGTTTCTGAAAAGGCACAATTTGAACACTTTTACCTCTGTAGCCGTCTCTGATCTCATCTTTGTGAGTGCAGGGCCAATTGGCTACAATACAAAATATCCTACTGCATCAGCAACGCTTTTTGACAGGTAATAGCTCTGTAATGAGTTCCAAGTGCTAACAGTAAATCACACATTATGCAAACACACACACACACACGCTATATCTGAGATATTAACCAAACAAATCACTAATGGCGCTCTACCCTGATGATGTGACCTTTACGTACCAAGAAGGTGAAGACTAATTGCTCATCTAGTTATATAAAACACAACCATTAATTAGAATACGTGACTAAGCTTGAGCCAATTAAAAATACACGACCCGTTTTCATTATGCTTGAATGTGCACGGCAGAACGCTAAAAAACAGACGCATGTAAATATACTCCAGAGACAACAAGGTTATTTTTAAATACAATTTTAGGAATAAGTCTAAGAATAAGAGCACAGAAGAAATTAGCGAAGTGCGTTTGAATTAGTGTGAGAATAATGATGAGCGAGTGGGAGAGAGAGTGCATTTTTAATTGTCTGTGTGTGTGTCTATGTCTATGTGTGTTAGTACGTTTGCACATTGTGTGTGTGTGTGTATGTCTGTTTTCTTTGTTTTCACCTTTTTCTTGTTTTTACAGGTATAACTTTAATTGTTTTGCTTCTAGTCAATACGTCTCATGTACAGCTGCTGTGAGGCAATGAAAATTGTAAAAAGCGCTATACAAATAAAGTTGATGCATGTGAATGTATGCCTTTAACACTTGAAAATCTGTGTGTATTTGTGAGTGTATACATGTGTGTTAGTGTGTATGTGCAAGCGTGTGTGTATGCGTGAGTGTGTACCTCTTCTCCACAATCTCCAGCGTGAGGTGCAGCAGCTCTCTCTTACTCTTCTCTCGTTTCTTGATCATCTCCAAGATGGTGACAGCGCGACTAAGGTCCCTTCTAAGTTTGAGCATCTTTTCATACGATGCCTCGTCGTTCTTACGATTCTGTGAGACAAAGAACAATATCGGTTTAAAGAAAAACATTAGAGCCTGGTTTAACAGACACGGCACAGCTTTAAGTTGCATTTATAAAAAAAAAAATATCTTGACGCAATGCAATGGCGCCGTATATTTTAAGTTATTAAGAAAGACAGTTCAAACATGAATTTTAGTCTGGAAAAATCTATGAAATTTGATACCAAAAGCAAGTGCTATTCTGATAGCGGTTTGAGAAAACATTGGCCATTGATCTTTTAATAAAAAAAATCAAAGATAATTTGTCACACAACGCAAAGATTTTCTGTATATCTTTCACGCTCCATAAGCTAAGCAGATCATCTCAACATGACCGCAGGCGTGATGCAGAATTACTCGCCGCCACAGAACCGTGTATAATAATCACCATCCGATGTTATGTGATTCTCAATTTCTCAGCTCAATGATCCTTAAACTCAAACTCATAACCCCTGACTGTTTAGCAGACAAAATAAAGACTGAACAGTCGGAGACAATCTGATAACTGCTTAGGGCAAGATTTTCACATCATTAAGAGTCGGATTTCAGAACGGATTGGCCATTGCTCGGTCAACTGAGATGATCTGCAACTCTATTGAACGCTTTCTATTGTCACACTTGTCAATTGTGCAACAAATGAGAGTCAAAAGACTCCAAACGCTCATCCCTTTCGTCCATTTTCATCCAACTAAATTATGACAGTTTCTACTGCATAAACCTGGACTAACACCTAAAAAAGGACGTCAGGGAAAACCACAGAGTTTGTCAATAGAGCAGAGCCTTTTAAGGGCTGGATGGATCAAACCCGAGCAGATGCCATGTTAGGCTGCTTCAGTCTGCACAGCGGGACCACCTTTAGAAAATAAAACGTCTATAGGGCCTTTGGTTGGAGCGCTCACCTTTCTTGTCTGCATCTTCTCGGTCCGCCGCCTGAAGGCCACGTACGGGTCGGTGCTGGATCCGTCACGCCTCTCCTGTTTGATGGTCGGAATGAGGGATCCGCTTTTACTCATTTTCCTCTTCCTGCTCCAATACTCGAACACGTCCCTGATCAGATCGTCATCCTCTTTTAGTAACAGCTTTGCTTCCTGTAGGGTCACCAGCTGTAGCGAAGAACAGAGATGGTTTTTTTATTGTCCTTTGATATTGTTACTTTGTTATGTATTTATCTGCCAACCTATTAACAACACATTCATATTTCTAACAAGTGACATTGACAAAGAAAGACTACTAAGATTTCCTTCAAATCTAAACAAGCAAGCACAGAAATATGCATAACTAATAGAGATGGAAAGATTAATAACTCTCTGCTAGGTTTAAAGATTTCATGTCAAGAGGTTCTCCTTCAGCTTTGAGTCGATGGCAGGTAAAATCCCTGAGGTTGCTTTCTAGTTCACACTAAAAGTGGCAAATCGTTTTTAATAACCTGCTGTCCGCTGCCTTTCTCCAATCTGTCAATCATCTCCTCGAACTGCAGCGCTCCCACCTCCAGCTTCTTCTTTAGCTTATTCACAAAAACCTCATCCTCCGAGTCCAGATCATAGTCCGGCTGTTCTGCATCCAGACTGAAAGCTGAAGAGAAAGAGACGCATTAAATCTCACGACCAAGTTCAAATGTCGAAACTTAAGGTCACGATATTTCCTTTCTCAAAGTTTGTGATTGTCTCAAAATAATATAGGCAAAGCCCAGACAAATAACAAGACTCAATACTGTTACACAACCTCTGGGAGTTAAGTTGATAGCTTTCTATTAAAACAGTTGCACTACACAAAGTTTGTAGAGTCAAAGAATGTCACAGGTTTGACAGTCAAAGACTAATAGCATTAAAGGATCAGTTCACCCAAACATAAACATTCTGTCAACAGTAACTCCCCTTCGAGTTGCTCCAAATCTGTATAAATGTTTTTATTCTGATGAACACGGAGAAAGATATTTGCAAGTATGTTTGTAAACAAACAGTTCTTGGCCACCATTAACTACCAAAGTAGGAAAAATTGCTTTATAAATTTCTTTGTTCTGTAGGACAGAAAACAGTTCTGGGACACTTTTGACTACCATTGTCATATTTCCTACTATGGTGATCAATGGGTCCAAACAAAGATATTTATACATGTTTGGAACAACTAGAGAGAGTAATTCGTGACAAAATGATCATTTTTGGGTAAACCATCCCTTCAAATGTTTGAAGGAAAAATCGAGCCAATATTAAAATAGCTTGCATCTCCATATTTTGTGATAGATTTTTTTTAAACTATAATACATTGTTATAAGTCACCCTTTATGTTTTTCACTGGGTTTTGCAAATTTCTAACCAATAATAAGTACTTTTCAAGTTTGACAACACAGTTTTTAAAGGGACAGGTTACCCCAAAAATACGATTATTTCTTATATACTCACGTCCTTGTCATTTACATTTACGCATTTAGCAGACGCTTTTATCCAAAGCTACTTACATTGTATTATCCTATACATTTTTATATAGGTATTTGCAATCCCCTGGGCTCGAACTCACAACCTTGCATTGTTAACGCAATGCTCTTACCACTGAGCTACAGGAAGGCTAAAAGCCTGTATTTCAAACCTGTATGACCCTCTTTCTTATGCAGAACACAAAGATATTTTGAAGAAATTTGGTAACCGAACACTTTATCACACCTATCATGTGAATAGAAAACTAATGCAAGTGAATTTGTGCCGGTTAAAAAGAAAACATCTAAATATCTTTTGTGTTCTGCGGAAGAAAGAAAGTCATACAGGTTTGAAATAAATTTGGACATCCAAGGTTTTGGAAATATAGCAGAGATATAATTATAACAACTAGCCTATGCAAGCAGAATTACAGACCAATTATATTTAACTGTGCGTGAGGCACAATTTGTACTGCTTACAAAGAATTGATGTTTTTTATTGCTTTCATCTTGTTTGAGGACAGTCAACATCAAAGCTCAGATGTGAATATTATAACAAGATATGAATATTAATAACAAGTGACATTGACAAAAAAATAAATACTCATTTCCCTCAAATCTAAACAAGCAAGCAAAGAATAAAAAAGACATAACTGAGACAAAAGATTATCTTCGGAAAGTTGCCTGTGAAATATTTAGGCTAGACATTTTCCAATTTCTAAACAACCTTCGGCTCAACCTTCACTGGAGTCTGCTGTGTCATTCATTGAACTGCGTGGCACTTTGTTGTCTATTATTGTGCTTGCATCGATTTCAGGTTTCCTTGCTCCACACTACAAACAACTTAAATCTTGGCCAAAATAAACTGCAATGTGGAGCAGACGTGAAATCTAAAGAGATCATGGAAACCCTTTTAAATACGTTCATCATTTCCGTTCTTCAATATCCCATGATTCCCACCGCCTCAAATCCCCTCTCTCCCTAATTCTCAGCTGTCTGGAGTGTGAAGGAGCGTGCACAGACAGTCTCTGACAGCAGGACACCTCCAGCTTCAATTACAGACACCCCAGGGGCTGCCAGACTTGTTTTTACTCTCTCTCTCTCTCTCACTCGAAAACACACACAGCTATAAAATTCACTGTGATCACAGTTAAATATTGACTACCACACACAGTGAATTTCACACATTAAAACAAGGCCTGAATAAAAGGCTTCTTGGAATAGAGCTGGGGCGATACATTGTGCAATTCTCATGCACAGTTTCCTCAATGAATTACGGTTAATGATAAATATGATTTAAGATGCTAAAAATACAGTATAATAGGGGTGCGAATCACAGGGTACCTCACGATACCGTTCACGATAGTTGACTCACGATACGATAATATCATGGTGCGGCAATGTTACGATAATCGATATTGTTTGGCAATTCTATAACGATACATCCCGATAACTGCCTAACTATGAAAACAAAATGACCATGAAAAAGTTAAGTGCAACATTTGTCTCTTTATTCAAGTCCACAAAACTTTTTTCAGTAGGTAAATTAATAACAGTATCAACATGTGTAACATCTCAAGTAAATTAATCATTTTATGCTTAAATTACAAGATTATTTTAATCAATTTAACATTAAAATATTTATACGCAGCGTAATGGAAGTCTATTGGAATTATACACAGAGAGCCTCTTTGCAATAACTAATCACATAATTAAAACCTACAATACTAATTCTCGCTAGAGATAAGCTAAGCTCCATGAGGCGTTTCGGCCGCCATTTAAATTTTTCGAGATTGGGCCTTCTCAACCAATCACGTTCCTCGCAAGTTTTTAAGGAAACAACAGGTCTCTGTCATTAGTTAGCTGTGAAAAAGTGCGTTTTCTTCCAGAAAGTTTAACCCTTTTCAACCTCAACAGACGCGCTGAGGTGCAGAAAAAGATGCCGCCGCTTACGTTTAAAAAGCGCTCTGGACGTTTTATGAAAACAGACGCTAGCAACTTCAAAAAAAGAAGTAAAGTCAGAATAAATACTATTCGGGTTTCTACAGAGGCAAATAACATGGCTAATAAACTAGCCCAACATGAACTAGTTTGAACGAGGTGAACATCCTCACATTACTGCATTATAACTTGGACTGAAAAATAAATACTAGAAAGCGAGCATGTCTCCAAAAACATTGTTCAGCTGCAGGTTCGATGACTGCTTTTTTACAGAAATAGTTTTAATTGTTGAGCTGCAGGTTGAAGCTCACTTAAGTGACTGCATTTTTTTTTCATTTAAAATGATTTTTTACAGAAAATAACTTATGTTCTGAACTTCTGATTATTGTTGAGCTAAAGGTTAAGTCTCACTTAACTGACAAAATTTATTTCAATTTAATTAAGAACTCAAATATTTATTTTAATTATTTAACCAGACATCTTAACGGTCTTAACTGTTCAAGAATGTTCTATATGTTTCTTAAAAATAAAACGCATTGTGTTAAGTGGAAGTAACACATTGTAGATATAAGATAGTAATACTGTGACAGCGTGAAAGTTTTGCTCAAGGTTATCACACCATCAGAATCTCATACTGCCCCATGCCTAATACATAGCTATCCCTTCAGGTGTCTAAAGAGCTTACACAATGAACCAAAACCTGGGAACTTCTTTGTCTTAACCTTCTACAATATAATAAAGCAAAAAAACATTTCAGTGCAGCAACTTGCATTAAATCTAAGCACTAGTGTTGTCACGATACCTTGAAAAATGTCGATACTCGATACCATTTTCGATACCACAGAGAAAAAAGCTGCCACAACATTAAGGGGGTAATTATTTTTTTATTATTATTTAAAGATAAATGTAACATATATAATGTATTATAAAGAGTTATTAAAGGGTAAAATGCATTATAATTCTTCATAATGTGTGTTGTAACGCAATATGTACTGTTGCCGTTCGAGTCTCATCTTCTTTCTGGTGCTACAAGAGAATGCCAAACTTTAATAAACATATATTCTTTTTTGACCGCACTTTTAAAATGAACTGAACTTTGTAACCAATCTCAGAACTTAAGTAATTGGTAATAGATATTTGTTAACATAAATAAACAATGAAAAATACTTCCAAAACATGTATTAATCTTAGTTAAAAGTTAAGCTAACATCTACTAATACATGTACTAATTAAAATCCAAAGTTCTATCTGTTAATATTTTTTTTCATTGGACTAGAGCAAACATGATCCATTGTATTTTATTACATACTGCAATCAAAGATTAAAATATACTGTAGCAAATGCATTGCTCATCGTTCATAAATGCTGGACAATACATAACATTATTTGATGAACATATTTTAATGCCGGATTCAAATATCACCGATCCACACACGTAATCATTTTTTGAATTAAGTTAATTAAGCACAAGTTAATTTACATTTGACCACAGTTAAAGTATTTAAAGATTCACAGTTAAAGATTCCTCAGTCGGATTATATTAACTTTAAGAACTACGCTGAAAAAACGAGACAACACTCATATCGCTATATTAGAGGTGTTAGCGCCTTTTGTTAGCACTGCTCTGTAGCAACTCTTGCATATCGGCTTGTTTGTGTCCTTCGGCTTTCCATGTTCATTTGCTTCATATCCGAAATATTTCCAGATAGCACTCCTGCTGTGTTCTTTATCAACCAAAGCCGGTTGCGGAGGCACCGGCCATATTTATATGGCACACGCCATATTTATATTCACTTCACTTTTGCTATTTAACCAGAGCGAATGAGATGAGACACGTGACAGGCACTGCGGTCACGTGTGGTGTTTGTCAACGCGCCTTTGGAGATAAGTGAAGTGACAGCTCGGCTAGGATCGGAGTATCGATACTTCGGGAAATTAGTATTGGTACCGTTCAGATATTTCAGTATCGATATTTATCGAAATATCGATATTTTTGACAACACTACTAAGCACATTAATGTTCGTTCACACATATGCATGGAGCATATTTTATTTTACACACAATCCTAAACTCTTTCTCAGACTAGTTTGTTCACTTTTCCCTCATTTGCGTGCTAAGCTCATGATAAGTAGATTGTGTTGCCCCCTGTCTATCTAGCAACGTTTGTTTATACATTACATAAAATAAGTTTGTTTTTCATCATTGAGCTCGCTCCTGCGATTTCAGTTAAATGTCTTCAAAACTAGTCATGTGATTTCCGGATTCAGCGGTGCATTGCGGGAATTTTTAGGGAACAAACTTTTCAGTCGTTAGTATCACGGTGAAGATATGTATAAAAAATCAGGTCAAAAACATAAGCCTTTATCATTGTTATAGCGCAAAAAACAATAAGAATTACACATATTAACCAATAATAAAAAGAAAGTACATCTTCTTGATTATTTGTCAGGTGTTTAATTAATGATGATTAAGCTAAAGATGCCCACATTACTTGCTGTACAATAGTGTTGTTAACATACATAGTCAAATACATATGTAACACAACATTCATGGCTTGATATTTAAGTAGTCATTTTTACTGACACATCAGTAATTATAAATATTTTCCCGTCAGTATTAGCACAAAAATATTGCTAATTGATGGTTTTTCGGATAGCAAGCAGTAGGATGGCTTATACAGATTAATAAACATTTACAAGCCGCACTTTTTGCAAGTTAGGATTGTTTTGCGTTTCATATTCACCTTTACATCAAAAGAAGTACTCTGCCACACTTCCAATATCAATTACAAAACTACGATTAGCAGATCATTGCATGTTACTCGTTAAATTACGTGATGCAGTCTTTAGCGTAGCTAGCGGACCAAGCCAACTCTTCAACTGTCAGGAATGGAAATACAATCCATGCAATTTGGCGCTTTAGATTTATTTCTATCTGGTATTCAAAAACACTTTGATATGAATATTGCCGTAACATAACTCATATTTCACCTTAGGTCTGGGCGATTAATAGAAAATCAACATTAAGAAGCTCTAGGCGACGACATTTTCCAATGTCGGTTATTTTGATTACTTTCCTTTTAATATCAATGTCAAAGCGTGCCGCTATACGTCACTTTTTCTTATCTGGTCAAACAAAACTTCAAATATTACATTTATTTTGGGCACACACATACATGCAAGACATTATTAGAAACTGTAAGTTGTCTAATTTCACGTGTGTACACTTACAATAAAATCAAAGCATTGTTATTTTGTATAAAATAAAGGAAATAAACGGAACGCGTTATCAGCTGTCTCGACACCGCTCGCATAAACTTTCTGAAATGCGTCACTGATCCAAAACTCTTCAATACTTATCCCACAAACATGAAACGTACGTCTATAGAAAGCTTAAAATGTCTGCTTTTAAATGACCCGATTCAAAAGGAAATCAAATATTCTGTGTTTATGTAATATGTGTGAACATTGATACGAGATATTCTTCCAGTTCTGCTCCCGTTTAGACTTTTAGTTCAAAAATGTGCCTATTGAAAGAA
This sequence comes from Triplophysa tibetana, assembly GCA_008369825.1. NCBI lineage: Eukaryota > Metazoa > Chordata > Actinopteri > Cypriniformes > Nemacheilidae > Triplophysa > Triplophysa tibetana. The sequence continues at coordinate 3,120,783 of CM017893.1, forward strand.
ATATATATTTACTGAAACACGTTTACTTAATTTTTCTTTGGACAGACTGATGAGTTTTTAAGCTCCGTTCAACTATTAAAAACTGTGACGGCAGTACTGGCAGGGTCCTAAAGTACACCCGATTTCTCACGACAAATGCAGACAGATGATATGCTGATTTGTGTTGCGTTTGTTCTCCTGTCTTCAGCGGCAGAGGAAATGTTTTCAAAAAATAACACAAAGATGCCTATTATTTGAAATGTTCAATAAATAACCATAAATACTATGTATTTTTCTTGATTATCAAAAAATAACATTAGATAAGCAACGTTTCATTAGAAATGATACCCCACCTTTGGTTAGGATATACATACACACTACAAACCTTGTCAGTGATCTAAGCGGGCCAAAAACAAAGAAAAGTAAACAAAAACAAAATAATCGTTCAATAATTGCAATCGAGAGAAAATGTTCAATTAATCGAAATTTAGATTTAAGGCCAAATTGCCCCGCCCTTCTCTGCGTCACTCCGCCTGCCCCCATTCTTCCCCACGTGAGGCCGTTTAAATCAGAGCGTGCGACTGCGTATGGCGCTTACCCAACTTAAACGGAGTATCATTTTATCCAGTCAAAGGAAAGGCACATTTTTCTTCACAGTGATTTGACGTGCCTGCAATAACACTACCCGTGCGTTTTCACTTCCGTGGTTTACCGTATTACCAAACACACATGCCTAAATTCAAAGCGTTCATGTAAGCAAAACCACCACATCACAACCTTTAGCTCTAAGGGGCATTGAGGGACAACTTAACTACCAGTACCGGGGCGGCAGATGTCCGCGAACGCCCCCAAAATTACACTAAACACTGCTGCTCAGGATTGGAGGACAGATGTTATCACAACAAAGATTGAAACTCTCTAAAACCTGTCCCCCCCTGCAATCTGTGCCATCTGAAACACTGACTCATTTAAGCGGCGAGTCCTCATAAGCATCCGTGTACTCACGCTGTATGTGAATGAGCTGCTTTGGCATCTTGAAGTCTCCAGGGTAGAGCGAGTCGTAGTAGGCGATGTTGCTCTCCGCCTCTGGGACGGGAATCACCATGCTCTCCCTCTTCTCTCCGTACACCTGCTGGGCGGAGATCGCCCTCTGGAGATGGTGTTCCTATGGTAACCATACAGAGAAAGATGCGTGAGTAAACGCTTCCCCATTCACAAACCGAAGATAAACATCAGCATCTAGAGATTGTGACACTGAACTTATTAACAGCATCCAACGGACTTCATTTATTAGTTAGAATTTTGTGAAGGTATAACAACTATAGCTACACAGCTTTTGTCAGATCTTTACAATCTCTAATCAACATCAAATATTACAAACACCCTAATAATGTTTGCAAATTGGACATAAGTCACATTGCTTCTAATTGTAGAAAAGCCTTGGTAAGGAATGAAGGTAATATAATTTTCGTTTGTTTTTTGAACATACAGTATACTCGTCACTTCAAAATGATTGGACCAATTTAGAGATGTCTTTAGTACTTTTCTGGACCTTGACAACAACTATAACCATGATGTCTATGAGGAGGTCTGGAAATCTCTCGGATGTCCCAAAACTATCTTTGTGCTCCGAAGACGCCGAGGGGTCTCAAAACATGTTGAGCGTCATGTGGGCGAGTGAAAAAATAACAATTGGGAACATAAAATAACTTTTCCCTTTAAAACAATTTTATCAGTCTATTAGCATCAAATCTCTCTTCTCTCTCTCTCTCTCACACACACACACACACACACACACATAAAATGACTCAGCTGTGAGTTCTCACTGAAGACTTATGCAAGGAGGCAATTAAGGAGACAAAAGCCAGACTTCCTTTGGCAAAGTCCTCCGAATAACCTTTGGATTGCAAATGCTCATAGTGACCCCGTCACTGACCCCAGAAAATCACAATTACTACCAGATGAGGCGAAAAAGAACATTATTGTCATAGGAAAAAACCCTTAGGGCAAAAAAGAGAAGCCTCAAGGTAAAATTATTAAATTATGCATGAGTCTGAAAATGTCAACTACGATTTCTGGTGAACAGGTAACCTCGCCTAACCTATGCATGTAGACAAAAAGAAAAAATACAACCTAAAGGTCAGAGAATGACTAGCTTCACATTAAATATAATTTCATATTTTGGTACACACTTGCATATATACAGAATCTTAAGCAATGGCCAATTTAAAAAAAACGTTCAATGTATCAAATGTTTATAAAATCCTTTAAATAAAAAAACACTGTTTTTATAACGCCCAGACAAGCTAACACAAACAGCGGGCACTTTTATCACCAGACACATTTATCATCATAAGTTTGGGTTGTATCACCCACTGGTACAGATGAGAGCTGTTGGGCAACAGCATGTCTAAAAACTCGTGTGGGAGGAAACGCTTCTCAAAAATACATTCCAAGACCTTGGAGAAGGGTCAGAGAACTCAATTACAATAAATGACCCAATCAAATGAAATGAATACAAAGAAACGGTTTGTTGTCCTTCAAGGAAAGTTCGTCCCTTTAGGCCAAAGCTGTACGTTTGATTTATAGACAACATTAAAGATTGCATCATTAACCACTATTTAAATTCTCTTTTCACATCAGTACAATTTTCCCACAGCTTTGCATCAATGTTTTAGGAGATGCTTATCTTATGAACATGAGTAATGCAACATTTAAGCGATTCTGGAATTCTGGAACTGTTTGGAAAACCAGGTCAAACTTGTCTGGAATGTTGCCATGACCTCTAGACTAGACTACACTGCAGAATCCCTGAGAAAACCGGCTTGATGGATTGACTATGTTCTCCTCAAATGGGTTAATAAAATCAAAAAGCTTATTAAAGCTGAAAAATAGTTCTAGGGCTAGAAGCCCCCAAACCGAAAACTGATGCGGTCAAAACAAACTCACGTCACACAGGGGATAAATCCTATCATGCTTGGCAACAAAGAAAAAATAAGTCGAAAATAAGCTAAATGGGCAAGTAAATCAGAACAGTATTTACACACAAAATGATGGTTACATATGAGGAAAATTCAAGATTTACGGTCTAGTATTGTTGACATGGTTCATTTTGCAGAAACACACCTTGTCATTTGTATTTCCCACAAAATACTGCATGATTATCAAGTAAATAAAGATTTCCATGTCTGCATCAATGATATGAATTGAGAGAGGAAACTCTGATGCATTCAAATGCATTAAGCATTAAAACGCATCTACATTAAAAAAAATCATTTTCACTACTGTTGATTTGATTAAACTTACTCAGCGTCTGCCAACTTGGTTGGTAAAAAAGGATTCTTAGCACCTGGTGGAAAGACTGGTTTGTGATCAATGGTTTAAAAGTAACTCCATAATTACAAACCACTTACATAGCGTTGAAATCAAAGCGTGCTTTAATGAAAGTGCAATTACAGAGATATTTCGGGTCCCAAAAAGTTCCCATTAAGTTTAAAATGAAAGTCTTAAATGAATTTTACCTCCCAGCATTCCATTTTGATCTTACACGTCTAAAGATAACAGATCATGTAAAGTACAGGCGTCAAGCAAAACATTGTACATAAAACAACTATAACAGTGCAACAGATTTATGAAATTCAATCGGGGCCAAAAACTCAGATGATTATTGAGGTGGACCATAGACCCCCATTCACAAAAATAATTCTGTACAAGAAAAACAGAGTGGAAATAGAAGTGTAAGGTGTTATAAAGTTAACAAGCAAGTGCACTGAAAGGACAGACAAATATTGTGTCCGTCACCTCATGCTAGTTGAAGTCAATATAACATGCCCTGCAGCCATCAGACAGTTATTCTGCAAACATCCACCAAAACAACACAACAACCAAACTATTTGGTTTCCAATTGTATAACCAAAGATCGCCAAGAGGCATAAAAACACAGCCAAAGATGATCAAAACAAACACTATGGAGACGTTCATTCAGGAATTCACAATTATTGTGAAGGTGGCTTTTCTTATGAGTTCCTATTTTGAGAATTGTACAAAAATGAATGATTACTAGAAAATAAGCAATACTGAAGTAGCCCCACTCGTAACCCTAATGTCAATATTGAAAATCAAATCGTACTAAAGATTTTGTACAAATCAAACGAATTAGCCAAAATTAGCCACATCGTATAACAATTACATTTTTGAGAGATTGTGTTGGCAATGCTGCACTAAACTCTAATGCGGTCAAACTTCCGTGCAATTCAGAATCAATTCTCTAAAGTCATCATTGCTGGGTAATTGTGAGGGCGACTATAAGGAATGCTGTCCTGTGATGCGAAAGCCCATTACGGTCTTCACACATCACATACTCCCAGGGGCAGGCCCTTCTATAAATCAAAAAATTAAATAATTGCAGCCTGATATAATATAGATTATACACTGTTGACAGCCTTACTATAAAGACCAAAATTCAAATTCCTGCTACTACCGTAAAACTATAATAAATTAAAAGACCTAAAGCTTTACGTATTTGAAGAATTCAACCAAATCATTTCAAGTCAAACTAATTCCTACTGTTCTACTCTGTCAAACTATTCGTAATGAACAGAGTTTTCATTTTATTGTTTTGATGACATTTACTAACAATATCAACTTTTTAGTAGAGTAATAGTAACCTTGTCAATTAGCCAAAAACGAGTTCAGCATGCACAAAGTCTCAAAAATGGCATGCGTTACGATTTCCTGCGATGCAAACTAATTTGCGCTCATTTGCAGGACAAACAAAAACAATTGGCAACAAAATATGAATTCTTGAATTACAAAACAAAAACAACAAAATTAGTGTTTTCTCTCCTCCACCACAGCAGCCTGAAACAGTAAACATCTGCCACTCTGTATGTAAGAGAGAGCAAGAGACACTTGACACACTTCTGTCATTGATGCTGGTGGCCAGTGGTCCCTCAGGAGCACACACAGAGCAGCTGCATCTCACAGAGGCCTTCAGCTCAGTCTCATTCATCAAGACCTTTGAGAATATCCATTACTGTTTCAGCTGCTTGGGAATAAAATTCGACTTGCACAAATTATTCTGCATAAAAGCCCAATACTTACATGTAAACTTAAACCAGCAAGTTATTTTGTGCCACACACACCATAAGACAATTCAATGTATTACTAATTTTGACAACTGTCATGCTGGGAATTATAATTCTTAAAATGCCCAGGTATTAGAGTTTCTTGTAAAGCCCTGCAAAGTTATCATTCAAAAGTGAAACATGTGTAAACAAGAAACATAACTACCAAATAATAAGTGAATATCAATTTGACCATTTTACGTTTATTACAAATTTACAATAAACTGTTGAAAATAATTTAAAAAATGCCCTGGTATTCTCTGCTTAAGAACCGATGTAACATTTACACACAATATTAGAAATATCTCCACAAAATACAAGATATGGTGAACAATACACTTTTAAAATATAACTCTTATAAAGCGAGTCTAAAACAACGGAGACTTCTCAATTATTTGCAAATTAAAAGTTTTTATTACTTTTACAGACTTTCCCATATGAGAATGATTAAATTCCCTGATATTTATCCGTTTTTTTGACAGTGGAAACACCGGCTGTCATTTTCTCCCTCTGGCGGTCGCTTGGTGCTACTGCAGACGCGCGAGTAAAAAATCCAACAAAATGTCGGTCCCTCCGCTGTCACGTGACTCCTTTTGTGTTTTGCCGCACGACTGACGTGCGAACAGACCGACACAACCCGACTTTTGCACACCAAATAGCCAGAAAATACACCCAAAATTGTATACCGACCGTTAAATTCGACGCATGCTGCAAAACGGCCTCAAAACACCGTGTAAAGCGGTACCCTCTCGGGCGGCCATTTTGTTGCATCAAAACCTGCGCAGACCGACAGAAAAACACATTTATATTGCGTTCGCATGGTTAAAATCGTACCGATTCCTCGTCCTTCTCCATGCCGGTGGGCATCTGCGGCACGGTGCGGTTGATGGACGCATACTCGTGCAGGTCGGGCAGATCCTCGCAGCGGAAGACGGGCAGCGGTTTAAGCGCGTCCAGCGCCCGCGCCCTGAACGACAGTTTACTCATTTTACTGTATAAATCTATCCGATCCCCTCACAATCACCCATAAAACCGCCACAGATCTCATGGAGGAGGATGGATGGAGGTAAAGGATGAGGAAAAATGTTGGTGAAGTAGAGATCCGGCGAGAAAAAGCGGAGGCGGGCGTGTGTGTTTTTCTCTCTCGCGCGCTGCTTTAGTGCGCCATTCGCAACATGGCGGACATTAAAAACTCTTCAGCTTTCTCGATCGCGTCCTGGCTTCCCTCCTCCCTCACTCACACACTCCCGTGCACGCGCTCCGCTGCTATTCCCGCAAGGCACGCGCTCACGGCCACGGCGGTACATGCAGTCACAGATTGATGTAAGTTACCTTTACACACGATCGCTCCCCCACACACATGGACATTTACATTATTGCCAAGTTACCACATTAAGTTATAGTTAGCATAATAAAATAGTGATATTTGACCAGCGTGTCATTTAAAAAACGGACAAGAAATTATTACTAAGGGAAAAACTTGCAAAATCGGATTATTACTGCGCGATTTTATAGCCTTATCTTATGAGAAAATTAATAATAATAATACCATGTTTACTTCATATTTTATTATTATCATATATAGACTATAATTAAATTATTTGGTCTAGAATGTTTTTTTTCTGTAAAGGTGCTATGCAACGATGCAAATGTACAAAGAATTCAAATTAATTTAATTAAACATCTTCAACAATTTATTACTAGTATGCCCATTATTAAAACTGTAATAGGCTGTCAAACGGTGTTGTAAAAAAAAATCCTCTTTAATTCCTTAAGAGACCATTTGTTTTCCCGTTTTTGTTCCATAATTGTACACTCAGAAAGTTGAAAATTTACAATTTGTAAAATGTTACGGTGTAAAATAACATCTGGTAACAGAAGGGGCAATCGTGGCCTAATGGTCAGAGAGTCGGACTCGTGACCAGAAGGTTGCCGGTTCGATCCTCAGGGCCGGCAGGTAACGATTGCGGTGCCCTTGAGCAAGGCAACTAACCCCTACACGCTCCCCGGGCGCTGCACTGATAGCTGCCCACTGCTCCGGGTGTACGTGTGTTCACCACTTGCTGTGCGTATGTTCACTAGTCACTGGATGGGTTAAATGCAGAGGTCACATCTCGGGTATGGGTCACCATATCTGACAAATAGGTCACTTTCACTTTTCACTTCAGAACAGCGCTCATTTTGACAATAATTTCCCATCAGGAATCTTGTGTTAGTATACAGCGCCCTCTCCTGGTGAAATCAAGATAAACAAGGTTTTACTATGGTGGCCTAAAACTTTTTTTGCAAGTCTTAGAAATCAATAAACGTTTTTCAGCAAAACTGTGAATTACTTCACTATACATTTTTCTTTTAAGAAATGCATTCATGTTTGATATGCATTGGTGCTTCAATAGTAGAACAATATTATAAAAGCAAAACGATTTCATCAAATAATACAAAAGCCATCATTTCAATTTAAATGCAAATTTGCACAAAATATTTCATATAGGATTTAAACAGATTTTAAGCAGATTTCACTTTTGAACAAGATAGTTCAGTGTCATTTGCATGTCATAGTCTGATCTCATTCCGTAATGAGCACACATGATAGCTTACAGGGAACATTCACATGGCGGTGTCATGTCAGACGATTAGAAATAAGTATCATGTCTATTTGTAATACAGTAATATTCTGAATACAAGTTAAAGCAGGTATTGCCATATTTACATATTTTCGCCATCTCGCTGTCAAAATATGTGTTGTTTGCTGCTTTTAACTAACAGGTGTCAGTGTTTGAGTAAATGAACAACAATTTATCAGCCACACTGTTATTAATAAAAAGCTGCTATAAAAAAAATAGTAACAGGATCACAAAATCAGACATGCAAAGACAAGTTCGAAATGAAGACAAATTACCAGACATGATAATGTTATGACGCAATCATTTCAGTGATATCAGATTTTAGAAAACGAATATACAAATTTAATGAATGCTGTTTCTGGGTTGGTCAGGAAGTTTTGAGATCTGAAAGTATATTTACAGCAGAGTAGAAATAACATTATTTATCATAAAGTATTTTAGCGTAATTTTAAAAAAATGTATCTTAAAAGTTAAGAATGACCATGACTCTGATCAAGATATACCACTCGGGAAAAGTTCCTGCTACTGAATTATTTTGAAAGTATTTTTTAAAGAAAAAACACTTCTGCTTCAGGCCAGATAGTAACAGCACCGTCACTACTATTTTAATAAATAATAAATGAAAAAACAATGGCTTTGAATAAGAAATTTGAGGTTAAATAAGAAAACCCTGTTATCACCTTCGGACAATGAGCACGGGGATTAAACATGTTACACTTCATTTGATACATATGTAACAATCCAGTATATAATCTATCTATGGACGGAGAGTGTCAAGCCCCGCCTACCTGATACAGTTACTGTGTCAGCCGAAATGAGATCATGTATCTGGAGGTCAACCACATTACACACACTCAAAAGGGGACATGATCATCAAACATGATAACACACTTTGGG
>CM017893.1:3134408-3194616 GCA_008369825.1 Triplophysa tibetana
AAGCTGCTCTGTGATTTGTGGCCAAGCCCTAACCGTGGAGCAGATCCCGGCCGTGACCCAGGTTTCAGCCCCAAGTGTGAACTGGGAGTCGAGCCCGAGCTGGGGCATCGAGATGAAGCATGTGACGCACGACGCTGGAGATTTCGGGATATGGAGCGGTGGAGGTTCTTATTAGAGGAACACGCTGCCATGCTGACCAGCCAAGGATGTTTCAGAGCTTCTTCAGCCGTCATCCGCTCCTCAGGGTCATAGGTCAAAAGGCGATCGATGAAGCTTTTGCCTAGTGTAGATACAGAGTTCCATGGCTGAGAGAGAAAAATTGTGTTAATATTCCAGTGGTCAGGTTTGGACAGGTAATCTGCAGTAGAAGTGCACTGATTTCATTTGTAACAAAAAATGAAAACAAGTGGCTTTAATTTAAACGATGGTAAAGAAACATTTTAAGCAAGAAAGTTAAAGGGGAGTTTTTCTGTGTCTTTGGTGTGTTATAAGTTGCCCATGCATGTATTAGACACGTAAAATTTTGAAGTGTGGGAATAAAAGATGCATTCTTTCTAAAAGTGAATGCTCAACTCAACTCAACTCAACTTTATTTATATAGCGTTTTTTTTACAATTTTCATTGTTACAAAGCAGCTGTACATGAGACACATTGAATACAAGTAAAACAACTAAAGGCATATACCTGTAAAAACAAGAAAAAGGTGAAAACAGCAAAAGACAGACATACAAATGCTCCACACACACAATATGCAGACATACTTACACACATTGATATAGACACACATACACACTCGCACACACACACTCGCACACAAACACACTCGCACACACACACAGTGAAAGCACACATTGGCGATAAAGGAGAGAGAACCACAGGTCAAATATTAAACGGACTATAAATTCTTATATGCAATATAAATTATGTCTAATTTCTGAATTCTAAAGCAGCCCCCCCGGCCAGGCAGATAGTGCAAAACAATATGCTCACCCAGACCTGCCTGAAACGCCTCGTGTAACACACCCACACAAATCTACGTCAGTTTGTGGTATGATTTGAATAAGACCGCCCAAAAAATACACAAGTAAGGTGGGCGTGCCTGTCAGGACAATTGCTTGGAACCTGATGTTCCAAATATGGTAAGAGACGTTACATTTCCGTCACACGCTTGCAGTATTCAACCAATCTCTACGCACTGGTTAACTGGCCAATCATAGCTCAACGCGCTTTTCAGATCAATGAGCTTTATAAAAAATCAGAAAGGCGATCTCTGCACAGTATGTGAAAAATACAGCGTTTCTGAATCTTAAATCACGATAATATTCTTTTTGGCGTGTCAAATGACCCCTTTAAGACTTTGTTTTGTTTTTAGAAATCAAGCAACAAAAGATATGCTGTTCAAAAAGATAACCAAAAGCATTATGACATTTTATGTTTTCCAGACCAGCATCAGCCCATCCAGTCCAAACTGCTTTTACATTCAGTCTGTGTTGAAGCCATGACCGATCCCAGGAACAACAACAGAGCTCCAGCTGTAAATGTCAGCGAGGACACAGCCCGAGAATCTGCCTGAATAAAGGGCCGTCACTGACCTGAACTACAAACACTTCTGAATCTCAACCGCATTAGATATCAAACGTGGCATTTTCGCCTCGCCGCCGTCCGTGTGCAAGGACATTAGTCAATAAATGTCAGTGGTTTTCAATGGATTTGTGATTCGTCGCTAATTTCAAGGAGTTAATGAACATCTCCGGTATCAGAGAAGCGTTCAAATGGTTATTTAATGGTGTAGGTGGAACAAAAGGAGTGAAGGAAAAAACAAGTATCCTTAAAAGGATCCTTAGAGGCTTTGATTATGTTTTTGTGGTGTTTAACAACGGATGTTCATGTTTCTAATTTGAAAAAACACTTAACATTTCACATATTTCAAGTCTATTGTTCATCGCTGTCCAACTTCTAACAAAACGACTGGATTTCTTTCGGTCTATATAAAGTCCCTCCTTCCGAAACGTTCTGATTGGTAAAGGAGACCAGGTCTTTCGTGATTGGTTTCCGCTTCTCAGGCTGTTGTGATTGGTCGGTGCCCCTCTCACATGTGTTCATAAACTTTGGTTTTAAGAAATAAACAGTAACAATGGCGTAAACTTCACTTAATCAGTAAAAAAACATGCGGATCGATCGAAGTGTAACGGGGGTCTATTAGTGCATGAGCAAACGCCATGTTAGAGAAATCGGAAATAATAAATCAAGCAGATTGACCAGGAGAAATTTGCAAGCAGGGTTCAAAGGACGTTTCATAGAAGTGTTTTATAGGTATACACACACACACACACACAATATCAGTGTATTACACAGAACCGCTGTTACAGCCAATGTTAAAGTCATGGAAGCTGTTATTTGACCGTTGGTTCTCTTAGAATGTGTGTAGCTGAATTCTTATTACCGGCTTTAGGACTGTGATGAAAGTAAAAGTAGTTAAGCTCATAGCTCAGTCAAATGTTTACAATCTCTGATAACCGAACACTACTCCAGCAGCTTTTCCTCTTCTATAAGGAAGTCCACACCCCTTTTTTGGTGTATTCCTGTGGGCGGAGGTTATTAAAAGCACTCGGAATGGTGACATTATGTACGCGGGAACTAGAGGGCTGTAGTCCTATCCAGCCGTTCTCTGTAGTCCTTGAAAAGCGAATTTTGTTAGGACAATATCTCGCTTGGCATTGAACTATAAGCTTTATCATTTTGCAGGTATTATTTATGCTCTAACAGCACTAACGTAAGGTTGAAAAATGTGATTGGGGGGAACGTGCTCTTTAAGGTCCAACTAGAACCAGTTCTTTAAACAAAAAACAAGAAACCTACACACAAATTAACCTGTCCAATTTTTGAATCACAGGAACACACTTTAGTACAGAAGTGTACTAAAAGTAGGCTTTTCAAATTTTCATTTTGAAGTCCTGGATATTTATTCCTATAGTTAAAAGGAACCTTTGCTGTGTTCTTATGAGACCGAATCAATGAGCGTGATTTGGGCCTCATTCCAAACCACAGTCTCTCTCTCTCTCTCTCTCTCTCTCTCTCTCACCCACACAGTAATGACAATTAATCAGCCATGTATGGGCACGGTCTTGAAGAACAGAATCCACCTATTTAATGTGGGAAAAGAGAGAAAAATCTCACATCAATAAAACAGCAGGAGCTGAAAGACTTACTGTAGTTTTGACACTTCGATCTATCTTTCTGTCCTATGGAGTGATTGTGTATTCATGTGCTTAAATACATATCTGTGCAGAAACGTGGGTTCGTGCGCTGCGTGCAAGTGTGTTAAACCTGTAAGGGAGTGCTGGCTGCTTTATAATTACACATCATAGCATAGCTTTCACATTCACAGCGAGAAACGGAATATAATCAGACTTTGATGAAAAAAAAACTTTTAAAGGTTTTGTTGTGCTGTTGAGTGAACGGGTTCTCCGTAAACATTGATGAAATGGAATGCAAGTGAACGAAAATCAATATGATTCAGCCTTATCTCCCTAAAAACTCCCTATAAAAAAGTAATTCACATGAATTTGTACAAAGTGGGGCGTACAAAAACATATATTTATTAGATGAAAGCAATAATGAAGGACCACCAACCTAAATGCAACTAATGCGAAAGCAGATCGTACAAAAATGTGCAAACAGGATTGTACGAATTCATATGAATATGATTTCATATCAATAGTCACACATTTTCATGAGATTGCATTGGGTTTATCAAGCATTTCCAAAACTAACTTAAATTAGTAAACATTTGACCTTTTGTGCATATTAGTTAAATTAAAATATAGATATATAGATTGACAAATAGTTGACAAATCAAATGTGTCCTGGTGTGTCAGTTCAAATTTAGACATAAAAACCTAACTAGATAGATACATCTCTCGTATGATATTTTAAATTATAAATAACAGTAAATATTATTGTCTTCTAAATTTTTGCTATATTTCACACCATAAGACACATGTACGGTATATTTGTCAACTAGGCAAATGAGGATCGCTTAATGGGAGTACCAGTTATATGAATGACACTCATTCTGTATAGCATGCTTTCTGTATTATTTATTTATATTTATGTTATATGTGTGTGTGTGTGTGTGTGTGTGTTTATAAATATAAATATGTTTGGCCTTGTTTTTATATCCTGGTGGGGACTTTTGTTTCCAAAATTGAAGTCCCCAAGGGAAGAACAGCTTATAAATTGTACAGAACGATATTTTTTTTAAATATAAAAATGCCAAGTTTTTAGTGGATAAAATATACAGTTTGTGTAGAATAAAAATCATTTCGCCTTTGGTCTGTCCCCACGGAGATAATAAACGAAGTCAAATGTTTCTGTGCGTCTGTGTAAATGTATGTATTTATATGGATGTGCACATGGACTGTACAAATACATATAGATATATTATATATAATAATTTGTTACATTAAAATATTGAACATGGAAGTGGGGAATATCTTCAACCACCACCAACGTGCAGCATCCACATCCAACCCTAACCCATATAGCACCAGAACACCAAACACATGAGAACGAGTGAAGATGCCGATCAGTATATACTGTATATATATATGGGGATGATTAGGATGCCATGATAAGGGACAGAGGCGAATGGGCAAATTTGGCCAGATATTTAATGTCTGGTTTGTTATCGGCTCTATCTGACATACCACCACAAGAGGCATCCAATGCAAAAAATAAACACTCTATATTAAAGAATAACCTTTAAAAGGTCCAGGAATGGTATATGACAGGGGTTCTCGCAGAAGAATCCAAATGTTATGACAAAGTACACTCTTGAGTTAGCCAGGACATTAAACCACTTATTCCATTCCGAGTCTTCCGACCCTATAATTTCACGCCACTAATGGCTGGATGTGATAAAATACGTGTGAGAGTTTGTGTGTGTTTGCTGTTTAAAGGTGATAAAAGCTCTGTGGTGAAGCTCCCCATCCCCTCTCATTACAACCTCCCATCTCACGCACCTTTGAACGGAAGACACGCTAGCGTGCTGTGGGTGGGCAACACATCAGTCAGGTTGCTGGTGGCTGTTTACACAGCTGACCAGATTTAACAGTCCCACACACGCGCGTTTGCCCTTTGATTGACACTTGAATGTTGAAGGCTGAATGTTTAAGCTGGGTTACTTTAGGTGTCTCAGAACAGGTGATCATACACTTCTTACTGTCAAGCACTCCCTAGTGTGCAAGTGCACCGTGAAATGCTAACATACCCCTATAAAGGAACCACTTGGTTAAACATGTAAACTAGTGGTGTTACAATATATTGGTTTAGAGTACTGTGACATTAAATCAATGGTTATTGTAGTTTGTTTATATATTAGCATGTATTTAAAATCTTGCCTTAATGTCCCATTGAAATAAAAATGACAATAACTATTTTTTCGTTGAATATTGCAGCATTTATTGTAAATAGTCTAGCAATCAAATCTCTTTTTAAAATTTGTGTGCCGGCTATGTTAGACGGCTTGGGCGGAGCATCCGTTAACTCCTCCCCTTCAACTGTCAGTCTGCTACCAGTAACATTACAATTGCAACGATTGTTTTTATACATCCAATCAAATCGCAGAGAAAGACGAAACCCACGCCCACTATTTTTCTCATTCGAAATCCATTTTACTCGGAAATGCGTCAAAATACTGTGATCACAACTTCCGGTTCCCAGGGACTTTAAGAGTCACATTGATTACAAACTCTTTTTCTATGCCTAGCTTCATTGTGACTCATTACATTTCTAAAGATATTATAATTAGCGTGAATTTTTTGGATCGTGTAGTGAAACGCTGTTAATGTGACAGACTACCATCAATGTAAATATGGTGCCCAAGCAGAAAAACAATCCAATCGACAAATGTGAACCAGATTTCACATATACATGCACAGACCAAATGTTTACACAACATTTACGCATTTGGCAAACGCTTTAATCCAAAGCACAGTTATACAGTACACATTTCATCGCACTCCCTGGAAATTGAACTCATGACCTTGATGTGACTAGCAACAGACAACAGACAAGCTATAAAGTGATATATGTAGTCATATAATCTGAGACTCTCCCCTCAACAAAATCGAATCTCAAGTGGTCACAAGAGCCGCATTTAAAACACATCGTCAATACTAAGCGTAAACTGCAATCCGTTTGTTTGCGGTCGCATCCGCCAAGATGAATGCTAATAGGTGTAAATGGGCCCCATGTTATACTTTCTCTCTCGCCAGGCTTTAAAAGAGGTATAAGAAAAGCTATTTTGATACTCACATTGCCATGGAAACTGTACTTGCCCCTGAGGATAGCCCTGAGGAGACGTGGTTGACTGTTCTGATCAAAGGGCAGGGAACCGCTCAGCAGGATATAAGTTATGACACCCAGCGCCCACAAATCCACAGCGCTGTTATACGCTCTCCCGGCCACCATCTCAGGGGCTAAGTACTCTGGTGTGCCACAAAGTGTCCTGAGAGCCCAGTCTTTAGTTTTACTAGTACGACAGTCCATGCTGTGGGTTGCAAGACATGCGTCATCTTCATTCTGAAGTAATAGACTCATTTTTTTAAGTTCAGAGTTTGGTCTTAGCTCCTTAGTTTTGCATGTTCGTAGGTTAAAATGATCAGTCATCTGATCATCTGAAATATGGTTCTCTGTGAGACCGCTATCCACAGCTCCTCTAGCAGTTGCAGAAGCGCTAAAAACATTAGACACGCTTGCTGCACTCTGGTTGTCCCAGCAGGCAAGTCCAAAATCGGTGATGATCAACCGAGAGTCCTGACCCGGGTGGTAGTACAGCAAGTTTTCCGGTTTAAGGTCCCTGTGAGTGACACCCAGGGCGTGGAGATAGCACAGCCCGTTGGCCATCATCGTCAAGGCCTTGGTGGCGTCACGCTCTCTAAAGGTCCCTCGGGCGATCACGCGTTCCAAGAGCTCTCCTCCAGTGGCCAGCTCCAGAACGAGATAGACTCGATGAGTCGTTTCGAACACCTCGGCCAAGTGGATGACGTTAGCGTGGTTGACCCGACGTAGGACCCCGAGCTCTGCCTGACAAGTGTCGCGACCCTCCCGACCTCTGACCTCAAGAAGCTTGATGGCAAAGGGCTGGCGTGTGCGTCTGTGCTCGGCCCTAACCACACGGCTGAAGCTGCCTCGACCGATCAGAGCTTTGATGTCATATCTAAAAATACAGAACAGCATGTAAGTAGATATTAAAACACAGGCAAATGAAAGTGCCTGCTATGTTTCAGACTATTGTGTTGAGGTAATGGGTTACATCAAATCAAATTACATCACATTATGACACATAATTTCATAAATTAAAGATCATTATTACTTTTATTCTGGCATTAAGCGCAGCTTATATTACATTACACTGGCAGACTAATAAATGTAAAGCATTTAATTACAGCAGACATTTGTAATTGACACGTCATGTTTGATAACTTAATTCTCCCATTTAATCCAACTCGTATAATAAATAACGCTTATAGCAATCAAAACGTTTTAATAAAGACTGTGGAGCAGAATAGGCCTACGCTATTCTATAATAGTATACATTCCTAAGTACAGTTTACATAAATGTTTGCTTTATAAATGTTACTTTTTGCACTTTTTCGAAATGCTATAAAAATTATGTTTTGTGTAACATTATTTGGTATATCATCCAACGCAATTGTTTCTTTATTTTATTTGGTACTTTGGACACAAACATAGTATTTATAAAATAAATAAGTTTGGCATTAGTGAAAATATTTTATAAAACACTTGAATTAAAAGCAGAAAACAAAACATTAGAAGTGATGGGAACACGAACTTTCCTCATATTTTGCGTCAAAAACTGTTCCTTTAAATTTCTCAATTTCCTATTTGTATTTAACGTTTTCTTAATTTTGTAAAAAAGAAATAAACTAAGAAATATTTTTCGCACACTGTGTGTTACATACACAGCTCAAATAGTAGCCTACGAGTAGTACGGCAGTGCGCAATTTCAATTGGAGCAAAGTTGAAGTCGGTACCTCGCAATGACACGCGGGTCAAACTTCGCGCGAAATTTGGCGTTTGGGTTTTTCATCCTCTTCTCCAAATGAAAGGATTCTTTCATTTCTTCAGTTGGTCCTTTCTTGGGTGCTCGCTGATCTCTTCTCCAACTCCACAGACAGGGTCGCGTTTTGCCTTTAAACCCGTCAAGCTGCT
Source organism: Triplophysa tibetana (assembly GCA_008369825.1). Classification (NCBI taxonomy): domain Eukaryota; kingdom Metazoa; phylum Chordata; class Actinopteri; order Cypriniformes; family Nemacheilidae; genus Triplophysa; species Triplophysa tibetana. Next base: position 3,142,647 of record CM017893.1, read on the forward strand.
CGTGTTTCCCGCACGCGGTAGATCGCAGCGGACAAAAATACTCAGTTTTCGAGGACTCGGGTAACACTTTACCAGAACCGCTTCCCATGATTGACACATTCAAGCTCGGAAATATTGCGGACAAGTGGTATCAGATGCGAGGATAAACCCTCACAAACATGCAGACAGATCGATCGACGAATGGAGCTCGCGCTTGTTTGCGCACGTCAACACCGAAGTATTTTGCGCACCTGTAAACGGCGTTCGTACAGTAACTGCGAAGCAGTTGTGCAACAACTCACACCAGTGTGATGAGTGTTTGATCTGGATGCTGTTTTACAAGTGTTCAAACTGTCTATTATTGCCCTGTAAGGTAAAACAATTGACAGCTTGATGAAATGTTGACTCGTTGCAATGGTACGTCTCGTTTACCCCGTTACTGACCCAACGTTTACCTTTGCAGTACCTCGATTTATCTATATAACAATATTTATTTTATTTAATTTTTATAAACAAATAACCATTACTATTGTGTATATGTATATAGGTCTAACCATAGTTTATTTAAAGGCCTACTGTCCATGAAATTTGTGACCCTGGACGACAAAACCAGTCTTAAGGGTCAATTTTTCGAAATTGAGATTTTTCATCATCTGAGTGCTGAAGAAATTAGCTTTCTGATATATGACTTGTTAGGATATGACACTATCTGGCGGAACAACTGTTTACAAAGCTGGAATCTGAGGGTGCCAGAAAAGCAAAATATTGAGAAAATCACCTCTGAAGTTGTTAATCTGAGGCACTGTAGCAGGCTATCCGCTCACAAAAATAAAGTTTTTATACATTTACGGTAGGAAATTTATAAAATATCTTCAAAGAACATGATCTCTCAAAAATCTGTAATTTTTCCCCTCACAATGTATTTTTGGCGATTACTAAAAATGTTCCCCTGCTGCTGTCCAGGGTCACATTTTAAGTACATAGGCCTATTCTACAAATGGGATCTAATTTGCTATACAACTATAGTTTGAGTTTTACCAAAACCATGGTTATTTTAATAAGGTTAACCCATACTTAAGTATTTACAAGTGAAGTTGAACCCTTAAGAACCATATGTAGTATTTATGTTTTATAGGCTGGCCTAATTTCAAACATTGAGTTTTGGCATTTGGATATTTGTTATTTATAATTATATATATTTTTAATATTGGCCATTTTTTTACTGGTAAAGTAATATATTTTTTATTAATATTTATAAAAAATAACGTTATATATATTATTAGTATATTTTCAATGGAGCGAACAAAAGAGAAATATCACAACATGATAGTGTTAAAAATAAGGTGAGGTAGCCAAAAACAAGTTCGGCATTTTTTACAAAACATAAATGATTAAATAATCTCATATCATTTGAATAAGTCATTATAACGGATACAAAAAGGTCTTTAAAATGTAGACGAAATGATGAGAAATGTCTTGAGACAGAACATTCTCCTCATTTCTTGAGTTTCTATTTTCAGCAAATGTGGATAATATGCCGTCGCGATCCGTCATAAAGAACAAAGACTTTCATTAGTTTTTCAAGACATTAAATGAAGCCGAATACAATGAGCTCGTTTGAATCTTTTCAGGCAATGAGACCAGAGTTCAGTCTCAGTAATAATATCCCAGTACATTAAATCATATTGTCTGACTATTGAATGTAATGAAAACACATCTGATATTTGGTACTTGGGGAAAGACTTTATAACAACAATATGAATATAAATATTCAATATTATTACAGCCTCTGTAATAGTATGTGAGATGACCAAAGGGTTTCAGGGCTTTTTAATATTCAGTCTTGATGTGGAAGACTTTGTAGTTCACTTCTGAATACCCCCACTAGAGTGCACTATTGAGTTTAGGATGTTCATCAAAGTTGATTGAAATAAATGGATGAGGAGTGTAATTAACTTGTTTTGACTGCAGCGATCATCCATCTAATCCTCAAATAATCTAGCCCTAATCCGTTTCCTAATCTGAAACCTTAATTGCCATGGAAACGACACAATACCAAGGAGCCCAGCAATTATGGGTAGATTTACACTCGCGTGAAGTGTTTGTTGTGTTTTGGTTATGATGTCACTTCGCAGGGAGCGTGATAAATGCAGTCGTGATACACGAGAAAAGCGAATAATCAGAGTAATTTATAATCATCGGGATGGAGAGGAAAACTTGAATTAGTTAGCTTTGTCTCATAGAAGAACTATTATTGATAGCCAAAAAATAAACAGGGGCGAAGGGGGAGGGGGTGTTAGCGTCCATTTCTGTAAATTGCATCTCATAAGAGGACATAAACTGCTAGTGGCTGATGCAAAATCAATACAAGTGGTCAAACAGTCTTGAAAATGATCAATCTAGCTAAATGAGTACCTCTGCACTGATATGCACAGACTGAAACTAAACTTTAATGACACACACAAACGCATTAGTTTCCTATTGATGAAGTGAATTTAAATCACAGTTCAGATGGCGTTCTCTTGAGATTGCTAAAGATCTTCTCTATTGAACCTCTGTCCGATTATTACACACTGTCCTGCCATTGCAGATAATTCACATTAAGTGTGTGTGTGTCTGTCACCATTATTAAACTTTACATTTTTCCAGTGCAACTACACAAACTTTTATCACATTTTCTGCCTGCAGTCCTTCTTTACATGAGTATAAATGTAATGTCATGGAACATGTTCTCTCTCTGTTACTACTAACAGTCCTAGTTCAATTAAAATCCTGAGCTCAGTGGTGTCTTTAATGGTATTACTCCCTTGAAATTGTGCTGTAATTTATGTTATTATTCTAAAACCAAGAGCTCAATTTTTTAAGTTGTGGAACTTAGAAAGTTGCCTGTTTTGATTCTTGAAACGCTAAATGTCACTTTAAAATATGCTGGGTTATTTTCAACCCAGTGTAGAGCTTGTCACGACCTAACGCCGCGTCGAATGTTGCTCCATGTCAGGAGGATGGCTGCTAGTGCGTTCAATGCAGTCTTTTGTTTTTCTTGTTTGATAAGGAAGGTCGATCTTGCGGTGTTAAATACTCCAATAGCATTACGCAGAGTCATTCATGAAAGGCCTCTCGTTCTTTCACTTATTATTTCTCCATATATGAAACAACACAATTGACTGTACATTTCAAAACAATTATAGCAGTAGAGTATTAACCTTCCAAGATGGCGGCGCCACTGCAACTTGCAACATTGGGTGCGACATCAGCTTCACATTCTCTATTGGGTCAAAATAACTTGCCCTGAAATATCTTGTAATATATATCAGTGCCATTGTTTTATCACCAGATGCAAACCAGTGTTTTTTCTAAGGTATTTTTTTGACGTGAATATCCCAATTTAACTAAGTTGGATTCCTGTCTTAAGCTGAGTCTTGTCTGTGAAACTGTTCCATAAAATTTAAGTCTTTCTCACAGAAAGCTGTCACAAATTTGACTTGTCTCCTTTCCCGAGGTGCATGGCCATGTGCTGGCCCGAAGTTAGCTTCCGGTCTGTGTTTGGTTATAATATTACAATTTATTCAATATCATTATAATATTATTTTAATATTTGATTGTATATTATTTGTTAGGGGTGTTACGCTGTCGAACCATCACAGGCAACATGCCAAATATAGTCATCATTCCTCTTTGAAGGGCAGAGCCATCGGAGCCAGACTTTGGAGTGTACAAGGCATTTGCGTGCATTATGTAGACGTTTGGAATGCACTTGGCAAAGGAACCGACATAATTTCCTCATTATCGTCAGCTGGCAGGTTCCTAGAACAATGCAGCATTTTCTCCGTCAGCAGATGTCGCTGTTTTAATGGCATAACTTAAGCACAAAACCTGCTTGGAAAAACAATTTGTTTTATATTTTGAAAAGTTTTATATATATTAGTGTTTATGTGTTATATAACATATCTTAAAAACTTTTTAAAAATACAAAATGTATGTTTATTTGCAAACAGGTTTTATGCTTAAGATATGCCATTAAAACAGCGACATCTGCAGCTTACGTCGCTTACTTTGCTAAGGGCTCTGCACTTCAAAGGGAGTAGGGGATAGGCATGATAACTTCATTTTGGAATATTCCCCTCGACAGCTCGTGATGGTTCGATACTTGAAGTCAAAGACACGCTATACATTGAGGTACTTCTTGGCAGAGCGAGCCATTTATGTACGTATGTTTATAAAGTATATCATTCTTCGCTTTCTTGGAAACTGACCAATCTTTTTTCTAGACAACACCCTTATTCATTTTCTGGTGTCTTGTAGAGCCTTTTTAAGCTGCGAAATTTGGAAAATTAACCAACAGCCCCCATCAGTTTAAGTGCAATATATGGATACAACCCTGGAAAGCTTTCCTCAAAAGCCTCAATTTGTTTCTGACGGAAAAAAGACTCAAATCTTAATGAGAATCAGATGAGCTAAGCCTGATTTATTTGTACAAAATCAGTCATATTGGCTCGGTGCTATCATTGATATGCATCTATTCATCTGTTTTCCTTTAATGAACACTTCAGACGATGATGTGTTCTAAGCTGCACATGTTGTAGAGGCCTTTAATTGAGAAATTGATTGTAACGGCAATACTTCATTAGTCAAAAAAAGAGACTTATACCTTTCACAGGTCTTTCAGAGCTGGTCAAGATCGATCTCACTGCAGTCTTTTGTCCACCCACTTCTCTGTTTTACTTAGATTTACTAAGCAAAGGAGTGCTTTCTTCTAACCACCTGCTGAGCTGATTCTGTAATAAGCAGGAGCGACGCGGCCCTGCGGCATAGAAACTAAACTAATCAGAGTGTGGCTCTGCTTCTGTCAGCTGCAGGAGGAACTCCTCCGTCACCGGAGTTTCTCCCGGGAACCCTGATGAATACTCTCATTTTCCCGCACACACTCCGTCGGAAGAGGGGTGCGGGGCGGGCCTGGGTCGGAAGGGGTCAGAACACAAATAGTCCGTGACGGCTTGATTGAGAAAATCATGAACATTGCACCAGTCGCTAAAAACTTGATTAAAGTGACTGATCGCTCTGCCTGTTTCTCCTCCTTGATGAGGCCAAGTAGATGCGCCGCTCTCTGAGGCACAATTAATGGACGTGTTTGCTAATTGGTTTTTGCTGGTGTTGGCCTATGGGGGTCCGGCGGGAGAGAGGAGGCGACATGATGAGTTGTATTCAGTAGATAACCAGAAAGGGAAATCAATGGGTTTCTGGATCCTGCTGGACGCAGCAGTGGTTCTGTTCGACGGCACAGATTGTTCGTTGGACATCAAAAACACATGTTGATATACAGTACATGATTATCATCGGCGAGCCTGTTTAAAACGGTCTGTTTTTTTGCATAGTTTAGCATGATGCTTTAGGAATTGGAAACTGTAAGGAAAATCAACCGAGGTGGGGGACATTTAAATATATCAATTCAAAACGTATTGAATGTTAACTCTTAACTTAATCGATAGATTTCAGTCATTTTGAATGCTTTTTCACGCAGCAGATTATAATGAGGTAATGTGATGTTTATGTGTTTCTTTAGGTCATGCCTCTCTAATAATCTGGCAGTTGTTCAAAATAATCGGGTGGTCATATTTTTGATTGCACACCGAATGCAGGGCTTGAAGCCCATTTATGTTTTTAAATTCATGGTTCTATCATGGATCAGCCTCTTAAAGCTTCCACTGCCTCAGACCCGTTTTTTTTCATTTCTAATGAGTCTCTGCACCAATGGGCACCTTCGTTGGCTGTAACGTTTTGGACTTTTGAGCACGGCATGACATTTTTTTCCTTTTTGATCCTTCCATGTTGGTGTCTGTCTAATTTGGCTGCTACCATGTGATGGATGAATTTGCTCTGAAGTAGCGCAGAGTTCAATTGGGCTCGGGGTCTTTGATATCAACGGTAAAAGATAAGGGAGCTTTTTTTTCTTAAAGGGATAGTTCACCCAAAATTAAACCACCAGTCATTAATTCCCACTCATGTTGTTTAAAAATTGTATACGATTCATTCTTCTGGAACGCAAAAGAAGACATTTTAAGAAATGGTTTTGAGTTCAGTTTATCAATGAGGTCCAATGTTGTTTGGTTACCAACATTCTTCAAAATGTGTTTTGTGTTTTGCAGAAGGAAAACGTTATACAGGTTTGGAAGGAGAGGAAGGTTATTAAGAATGAAGGAATTTTTGGGGGTGGCTTGCCCTTTAAAAGTTGATCAAAAGCCTGATTACTGTGATTTCTTTGTTTATTTTTCAGTTTTTTTTTTCAAGTGGTCCATGACCCTGTCATAACAAACCAGTGACCCCATTTTGAGTCGCCACCCACTAGTTGAGAACCGCTGTAGTGCTGGTCTCTCTCTTGAGATTTTAGGAAAGGACATGAGTCATGAAGGCAGGTTGGTGATCATTCAGCAACATTTGACATCTTAAGATGGTCTCTTGATGTGTCTTGGTAACAGCGAAGGGAAAGCATTTAAAAATCACTAGCTAAGGCCACAACATATTGCTGTCATACATCTCAGTGATAAAGTGGAGCGGTTCAAAGGGGTTAAAATCAGTGTTTGTTGAGAAAACAAGTGCTTTTTTTTAAAGCAGTTCATCACGCAGCCTTGGCAAGTCGTGACGGATTAAACCATGACGTTTGGAGCACAACACCACCTAAAAGACATTCCAGTATTATTTTGAGTACTGTATTTCTTTCACATTCAAATTTTACTCAAAAGGCTAAAATGTCAGTAGGGAAGCGCTCAATTAAACACAAGAGACGTCTCTTAGTGGTCGAGCTTTCAGAAATCTAATAACCATTCTGTACATCCATCAAGCCGCAGGGCAAACTTATGTATGCGCAGACCCCATTCAGCCAGGGTGCAAAGTCTCATGCATTCAAAAGAAGCCAATTTAATTTGAATACGGGGTTGTCAAATTACTTCAATTATGCTGGACCCTGAATTTCCTTCACATTGATCGCACCAAATGGATTATGCTTCCTAATTACTGAGGACCTTTTCAAGGAGAACGATTTCTGACACTTTAATGTGGCTAAACTCTTCTTTTTCTGTCTTAAGTGCACTGGTTGCCACTTAGCTTGAAAGGAGCTTAAATGTTTAATCATCAAACAGTAGCGCCTTGTTTAACAAACTTGCTTGAAGACATCTATTTCTATATTGTGGAGCGGAAACAGCCGAAGAACAGAAATATAAACTGAATTAACAATCATGCGCTTTTTAATAAAGAAAAAACGATACACACACTGCTGAATATTGGAATGACATATTACCTAGACACTGTGAAAGGCGATATCTGAAGAGAGTGCATCTTATCGCAAGAGCACAGCCCCTCTACATTACATCTCATAATTTATCTACATCTTCTCTTTCACAGACGTCTCATATTTATTTACACACTTTTACGGTATGGAAAGATATGGGTGCATGCTGAAGTACTTCATTTACGCTGTTATGGTCACAGTGCATGAACATTCTTGTTCACATTGCTCCTAGTAAACGTCATAATGAGCAGACAAACCCGTCTGAGGCTGTAGGTGACCTTCACCACATCGTCTTCAATATGATATTCCTTTTGCCTAAAGCTTTTTCCCTGAGTTTTGATTGTATATATGAGAATATAGCAGGGCTGTCAAACAATGAATAAAAGTTTGTGTTTCCATTATATATCTCTGCTTGCTGTGTATGTTAATTTTGTATTTATAAACATACACATACATGCATAAATTAAAGAAAAATATAAAAATAACAGACATTTATTTAAATTACAGTTACATATAAATAAATACTTGCAAATATTTCCTATAAATATATATATATATACACCCCATGTGTTTATAAATACATAATTAATATGCACATAGACATATATTATTCAAACCTTTATTGTGGATGCGATTCATATTTTGATAGCCCTAGTATATAGTTGTTTATAAACCACTTTTTTCATTTTATTATTATTTTTATATCTTTCATTTATAGTTAACTCTTAAAATATTAACTTAACATTTTGATTTGGTTATAATGTTCTGTTTGTGTAGTGTTAAAAAACTGAAAAGTTCTTCTGGACCTTGTTTACGTCTTCTGAAGTGTTCTATACTAAATAACAAAAATAAATATATTTATTTCAGAAGAAAATACAGATTTGTTTTATTCATCTCTTCGAAAAGGAAGTAGACATATAAAGCTAAACAAAACATATAACAAGACATATTTTAGTCCTTTTTTGTACATTCTTGAAACAGGGCTGCAGGGATTTGCTGCCATTCAGTCATATGAGCATCCGTGAAGACGAGCATTGATATTGGCCCAGGGTCTCAAGAATGATGTCAGCCAATTCAACCCAAAGGTGTTCACTTGGGTTTTAGGTCAGTAAAGATCTTTCACAGCAGACCTGGTAAAGAATTTCAAATTGTTTTGCACATACCATTCTACCATGGTACTGCCATAGTACTTTATTTTTCTTCATATTTTGGGCTGTTGTTTAGTGATTTGATATGGTGGATACAGTTTCTCATTGACTCTATCCTCTGCATGCCAGCTCTGGAGTTGTCGCATTAGATCTACTCTCCAAAGTGCACAATTTTTTATTTAGCCAAACCCTACTTCACACCAAACCTCTCTAAAGCTGTGCTTTACGAGAAAATTAATAAGGAATGTGTTGTGGTATGCAAGGAATCTCTCCTCAAACAGAGAAGAGCTCTCTAAACCTTTCGAGCATCAGCTAAAACACAGCAAAAGCACTCTCTTATGAAAGCCACAAGATAAATGTAATGGCCTGTTGTTAAGAGAAGTTTTCTAGGTCAGGGAATTGATGTGGTCTTGTTCAGCTAGCTGATGAAAAATAAAGTAAGGAAAAAGCTTGTATAGCTTTCTTTTCAGCTCAGTTTTAAATCCAAATGCTAGTGAATGTGACTTTCATCGTGCAACCTTGCATTTGTTGTTTGCAAGTTCTGTTTTTGTGTGCAACACGAGCTGTCCATGGTGCTGAAATTCAACAGGCAATACAAGTCCTGTCCATGGTGCTGAATATTGCAGCTTTGAGGTCAATGTTGTGCAATCTTTCTTTTAAAGAGTTGGATTCGAATGCTATTAAATGGCATCGTTGTGATTGTTCATTTTTTCCACAGTCACCTCACACAGTTTCTAGGAGGATGTCAACTAACCAAGATAATGTAAATATTTTTAATGCAGACATAACGGCCGACAAGTTGTAATTCTGTTGGTGTAATTAGGGCGAAAGTAGGCTAAGGAAGTTTGGACGGCAGAATAAGTTGTTGTGATTGATTGCATGTGATGTAATACAATTAAAAGAAATCAAGGATTTGCATTTTAATGAGATTATTATCATCAGTTAGAAAGATTCATTAGTCTTTATTAGTTTGGTATCAGTGCAGACAAGTGCAGCCAGCGGAGCATGAGAAATGTAATGACATGAAAACGCTTCGATGTAGCGATGTGACACACACGGACACAAAAACACACACATTTGGCCCAAAAGGCACATAGAGATATGCTGCGTATGGCTTAGGGGTGTCTGTGTGAGCAGCAAAACTAACTAGATCTTTAAATAGAACTGTCATAACCTTAGATCATATCACACACACCATCATCATATCACATCATTTTGTATCATCTTGTCTTTTCTTGGCAGACATGGCAATGATGGCTGGCAGATGGGTCAGAGTTGTCATGACGACAGACCATCATGATCTGGTGACTCAGATGTAAGTGTGTGTGTGTGTGTGGATAGTGAGCGAACACTTCTGACACCTGCTTACATAGACAAAATAATGTTTTGCCAACTAGAAAAATTCACAGATTTTTGCTTCTTACGGCTTAAATACTTTATACTTTTTCTTGAGATTGTTTGTTTTTCTTCACACGGTATTCCTTATCTTTACTGGCACAATTTCTCTCTCTCACACACACACACACACAGTTTGTGTTTTTTTACTCAATTAGGTTTAATCATGGGAAGTCATTTGGTGCCTGAACAGGGTTAATTAATGAAGTCAAAAAGACGCCCTAATTTTCCACATTGATTATCATCAATTAATTTACTGTTCACACAGAGATAACACAACTGCAGGTCATTTATTCCTAGAGGAATGAAAAAAAAACCAGAATACTGTTTCACTGATAAAAGAGTAACCTTTAAGCTGTTGTGTTGGTTAAAACCTTTAATGTGTTGTTTATGATGTCAAAAATGAAAATTCAGATTTTGAGCTTCAAAAAGGCTCCATTTTGTCAAAGCGCTTGAATATCATTTGTACTTCTGCAAAATCAGCCATTCACATTTGGAAACACTGACATCTAAACAGAGCAATGTGTTTGTCTGATGTGATTTGGAATATGAATACTTGAACAGCAATGACGTTTTTCTTTGGTCATTGGTTAACCAGTCGCTGAAAGTCCAGCTAAAGTTTTTTTCATAATTAGATTTAAAAGGGATGCACCACCCAAAAAAGAAAATTATGTAATTATTTACTCACCCTCCAGTTGCTCCAAACCTGTACAAATGTCTTTGTTCTTTTGAACAGAATATTTGGAGTAATGTTTCCAACTGACACTGTTCATCGGACATCATTGACTAACATAGTAGAAAATATTATTGTATCACTTTTTGTTCTGTTGAAGCCAAAATGAGATATTTCGAAGAATTTAGGAAAGCAAACAGTCTTCTACCTGTTAAAGTTTTTCTACTATGGTATTCAATGATGTCCGAGTCAATGATCTCCCAATCCGTGGCTATCGTTTTTTAAAATATCTTTCAACAGAACAAAGAAATTTGTAAAGGTTTGGAACAACTTGAGGGTGAATAATTCATGAGAGAATTTTCAATTTTGGATGAAGTTGAACTATCCGTTTAAGACTTGATTTTCACAGACATGGTGAGATTTTTGGAGCTCCTTTATTTCATGGACAGAATTACTACATTTGTGAGTAGGGATGTGCGCGATTAATCGTGATTACCAATAATTCATGCTGAAATCGAGCTGGATGCGATTATGCACTGCATCGATAATTGTTTGTTCGCATAGCGTGTCTGTGAGGCACGACTCTGGGATCAGTAGTAAATGCTGCTCAATCTAAAAGCAGTGGGAGTTTGAGTCGCTTATAACGTGCATTTATAAACGCAACACCCCTCAAAAATGTTCATTATAAATATACTTTATTATCATGTAAATGCCTGAGGAGGCTTGAGGAACAGTCATAAAAACATGTCCTTATGCATTTCCTAGAACAACGTGTGTTATAGTCTTCTTCTGCAGTGCGTATTTGGAGTTTCTGCACGAGAGCGCCCTCTGGCATTCGGGGGTAGCAGCATTTACCGTACTTCATTCACAAGTTGTGGTTAAATCACGCGATATATATTTCGGTTAATTGTGCACAGCCTTATTTCTGAGTAAACAATCTCTGTGCCATGTCAGTGTCCATTTTGGCTCTGTTTACAAAGTTTATCTTGTTTAAAACATATTAAAGAAAAAATAATCAAGCAAGTTTACACCAACTTTTGCTATTATTTTGAAGCAAAAAAATATGCTTCATGTTTGCATCCATCTTTCTGTTTGATTATTTGTCTTTCTGTATCTTTTAATTCTGTGTTTTGTAGGATATTGACGATGACGTTGATTAACACACAGCCGTTTCTTTATTGGTATGCGTTGACGGCTCACGCTTGCCTGTGCACCAGAAAACGTGATATCTAATCTTTCTGACATCTAGCGGCTTAGCAGCCACGCTGGCGCATCACTCAGCGCCCACGCTGTTTGCATCGTCTGCATCACAAGCATTTAATAGTGAGCTGTTCCTTCACCTCCGCCTCATTGATCATGAGACAAACCCTCAAGAGCGCAGCATATTAAGGCCTGTGGCGGACATAAAATGTTACAAATGAGCTCTTGCGCATTTGTCAGGCAGCCTAAGAGTCATGTACAGGTACGCATCTGTTCAGAGAGCACTGTTTCTGTACTAGTCTAACTCATGTGTGTTCCACCTCTCATCCACTGGCACTATGTGGTTATTAACGCTTGGTCACCATGATCGATTGCACATTTACATTCAAGGAAATAAGGATGTAGTTCAGTTTGGTAGAAGTGAAATTTTGGGCCTGGACCACCAGTTTACAGTCATTAAACACACCACATTGTTTATAGAGCTAAACGGTTGACTAAAATAGTACAAAAGAACAACATTACAATACTGTATTTTGCATCTACTAATCTACTTGAAACAATGTCATAAGATGGAAATGCATTAATATTAAGATAGATATTTTATGAAGTAGAAAGATGCAAATGTTTTTGTGCTTCCTTCCACCCCCACACTTTTGACTCCAGTCTGAAATGATCTATGCAGAGCAGCATCTCTGAACTCTCTGATTTCAGGAGGAAGGTGGAGGACGTGTCCGACATAACTTACCCCGCCACAGAGACGTAGCGAGGGTGGGGAGAACACAGAGCGTGATCAATAATGAGCAGAAGAATGGCTGTGTTGTCCTTCTGCTTTGCTCTGAAATGTGTCATTATAATGGGGGAGGAATGCTCTTCAAGTCACAGGCAGCGTTTTGACAAAGAGCTCATTCGTTCAAGAGCTTCTCAGGCAGGAATCTTGCTTGCAAGATCTTACCAAGGCTTAGTTAAGAAAAAACCCTGCAATGGATTTGATTGTTTATTTTCTCCAGTTTTAGAAATGTCACATACCCACAGTGTCCCTACTTCGCAGGTAAAACATATTGATATTTGCAGAAGTTCAGCTTTTTGGTTTCAGTGTTTCTAATAGCAGATGACAAGCAAGGAGTTATCATCGATAAAGTCAGCCCTCATCTGATGTGAATTAGAGTTTGTGTCACTCTAAATGTCACTCAGCCAGTTTAAATGATTTCGGGTTTGCAGTTTGGTGACTTCTGTGTGTTTACCAGTAGAATGATTCAGTAATCCTGCACATTTAGAGCATTCAGAGCCAACATTCGGAGTTTAAACACTTTATTTCTTTGGCATTTTTCTTCTTGAGGCACCTTTCCCAAATAATTGACTTAAAAAAACTTACTAAAGAAGCATATCACATGCCCTAATGTAAGTTATCTTGGTTAAAGTTCTAACATATAAAATAGAAATATTCCACAGCCAGTTTTAATGGAACAAAGCATTAGTACATGTGCAGTCGACAAATATATCATGTGTCCTATGGTGTGACAGCAAACTTTTACAATAAGACAAAAACATTCGGACAATGTGGACAATATCTTGTATTATATTTTAAATTGTAAATACATATTAATATGTATTTAGTATTAATATTTTTTTTATTTTGTAAATAATTAAAATAAAAAAGTATATTATTGATATAAACTTTAATAATATAAAATAATATATTTTAAATTGCTGAGTCACACAATAGGACACAAGTATGGTATATTTGTCAACTATCCATATGTACCCTTGCATGTACCCTAAATATAAAAAAAATTCGTAAAAAATGTGACCCTGTACAACAAAACCAGTCTTATGGGTCAATTTTTTCGAAATTGAGATTTTACATAATCTAAAAGCTGAATAAATAAGATTTTTTATTGATGTATGAGGAATAGAAAAGGACAATATCTGACTGAGATACAAATGTTTAAAACTCAGGAATGTGAGGTTGCAAAACAAACAAAATATTGAGAAAATGGCCTTTGACGTTGTTAATCATTGGCACTGTATCAGGCCATCCACTCACAAAAATAAAGTTTTTATATATTTACGGTAGGGAATTTACAAAATATCTTCAAGGAACACGATTTTTACTTAATATACTATAGATTTTTGGCATAAAAGAAAAATCGATAATTTTGACCCATACAATGTATTTTTGTCTTTTACTAAAAATGTTCCCGTGCTATTCAAGACTGGTTTTGTAATCCAGGGTCACAAATAAACATTCTTTCATAAAAAATACTTTTTAGGTGTTGTATTAAAGCTCTCTCTAGTTCAGCAATGCTGCGTGCAGAGGTAAAAAATATAATGGTGTGTTGATTTCTGATGTAATAATCAATAAAAAGCACTCATAAATCAATCACTCATTAAATCAATACCAGAATGTCTGGGAAATGTAGCTAAAATAACACAGAAGGCTCACAATTGATTGTTTCAAAAACATGTAAATGTAATTAAAGTTAGGCCTAATGTAATGGGTCTACTGAGGAAAGCATCATTTTAAGACTTATTTGCTTATATACTGTTCAGTCTGAATTGGTTACATTTTGTCCGACCTCAACAATCATCACCAGTGAGAATTAAATCCTTAAACATAACTAGAAGAACATAAAAAAGAGTCTGACAATCAAAATGATATTCCAACAGTTACTCATCAAAATACACTTTTCTTACATTTTAGGAGGCGGTCGAGGGCTGGATTGTATGTGCAGAGCTCTAAAAACACAGTAGTGAGTGTATTGTATATCGAATTATTACTGAAGTTACATTTATTTAACATTATTACATTTATTTCCACTTTCCCCCGCACCTCTCTATTTATATTGGTCTCTGTGTTTTACAAGAGCTTTATAGACAAATTTATACATTGAGTGCACTAAAGTGTATCTTTCCCTGAAGACTAAGTGCGGATTTCACATTTCTTGAGTAAACGTATAACATAATACATGTCATTTTCTTCTCCGTCTTACCTGCACTCTGGGTCTAATCTTATATTTCCTTCGATCATCAACACATTCACACTCTTGCTTTCTATAACATCAATGATGGCAATTCCCCGCTCAAACGTAGCATTAATTTCCCCAGGCGTATAGGGCAGAATTAGTACAGAGATCCGTCTTCGGGGTCATTCAGAGAAACACATTAGGAAGATCTTTTCTGTTTTCTTTTATCTCCCTGCTGATCTGTAGCTTTTTAAAGCAGCGCACAGCACGACTCCAATCTCGGAGCCCAGCAGGAAATGGTTAATGTTACATCACAATCTTTGACATTTTGATGCAGGGTTTTTCTGGGATCCGGCTGTTGGGGTCATGTGAAATAATCGTGCTTCCATCACCAGCTAGAAAGTCAAATCGGGTTTTTCGCAGGTCCTCTGATCTCAGTGGCAGTTAGTTTGCCGGTGCATCCAATTGTAATGTCAGTAGCAACAGATAATGAAGTCAATTTCAAATCAAATATGTCAACAGTCTAAAAAATCTTAGATTATTTCAACCCAGCGTTGGGTCAAAAAATGGACTAACCCAACCGTTGGGTTATAAACAATCCTATGGGTTGCTTAAACCTTTAATGGTACTTTCTTTTAACCCATTGTTGGGTCAAACCGTATTCTGGGTGAATTTAACCCAACTGTTTGGTTTGTCCATTTTTGACCCAACGATAGGTTCAGATAACCCAACATTCTTTAGAGTGCAGTGAAACATGACTGCCAATAGAGGAACAGAAATGCCAGAAAGAAACCATTATTACTTCACACTATAATGTATTAAAGCTGGCCAGATATGCTTAGCTCACTGTTAATATGATATGATATATTGAATTTTTCTCAGACACGCTGAAGGCCTAGCTCTAAAGTATATTATGAGAGATTAAAAACCTCATATCATACCTGTATACCAGCCATCCTGGACAAATTACTTCAATCATTCAACATTCAGATTTTGCATATTGTAGCAAACAGAGAAATTCAAGGCCAGAATACGTAACTGCATAATGTTAGATACTGACAACAGGGCTGCAGATTTAGAGGAATGAATGCGTAATTGTGATGTATTAAACGCAGACCTAATGGTGTTCACTTGCTAAAGAAGATCATATATCGCATTAACAAGCTGTGACACACTGTCGTCTACAGTAAAAGCAACTGCGCATTAAAATTTTATAAGGCTTTTCGCTTATGTAAACAAACTATGTATTACAGCACAGTCTTTGTTTTTGTGACCCAATGAGGTGCCTGTGTCAGCAGCATTTTTAGGCGTTTTAGTATGAAAACAGAATGTAAGCAGATCATTTCTATAGGCCGTTTTGTAACATGTACAGTCCCATAATGCACCCATAATGCACTGCAACAATCTCAGTAAAGAAATACGTCCAGCATGGTGCACAAGGAATTAAATGCTGATTGTAATTTTGAGATTACTTTATTTTATTATTTTAACTAACCAACCTGATCTCAAAACAATTCGTTACTATTTTAACATCACTAGCATGGAAGCAAATCGTTCAAAAATGTACGAATAAGATTGTGCAAATTGATAAAAAAGATTGTAAAAGGGTTACAAATGAATCCCCAAAAAGATACTGACAACAGTATTTACCAAAACTATATGCAATGTGTGCGGAATCAAACTCAATAACTATGTGTTCATGACGTATCTAAACGCCCATCAGAGATGTGTTTTTGTCTGTATGTGAGGTGCTAGAAAGAAGCAATGAAAGAAGTCCTTGCTTTTGCAGCTTTGGCACGGTGCTAACGTTTTAGCCTCTTTCACAAGCAATTTGGTAAAATGAGAGTGTTGCCAGATATTCATAGCAAAAAATTGCAAACAAAGACAAGCCCAAAGTAAACCTTAAAAATACAAACTATAAAAATATTTATATTTTATAAAACCCAAAAATCTCATATATCCGCAGTTGACAATTTTTAAAACCTAAAGTGTCGAGCTTTATAATCAAAGACCAAACAACAAACATAAGGCACGATCCACATATCGCATCTAAAACCGCACGGAAAACGTGAGCTGCACTGCGTTCGCCTTCTTTCCAAAGTGCATAGACTTTATGCTCCCCTAACTTCTGTCGTCGCTAAGCAACCATGGGCCACGATAGCCGTTAAGACGAGGAGGTATAAACGAAGGATATATAAATGATATGCACTGAAAGTAGCTTGCAATAACTCTGCTACTAGATTTAGTTATGCTGTGATCATCTGTGTCTCCATTTTCATTGATCGTGTCTATATTGGCTGGTTGGTTCTTGTCACATAACCTGCGGGGCACTTGTGCCTTTCTGAAAAGTTTAGATATTTTCATCCCGATGCAGCGCCGACGCTGAAAAAGAAGAAAAATGGAGTTGGCACAAATTCGTTTGACAATACCAGCGCTATGCCATAATTGCAAATGTTGAAAGGATTCTTTTCATTTCATAATTCAGATAAATGGTTTATTTAGCCCAAGTTCTTTATGCAACGATCCCAGATAACATCACAGCTCTGCAGAGCGCCGCATGAAAATAGGCTTACAGAAAAGAAGTCAGAAATAAGGCGAGTAGAGCTTCAACTGTTCACCTGCGAGCTAATACAGAAAGTTAGAGCTCAATTTGGATTTCAATCAGCTTTACTCCTATAAGAGTGAACGTTCACACACTCAGAATAGAGAGTAAACAGAGAAAAACTTGAGCGGATGAGAAACGATCAGTCACTTTTGCGCACAGCTTTGGTGTCGAACGTAATGAAGAAAAATGCACCGCTGTTTTCTCGCCCCTTTTGTAGACAGTTCGCATGTTAATTGCGATGTGTAACAGCACAGCTAGTATTAGCGCTGATGACGAGTCGCACATGTGTGGAAATCAAAGGTCTCTGCTCGTGGACGTTCGTCTGTGCATTAACATCTGCTGGGCCATACGAGCACAGATAAACCTTTAACCAGACCCATGGATCTTCATTACCGCATGCCAGTTACCGCTGAAATGACTGCCAAATGTCTCTGTTAGCCAGATGCTACGTTTAAGCGACACCGCGGGGATGCGTTTAGGTCAATATCATCAACAAGCAAGACCAGGGCCGCTTGAGGACATTGAAAAATGTGTCTGACCGTATGAACGAGTTAAGATACAATTTAAGTCAATGGGGGCAAAATCTTGTTTGATTACCAACGTTCTTAGAAATATCTTTTGTGTGTTTGTGTTTTGCAAAGGTTTGGAATAACATGAGGCTGAATAAATGATGAAAGGATCTTTTTATATTTTTGCGTGAACTATTCCCTGAAGGGTCTCTGTGTACTTTATGTGTCAACTAAAACCTGGTGTTTCAATTGCACGGTACTTAAATGAAGATTAAAACCCAACGTGCATATAGATGTGTTTACATTTTCTTTAGTGATGTCTGAGATTGTTGTACCATATGTTGAGCGTACGTCGCAAATGCCCAGATCTCATATTTAGACTACGCTTTTCATTAGTCGTAGCAATGTAGATGTGTCGGCTGCCAGCTGCGAATGAAGATACATTTGGTTTTTGACAGATAAATGCGATTAGGGTCTATTTGTCATGTTTTATGAAATCAGTCGTGGATTTCAGATGCCGTTTATTCTGAGATGTTTCTCTTTAAAGAAAAAAACACATCCCCGGTAACTGCCTGTAACCTTTCCTGCAAGAACAGGTGCATGTTTGTATCATTGACTTTTTGCAGTTTAAGCCTGACATTGATTAAAAGTTATCGAAGCAAAGACGTGAGTTTACGAATGAAAGTTTCTAGGGTCGACCATAAAAGACATTCATTCAGTCTGGTCATTTCTCATAAACAGATGGATATTTAGAATAAAATAACAGACACTTTTAATAATGCCAATTTTCGCCAGACATTGAGAATTGTGAACGTTCACATGATTTCCCTTTTTTTGTTTTTTGGTGTAAGGTAGACCCGCGTTCTGTCACTCATGAAGTGCGAGATAGCACAGTAAACTCTATTCTCCTGTTCATCCGTCACTCATCTGTCAATCTCCAGAGCTTCTCTTCCCGCGCTGTCAGACAGCAGCTGGGGGTCCAGCCGAGACGATGGCTTATTTACATGGCATCTGTTGGATGCAAAATGAAAACGCTAACTTAATGCATCTAATCACCCAACCAAATGCTGTTCTTCTTAGGAAATTTTGTTTCGTTTTGGCTTCTTCATCATTGAAATGGCAAAACTGTGTACTGCATGACTTTCTCAACCAGCTTCTTGAGGTTGAAGAAGCTTCTTGAGGTTCACATCTATTCTGGACTCTAATTGGCTGATTTAGTCCAAATATTAGTAAATCCAATCATCAATTGAATTAAATATATATGGTAATATGTACTGTATATGTTGACACAATTATATTTAGTCTACGTTGCTAATTTTAAAGTCCCTTTGAACTAGAAGTTGCGAATGTTTTTACATTTGAGTGAAACGGAATTTCGAATGAGAAAACTAGTGGCTTGGCTTGTTTTCTCACTGCAACTTAATTGGATGTGCAAAAATAGCCAATTTAAGTGATTTCAACTGTTTGACTGGGTCATTCCAGTTCGGTGTCTGTTGAATTTCTACAAAATCAAACCTCAGGAGTGACAAAGTCATCCAACCATAACGTAAAAGACTGACAGCATGACAACACACATGAAAACTGTGATACAAATCCAGGTTAAAACATGAACATGTTTTCTTTGCAGTATTTGAGTTATGAAGAAACACAGAGCATCTTTTCTGTTATGTTGACTGGTTTCTCTTCTTTAGAAAAACAATATTTTTATATTAGTTAGTTAGTATTGTAAAGAATGAAACAAAAATGATAATTTTACCTTGACACATACCTAAACAATTGTAAATTCAGAAAAACTGAGAAAGATTTTGCAATGGTCACTTCATTTTTTCCGTGGCTGCATATTTCTATCAGGCAATGTTTTGCAGATCGTTTTTTGAAAATGATCCCTGTACTTCTGGAGATTCACAGTTTACCAAAATTCCCACAAACTGTGGCAGGTACAGAGAGCAAATACGGGCTTTGCTTTCGACAGAACTCATTGTTTGTTTCAATTGCAAAGGGAAAAGTGAAGGAAGACTGTTCTTCTCAAGTGTAGCACACTTTCCGGTTACATGAGCACTTACATCCGAACAAATGAGAATTTGAGTGTTCCACAACAATGAACTCAAAATGGTAATTTAATGCACTCTTGTCGTTCATGTGAAACGTAATTTCAATGTTATTTTCAGGTATTCAGAGCAAATATAAACTATCAGCAATCAAACCAAACCAGTCCTGCGAAAGTCAACCAGAACAAACCAACCAAGCATTGAAAAGCCTCACAGATGGATAGAAAAACTCAGAAAAGACACGGTCGGGCGTCAATGAAAGTATTGATTTTCTAGGCCGTCTTGTAGAGAGATGAAAACGAGCTATTTCTTTCAGACGGGTTCTTGAGACCGTCATTAAACCAGGCCGGATCTGTCGTCTTCATACAGTACGAGCGTTGACAGTTTTTACACCTCGCCTGCCAGCGTCTGCGTCCCAGCGCGTATCTTTTCCGGGAACACACACTCAGCGCTTTTCTCGTGACATATTACACACAAACACAAAACAATCTCCCGGCTACCATGCATCCGTGTCAACGTGAAGGAAACAAATCTGCACCGAGGTGTTTACACACCAACTAAATCTTCTCTTTCAGAAACACCGAACAGGCAAGAGAAACTAATTACGCCGAGATTTACATGCCGAGGGGGCGTTAGAGCTCGCTTTTGCCCAAGCTGGCATATTCATGGCACCTTATAAAGATATTTATCAAATACGGAAACGCACACATGCTGATAAACATAAACTCGTAACATGCGTTAGTAAAATAACAACCTGATTGATGTTTCTTTGCGTGTGGATGTATCAACACTTTTGCTGAAGATAGAAGAGAAACAGCAATGGGGAAGCGGTGTTTGAAGTTAATGTTAAAGGTCAACTGCTAAGAGTACAAAAAACTACAGATATTATTTTTGGAAGTCATCTGGGACAAAACACAAGAGAGGGAAAGACATCTGTTCCTGAAATAGTCCCAGCAGAGCAACACTGTGAAATCTGCACCGTCTGCGTTTCTGCCATCTTGAATGGTTTCATCTGCTCTGATGTAAGAAGGCATCATTACTAGGGCTTTTAATTTAACACATCCATTCTGTGTGATTAAGATATGTTATTAAGATTATGTAATGAATTATGCACCTTGTATTTAATTACCGTATTACTTTACAAAAGTTAAGCAAATTCGTCTGTGCAGTCCCAACCTGTTTCTTCAAATGTCCTTCATTGGCAAATATTAATATAAGCAATTATTTTGATTTATGATTCATTTTTGGATATAGACTTGCAATAAATGGTGTGCCATCAGAAAAAGATGCAGCTATGTGGCACGGAGACGTCTGAAAATAGAATGTTACATAATTGTGTCACATTTGGTTTGGTTTCATAACAGAGTTGATTCATGCATCGACCAAAGGCTAAAATGTAATTTCACTGATGCCCAGAAAACGCTTTACAAATCCCTTCGAATGAAATCTTGCGTTTGATGTATTACTGCTGTGGCCTGTTCTCTGCCTCAAGATGGAGCGCACGAGACGCTGCGTTTCCATGGCATCGTGTCTGGCGGCATGGCAACCACCAACTTTCCCTTGGCAACGAGAAACAACTCAGTCAGCCACTTGGTAAAAGGTGAGAAGGTAAAAAGTCTCATTTTTACAGGAATCGAGCGTTGTCTAGTGAACTTAAGTCTTATAGTTCTGTTAGACATTCGATAGTTTAATTCACTAAGGCAAAAGCGTACACGTGAGCACATGTTTATGTATAAAAAAGGACAATTTGAATATTGATAGTCAGACAGCCAGGTGTTTGACCGATGGCATGAAGTCTGGTCAACATTTGTCTTTTTAAGACCGCCTGATCAGACAGTTAGTGACAATCGGACAAACAACCAACCAAAGTTGTTTTTTGTGTTGCTTACCATTTCAGTTTTTCTTAATAAAAAGCTTATTCCAAACAAGAGACAAAAAGGTTTTGAAATAAGCAGACGTGGCAGGCTGTGGTGATATTGTCAGGTAGCTTGCAAACTAAATGCATGATTTTACAAAAGAAAAATGATTCATAGCAGATTTTAGATTCTAGTTTATTTTTGCTTATCTTACACTTACCCTGCTTTTTGCTGTACAATGCTTTATCTACATTAAAGAAAGAAAGAAATATTTTATATATTCACTTTACCGTTCAGACAGACGTTGGATCCACATTAATTATATTCTTGTTAATGATAGGTTATGTGTCCTTGCAATATTTGAAATTGTAAATTTTTTGAGGTAATGGATGTGTTTAAAATCAGCCATTATGCTTGTAATGTTGACTGAGATCGTTACAAAACATTTTAATATGTTCATAAAAAACTTTTCGAAACCTGTAGGATCGCAGGGGTTGTGTATTCAGCACAGAAATACTACTAATGTTTTTTGACAAGTTGACTATGTTAAGCATGAGAAGACAGCAGGTTTAAGATTGTGAAGAAGTCAGAATCCATGACACATCGTTGCAGCACCCCTTTAAAGAACCTTTGACTGAATGGTTCTTTGTGGAAACAAAATATGGTATCGCTTTAAACACTTGTGTCTAGTGCTGCTTATGTAGCTAGCGTTTTAAGGGATCGTGGGTAAAGTCCCGACACTTTTTAAATCGCTCTCACGATACTGTGATATCAAATTCAAAGGTAGCGTTGCAAGGAAGTATTTCAGGAGGAATCCCATACTGTACTTTGACAAGCAAAGTATATATTAATACGATTCATTTTGATATTTTTAGATATTTTAAAATTATAATACTCATTTAAAAAGAAGTATTATAAACAATATTGTGTATTTTAAGTATAATTAAGTGTAGTGAAGTAACATGATACAATTTCTTCTGTCTGCGTCCTATTGGAACTATTTTTTGTTTGTCGGTCACTGCTTAGGTTTCATTTACATGCAGCCGTCTTGTAGGCAGTAGACGGCGAGGCGGCTTGAATTTATAGTCATGGAGTTGAGTGTCTTTTTGTGTTTAGAGTAAATATACAGGTCAATTAATCTGCACTACATTTTCCCAGAGGCCCATGCGGTCATGTGTGAGTAGTGACAACATCAAGTTAACCTCCTGCAACCGGCGCCCGTCTCATTAGTATGTAATCCACCGCATCCACATGTACATGCAGTACACACACAGGCTCATGCAGTATCAAGTCGTGACATCTAGAAGTGCATGAACAGAGACCGCTTCTCTTTTGCTGTCAGTTTTAAACATGATCCAACTAATCCAAAACCGGCTAAGCTAGAATACAGATCAGTATCTGACAAATAGCTTTTTACTCAAGTGCCGAGATTTTATTATGGAGAGACGTTACTGTCCAGAACATGCCAACGGTGCACGTATTTAAACTGTACATGACAGTTTAAAAATGGGGGTTAAATTGATTTTTGTTATCAGTGGTTTGCAAGAGATTTGACGGATTCTCAGTTTGTTTCAACTTGGTCGCAGATGTGTCTCCTAAAATTCTTTTTTAAGACCTAAAAAAAGAAACGAATGGAGCAATGGTTAAATTACACGAATAGTGTGTAGGTGTGAAATTAATGTACAATAAAGAGGTAAAATAAACAGGTTTATGTGATGAGAAATTATTAAGTGAGTAAAGAGTAGCTTTCCTGTAACTCTGTGGTAAGAGCATTTTGTTAACAACGCAAGGTCGTGGGTTCGATCCCAGGGGATTGCAAATACCTATGTAAAATGTATAGGATAAAGCAATGTAAGTCGCTTTGGATAAAAGCATCTGCCAAATGCCTAAAATGTAAAATGTAATGTAAATAAGTACATATTAAGATCTTCAATCACATTGATTTTTGATTGCAGACTTGACAGATCTGAGCTCAGTTTGAGACATCGTTGAGATCTCTAATGTCAGAGACATTTGTGGGTCTTATTCTGAGGAGAAATATCTGAGACTATAGCAAAATAATAAAAAAAAGTTTCCATTTGTTCTCTACATGTCTTATATGTAGATGTTGATTGTTTTAGATTTGACGGAATACAATTAAGATTGGATTTAAACTATTTTAGATTGAAACTATTGTTTTTCCAGCAGGGCGGCGCTATAGACACGATCCCATTTCTGTCCTGTTATCAGCGGTCGCATCTTGTATTCTCCTCACGGACGCACATAGTAGACTCTGCCCAATACTGATACGCCTCTACGTTTGTATTTAGTGACAAGACTGTGCATTTAATTTCCTTTCTTGCCCTTTACAACACATTTTTAAGTGGATTTTTTTGATATTCACAGCGCACAGCTTGAGAAAGGAAAGTGGCCATTTATCAGCCCTGTCAATTTCTTTCTACAAACACATACAGGTTAGCCATTGAACGCCAGCCATTTAAACTCCACTTCCAGAGCTCTTTCCGGCCTGCGCGCGACGCTACCGCAATGCTTCCGCAAATTATGACTTATGCTAATGGCTTCAGAAAGGCCGTAATGAGAAGTGAAATAGGAAAAGAGACGCCGTTGAACCACATAGATAAACACACGAGGATGTTAATGGCCATCGGAATGAAAAGTCAATGGGAAACATGAACGTCTCGAACCGCTGGGCCAGTGCGAGTCCATTTGTATCCCAGCGGACTATCGCTAATGCGCAATCAGGGGTTCGAACGCGGGAAGCCAAATGAATAATACACTGGATGATGTTTGCTCTCCGGGAATGACGTGGATCCACGAGCTGGCGCGTTGCTCGAGGGATCACAGTCTCGCGCTCCACCTCGGGGAGTTATTATCGAGTTTATATTGAGCGTAATGAAAGCAGGGGGGTGTTAATTTAGCCTGAGGATAAATGGTGAGAGGCAGATATATTTAAAACTAATTCCTCACTTTAATGTGGGTGATATTGATCTAGGCTTCACCATCTGGAAATTGGTACAGTAACTCAACCGAGGTGTATATGTATACTTGGGAAAATGTGTATTAATGTGTACAAACGTATTGTCAATTTCCAATATAAGCATAGGCCTAACTTATATCATGTTTTCAAAGATGATCAATGAATGTGGCCTTTTGACTACATGCACTTGGCAAGACATGGGCTACCAAAGTACTTGGTCAAATTGGATACTTTGCAAATGTTTCAAGAGCACATTTTTATGTTTTAATGTAAGTAAATAACTCAGACCTTTTTTACTAACTAAATAATGAGATGATTTCATTTTAACTTAAACATTTTCTGCATATTTTCAGAGTTTTTAATGAGATCGTGTTTTTTAAATTAATGGACTTGCACTTAAAAAAGTAATTATTGTAAATGAACTATAAGACCTTTCAACCCTCAAGCGCTTGCATATGTCAGTAACTTCTTGACAGAAATGGAAAAACAGAAGGGACTGAGAACACAGGCGTTCAATCTGAAAGCTAAATCCCGGGGGCGATTGAATCCTTTATGAATCATGATTTCAGGTGTATTTATCCCTTTCTCCTTATTCATGCCACACAATATAGATTTAAGACCACAGGAAAGCAGGATCAACTGACAGTTGTTCTTATTCTATCCAAACAGAGTCAAATGAAATACCAACAAATGGTTTTGTGGTATTCGATCAAAATATAATCATTCTAGTATTCCTGTATTTATCCGTTAAAGGTCCAGTGCGTGAGATCTCATCAAGTGGTGAGATTGCGAATTGCAACCAATGGCTCACTCCACCACTTTCCCTCCCTTTCGAAGCACTACGGTGGTTGACACTGAACTAAGATGTCATTTTTTGGCTTCTTTGTGTAGGAGATCATGTATTTACGAAACTCTTTCTGTAGAGCAGTTTGTCGGTTTAGGGATACTGTAAAAAAACATTGTGTATTTCATGTAAGAGTGGGCGTATGTAGATAGAAATTGCTCATTCTAGGTTAAAAAAACATAACGCTTCATAATGTAAAGTACACATACACATCTGAATAGTTATGTATATTATATATTGTATTTCTGTCAATAGATCTACCAAAAAACGACACATTGGACCTTTAAGCCTTTCAAAGTTATAATGATTTAACATCTCGTCTGGCAAAAGCCGTGTTTCTCATTGATTTGCACAATATGGGTGTAGAGTATTTACACCAAAAGCATCTCACAGAACTTGCCTTGTATGCTAACAAAATAGTGAACAATTAGTTGTATTTTAACCGTTTATTTATTTACTTTAATGTTGTTTAAAACTCTCCAGAAGAAATATGGGACACATTTTAAATGCATTACTTTAATGGCGTTTAGTCTTGGTTTTATGTTTGAAGCTGGACAGCAATTTTCCCAAATTTTCTAATTTTAATATTCAAGACTTAAAAAATATTTTTTTCAAAAGAAAGCACACACTAAATCTCAACTTTTCAATTTCAAGTCAAATAAAAAAAATTGGTTTAATCAAAATGGTTTTACAAATCACTTGAATTCAACTTCTATCAAACTGACTTGACGTAGTAATAGTTTTTAAATCATTATCTGTACTGCTCGTTTTGCAAAATGCTTAATGTTTAAATACGAAACTAGCTTTTTCCCCTTGAGTGCTTTGCTGTAGATCACGTCTCCATTCTTCTGGAGAAAAACAACATTTCTCATTTAGTAAAGTACATTTGGTTTGCTTTAGTGAAGAGCATTTTCATTTTGACAATAACCTCAGCCAGGTCCAGTTTCCAGCCGTCTGTAGACTCCAAGATCTCAAGAGGTTCATCCAGAGCTTCTTTACCCTGTCGGAGGTTAAACACGTGTAGTACCAAGCACAGTTCAAGGAACTTTTAGTATTCAACCAGCTGACAAATTATTTCTATATTTTTTTGATGATGAGGTATTTGGCCCACCAGGACTTAAAGACGTATTGACTTTTAAGGAACAGTATAGCATGCGTTCAACACTTGTGTACTCAGAATCAGAAGGAATCTGATGAAAGAAGTGGGCCGGTGTTCACATGACCTGACTGAAAACTGCAGATCTAGAGTTCCCTCACTGTGAGTATGAAACATTCTCGTTACAAATAACAGTGAGAACGAGAATGTTTTGTGCTGTGACCTTCAGTAAACCGATGTCTACCGTGAGCAAGACCACTGTGGCTTACACTCCTGACATTTTGATCTGTGTGCAACAAAAATCACAAAAAGAGTTCAGATTGGGTTATGCTTGTGACCCTGGTTTCTGCTCTTTCTGACATAACAAGGCAACATTGTGGAACAGTTTCAGCTTATGAATCAAAATGGTAATCTGAGTAGCAGAAAATGCTTTTTGCAGTCTGCGAGCATAGATATAAATAACTAGACGCCACATTTAACTTTACCGGCGTCTAGTTATTTATTCCTATGGTTGAGATACTGAAGCAATCTCACTAGGAATTTTATGCCAGGGGTCAGAGGTCCTCTAAACAAATGTTTAAACTTACAATCCTCCGGATTCATTAAGAGTTGAGCTCACTGCAGTCTGGAGTATATAAAAACTTTCATTTTTCATTTGCCTCACCAACAATTCCATATTCCATTAAAGCTAATGAGGAATATTTCCAATATTTAGATTCTGGTCTACCCACACGGATGCTTTGATGTCCTATAACTATGTTTTTCTTTTCTTTTTTTATAGACTACTTCGGAAAACGCTGTCAAGGAAGAACTTGAAATTTCTGTTTAAAACATTAACGCTTAATATAATAACAACCAACAAAACATTTACAACCGAATCTTACACGAATATCTCTATATATGTAAGATTGAAATGAAACCGAAAGTGCTTTGCATTCGAAGTGCACCATGGTCTAAACTTTTTATAACAAATATTTGTATTTTTCTTGTACACTGTATTTGTTTGCTGTATTAACTATTCAAGTTTATATTTCATTTTCAGTTTATTTTTACATTACATTATTATTAATATATTTATTATTATGGCCAGTGGTGAGTTGCTGTCATTTATAGAAATAATGCAAAATTGCTTAGAGATAAATCTCTTTGTTTGGTTGCACATAAAGAAAAATATTTGGAAGTATGTTAGCAACCAAGATTTCTGGGGCACCATTGACGACTATACTAGACAGTTGAAAAATGTTGAATGCAAAATATTTTTTTAATCAAAATTGTATTAACATTTTAACGTGGTTTACATATGCAGAATGATGCAGAAAGACAGCTTAACAGTAGTCCATGTATATAGAAAACAATAATAAAATAAAAATTATAATATAAATAATAATAAAAAAATAATACTGAAGAGTGAGAGACAGAAATATGAAAAGCAATTATTAAAAAAAATCAATCTATTTAAAAGAGGATAAAAGAAAAGAAAAACTTAACATGTACAAAAGATAGAAGAATTTAGGGAAAATATTTTAATGTGAGTCACTCGGTTCATGATTGTGTGAACTATCTGTGTGCAATTTTGCCTTATTTTTATAACTGACAGCAACCCACCACTGACCATATTACAAAATATAACTAATAATATAATATAAAAATAATTGAATCATAAACATTTCTGGATTTAACTATTTCTTCAGAGAGATATGGTCCCTACAACCACCCTCAAAAATACACATGCGTATGAAACCTGTGTCAACAGTGTCATCTCTTCGCGTCAGTTGTTTGAATTATTCCCTCCCCATATCAGACACTGAGCACACACTGTAACAGACTCATGTTAAAAACATGATGTGTTTAATCTGCCGAATACACCACTCATATCTGTGTGTCCATCACAGACACAGCTTGATTTATACTCTTACTGTCACTTTATAGTGAAAACACGAGAAAACCCTCCATGAAAAGTGATCGAAGCCGGTGTAAAAATATCGGTACGTAGCCTACTAGGAAAACATATTCGAGTTCCAATCGACTGATACTGAAACCGTGTAAGACATCAGTTATTCAGATGAGAAGTGTTAATACTGTATTTGTTTTAAACAATATTTTTTTTAATTCAGCTTCTCTACAGAACGATGTGCATACAACTGATTTATTCAAACCGTGTTTCAATATCAAATATAGCCCAAACTCTTTTAACAATACATCATCTAAACTGACCTACCGAGAGACTCCGCGTGTGTTCTCTGTACAACACTTACAGACGCGGTCATGTGCAGATTTCACACCGTCTGAGATCAGCTGGAGACAGGAGGAGCCCTTGGCTTCTGTCTGACGCGCATCAGAAGATGTTAACGTAATTTAAGCTCACATCTTATTGACAAAAGTCTCTCATGTGCAAAAGAGGCTCCTCGAGGAACGTTAACAATATTGTAATATCCTCCGTCTGTAATCGCAGTCTTCTTATACCTCCTTGTTCTTCTCAGTGTGAGCTGTCAAAACCCAAAGCCTTTGATAATATCGCTTCCAACTCTCTGAAGTGGTTGGAATGCAGTCGGCTCTTTGTTGAATTAAATACAACTGGACGGAAAAGACTTTTGCATGCACCACAAAGACGACAGGGGATGTGTATTGCAATGTGTGTTTGTTTGAACATAATGCTGTAAATAAAGTGATGGTTCAGCACAAAATTAAAATATTGTCATTACTTATTTACTGTAATGTTACTTAAACCTGTGTATGACTCACCACAAAATGAGATATTTAGAGAAATGTTTTCTGTTCATACAATTGAAGTCAATGAGGGCACATGTTGTTTGGTTACCGACATTCTTCTAAATATCTTCTTTTCCGTCATTCAGAAGAGAGTAAGTCATAGGGGTGTAAAAATATAGTTGAGTAAATGAAAAAATATTCGTATTTTTGTGTGAACTGTTCCTTTAAAAATGTAACAAGTTACAAAAGCATCTCAGCTTGAAGGTGAGATAAGGCCGGAGCACATAAACTTCACTTTATGGTCTTGTAAAGCGAATCGAAGATAGACGTACTCAAATGCTTAGAATACACAGAAGTCCTTTATCTCTGCTGACTGTTTATTTAAGCACTGTTTTTGTGTACCGTTATATTTGTCAGGAGGCATTTCAGTGTGCGAGTGTGTTTTTTGCACGTGTGTGCACATACATATACAGCAAACCAGATGGGGAAGCGCAGCTGGCGTCCTCCCTTGTGTTTTGTTTTTGGTGCCAGTCAAATGGGTCCTGGTGTATAATATATGCCTGGACACACTTGGCCAGGGGGGCAGAATTTTTGTGGCACTATTTGTGTTTACAGACGTTTCTGCATGAGGATTAAAGTGTGTGTGTGTGAGAGAGAGTATGAACGCAGGTGGTTGATGATGTGTGTATGGTTGCCAGATCCTCTCGCTGAAAGCTTGTGGTAAATGAGCAGGTGCTTGCGATGGGTCATTTACCATCATTTCACTCACTTTGCCTCAAAAGATTTTCGAGATTTTAAGCTTTTTTCCCTATTTCTCTTTCCCCTTATGTCATTTTTCTTTCATTTGCCTTGTTCGAGATCTGATGGGAAAATGACAGGAAAATCAGTGCGTGTTGCATTATGTATGAAAGTTGCCTGCCAAGAAATGATGCGAACGGAAAATGATTTGATCTAGTCGCTTAACACCCCCGCCCTCTCGTATATCTCTAGTCTTATCTCGTAGATGTGTTCCAGTAATCCTCTAATGTTTCATAGATTCAATTTTATCTTCCCTACATCTAAAATGAGGTTCTCTTTATGCTGTGATGCTTTTTCTGCTGGGGTTCAGTGCTGTTTTTGTCAGTACTTGTCTTGTGCTGAACCAACATTTCCTGAGCACTGACAATTCTTGAGTGAAATGTTTAAGTTTTCAAGTTTTGGCTGTATAATTGTATGAGTAAAGCTTGTTGTATTGTCGGAAAAAGCAGACATTGTATATTTTGTGTGTATTTTCTTCCATCCCAGTTTATCACTAGTAAAGGACTGTAAGTTAACATTTGGCATGATTTAGGGGGCAGAACTATCAAAAAAACGATACATTTTTTCCGATGTTTAAGCATTTTCCCACCATTGGGTATCTGTTTTATAGTATCGGATTCACCGATAAGCGACGCCATCTTGTGGTCATTTTGCGTGCAGGACCGTCATTGCGGCAGAGCATCTATAGGAGCCAAGACAGAAACGACAGCTCCATGCTTTAATTAATAAACTTTATTTAACATGAGAGCAATTAATGCACAAATGAGATCTTGCAATTAATGACTGATATGTAGTTTATGCAGCTTCGCTCTTATAAATAGAGACAAACTCACAGAGTCACATTGCCTAATCCACCAATTCCTCTCCCAATAAAAATGTAACTTTACATGAATTAAATGAAACAATAAATAACTTTTATGTTGGAAATAAAAGAGCTGAATTGAATTACCTTTGTTGTCTATGCTCATCATTTATATAGCTGTTAACTCACCGTGTTGATGCTCAGGAAGTTTTATCATAGCCACAGCATGTAGTAAACTTTCAACAAGATTAACTTGTTGAAAACACCCTAAATTATATTATCATAGACTATATATAACCATTATTTCGCTAATAAACATTTAAATTAATACAGCCTTGTGGAATTTATTATTTATTATAAATCTTATTATCTCTATTTATTATAATATACCATTAGTAAATGCAGAAATAAACAGTGATTTGTCAACAGGTATTTCATAAGACTGCCAAAAGATATTATTAATGTAACATACCAGATTAGGGAGTTATTTTACATTTCTTATTTTTTTATTGGTTAGAATTATTTTTCAACAAAGACTCTTTGGTAACAGTGAACTTTTTTGCACTCTTTCAGACGCCCCTATTCATTGGAATATAAATGCAAATTGTTTTGCTTTGTATGCAAGGAGGGAGTGATTGTTATAAATAAAATAGTTTGTTCAGTTGGGTTGTAATCAGTGTGTCAAAAACAGTATAACAGTAAATTTCCTGTAGCTCAAGGGTAAGAGCATTGTGTTAATAAAGCAAGGTTGTGGGTTCAATCCCAGGGGATTGCAAATACCTATGTAAAATGTATAGGATAAAGCAATGTGAGTCGCTTTGGATAAAAGCGTCTGCCAAATGCCTAAATGTAAATAAACATAATTTCTGCATATCGCGTATCAGGCACATAAACATGCAAATAATTGGTACAGTATCCTTATCTGTTAAAAAAATCAATATCAGTCCATCACTAAATAAAGATTGTTGATGTTATTTAACCTTAATATTTTTCCAATTCTGGTGGGTGCTGATGACATAGATACGTATACATAGATGCCAGATTTAACTGCTCTGCTGAAGTTTCATCTTACCCATCAGGCCCTACCAGGCAAGCGGACATCTTGCATCATTTTTTCCATAGTTAAATCATTCTTCATATTTATTTAAAGAGATACTCCACCCAAAAATGAAAATGAAGGTAGACAGTTGTGTCCTAGAACTGTTGGTTGCTAACATTTTCCTAAATATCTTTCTTTTTGTTCATCAGAACAATTGAATTTATAAGGGTTTGGAACAATTGTAGGTTGAGTAAATGATGACAGAATTGAAAATTTGGGGTTATTCATTTACCTTTTTGTGACTTTTTAACAATGAATAAATGAAACAAGACTGGCAAATTCCAAATTTCATGGTTGTCACGTTTGCTTCGTGAAAAAATTGCCGTTCTTTGTAATAAATCAGTTGAACCCATTAAGTGTATGTTCGGAATAGCATAACACATGATACTCTTCATCTTTCATTCACAAATCCATCTGAATCAACACCCTGACTCATCCGTCTCCATCGGTTGGACAACTCACTGGCTCACTGTTATTGTCTGGAACTGTTTTAGAGAACAAAACACCCACGACCAGCAGATGACAGAGATTTGAGCTTTGCAGTGTATAGCGGTTTATGATGTTTTCTAGAACAAAGGAGATCTTCGTATTATCATGTTTAAGATAACACACAAAGTCTTAGATGTACTAACTTCATTAACAGCAATTCATAAGAACATCATTCAGGCCAAACTGAACGTGCTGTAATGAACTCGTGAAATGATTTTTTATCTGAGCCCGATGTTAGGTCAACTTTGATGCCGCGGCACAAGGAGAAGATGAAAAAGAAGTTTCACGATAGCCATGCACCAGAGGAACAAATTTTAAACACAGATTTATTTTCTTACGATAAAAATTAGACGAGCGTACTAAAAATACATCGTTTTATTGTTAAATCCCTGCTTTGAAGCTCTGATCCCAAACGCCTCTTTGATCTCTGACCTTGATTCCAGCTAGGCATGTTTAAGGCTAAGCAGATGCCACCAAAGGCTCAGAGGAATCAGAAATACTTTAATAAAACCACTTTGAAGATTTTGAGATCTGCGCTTGGCTCTGCGAAAATAAGATTCAACCCCCCTCCTTCGTTCTACGCCCTCCTCGTACCCGATCTCCATTCTTCTTCGTGACCTCTCTTTCTCTTTTATGTTGCAGACACTTGGAAATCCACCATCGGGTCTCCGTCGGTGAAGAGAGAGAGGCAGATTTAGTGGTTGATAAGCAGTCAGGCGCACGGGCGTACGCCTCAGCGGGGCACCAGTACTCAGCCCAGAGCAAACCACTTTCCCAGCAACCCTTAATGGACAATATTACATGAAATTGTGTCTATTGTTGAGCAGCCGGGAGTCGGGAAGTATCAGAAGCGTCTTCTTCTGCGCGAGACGGCTGAGAGGTTCGAGTGGAAAGCAAGTCTGGCCAGCTAAGAGTGTTTACTTTTCTGTGAAGATAATGTGGACATCATGTTTTGTATGGCAAGAGTGGATAAGGTGATGAACAACATGAGTGAGCTGTTTAAATGGTTTTGCCTGAGAAAGCAAATAGTCACTGGTTAAATTGTTGCTTTATATGATGTACGTGGTCTTAGTATTTTTGTTATTTTGGGTAGATATAGATGTTACAGCCTCAACATATTTTTACAAGATAATATTTGCTTTATAATTGATTTACCCAACGGGAGAAATTAAACGGATAGTTTAATTGGTTTGCTTCACATTGGGTTGACCTAACACGTAGCTACTGGTGGATATGAATGCTAATGAGATTACACAATTTTTTCCACATTTCTGTAAGAAAGCACTAAATACATAAGTTAGGTCTGAAATAGTCTTTATCTACCTATAGTGCACTACATTACGTTTTTCCCATTTTGTTAAAATCATAATGTAGGAAGGATGTGTACGCTGTGTTTTACGTGTGTACTTTCCTTTAAAAGTATATATGTTTCCAGGAGAACCAATAAACACAAATGTTGTCTCTGAAACCTCTTCCTATCTCCTATAGTGCACTACATTAAGTGTTGCCCATTTTGTAGTCTCTTAAAATCTGAATTTAGGAAGGATGCGTACGATTTGTACTTTCCATTAAAAAATAAATATATTTCCTGGAGAACCAATAAACACAAATGCTGTATCTGAAACGGCTCGCCATCTCGTATATAGTGAACTACATTAGATATAGGCCATTTTGTTGTGTAACTTCATTCCCTTTTAGGTGTACATTTTGTGTCCACTGTGTTTTTCATGCATACTTTCCTTTAATTTTTCCATTTTTTGTTGAGAACCAATACACTCATGCTGTGTCTGAAACCGCTCCCTATAAAGTGCACTTCATTTGACCATTTTATAGGGTTGTCTTAAAGCTAAGTAAACAACATCAACATATATTTTACCCACAATCCACTCTGATTTTGCACCCTTTACACTATTTTATTAATGTAATATTACATTTACATTTATGCATTTGGCAGACACTTTTATCCAAAGCGACTTACATTGCAGTAACCTATACATTTATACTTAGGTATGTGCAATCCCCTGGGATCAAACCCACAACCTTGCGTTGTTAACGCAATGCTCTTACCACTGAGATACAGGAAAGCTTAATAAATGTAAGAAATAAGTATGACAAGCAGGCATTTTTGTTTCCTATCAACAAATGCAACAAACATGGCAACCTTGATGAAAAATTTCCCATGGTTTTATATAGTAAAAGTGTACTTATCGTGTTTTTTGTGAATTGATTTGAACATTTTTGTAACCACTGTTTACTTAATATCATGGTTCAACTACGGTTACTGTATAGCAATAACATGGTTCATTTGCGGTGAGCATAGTATAACTTCAGCAACCATGTTTATTGTTGCTGTTCTTTTGAAGTAAATATATTTTTGCTTCCAACACGACCCATAGATGCACACAGATGTTAATAAAGCCTAAGCGTAATGCTTATGACAAATATGTCCACACAATGCTGTTGGATGCTTATTCTTTTACGTTCACTTCTTCTAAATGGACTCGCATGTATTTCTCTGCCAAGAAATATTTAAAAAACATTTGTTTATTCTAATAATTGCTTATTTTAACGGGAATAAACTGATGTTGATCATTATGTGGGAATATTGCACTTCATAAAACTAAGAAAAACAACAGATTTGTAACATTAGGCAGACACAGAAATATGATTGAACTTTCACATTGTTTTGCATTTGACTACTGTAACAATTACATGAAAATGAACATTTTGTTTCAGTACAGTTAGCTTATATGTGTTTTACAGCTCAAAATAGTCACGATAAAAAATAAAAACAAGTAATGTAAAATAGAATAAATTAAATATTAAAATGACTGAACACGGATTTTCTTTGCAGCTGTTGACTGACTTCCTTTGAGCATCCTTGTTTCCTAGTGCGTGACATGGGCGCTATTAGTCATATGAGCTTACAACAGCAAAAATGACATCAAGATAAATGGCTTTTATCTTCCAGCTGATCACATCATGTATACCACATCCATTATTTTCTGATTATGTAAGTTATCGTTTCATGCTTTATTTCTTCTGTTTAACAATAGCCAGTTGTCTGCACACTAGGAAATTCCTGTTACGCAGCACTTTATGAACTCTATAGGTTTAAAAAAACTTTTTATGCTGCTCTTGTAATTTAAGCATTTGTATGAAACGGTTCACCGCCAAGCTTAGACAATTAAACTTTAATAGAAGTTCAGCTTTAACTTTATTCAATGCTGTTGCAACATGAGTTACTGCAGCCATTGCTCAGTAAAAACTTTCCTTCTGATGTTTTTTTGAAACCAATGATCCAACCAACAATTTTTATGTTTTCCTTTATAGTAGTCAGCATAGATTGTTAATTCAAGATTTCCATGCAAAAGATGTATACAATTGAATACATCCCAATAGACTTTAAGCACTACAGGTTTGGGTTTTCATGCATTCTGACTTCTTGACAATGTTGCTTAACATGGTCAACTTGTCGAAAACGAGTTGGATGTATTATGTAGTATTTCTGTGCTCGATACACTCCCCCAAGTGTATAGATTTCAGAAAGTTTGTGAGAACATGAAATAAAAAAAAGTTACGTAACAACTTTTCTTAGTTCCTTATTGGGCAATTGTCCTGGAAGAGCACGCCCGCGGCATGGCGAAAGGAAGAGCCAGCCCACGCGTCAAACGATGAGTGATAGGAAGACTCTTTTAGCATCATATATGGATGCCCTGTGGGCCTGGAGCTTGCTACTCTTGCCATAGTGAGAGAAGTTGAGGTGTATTTGTTTGTTCATGGCATTTCAGTGATAGATGTTATAGAAACGGTGGATTTAATGCCGGATTTGCAGATCGTTTGAAACTGATAGATAGAGCGCTCCCAGCGCTAAAAGATGCCGGACATGAACCGCACGCGGTAAGTGAAACTAAGTCATGCAGCTGTGTTTTGTCGGCAATCGCTGCGTATGTGCATAATGTAAACAACACATTGTAGTTATTCAACAGTTTAGCAGGGATAACACGATGATGTATTGTGTGCTTGTGATTTAGTTCCTCCCTCCGCACACCCCCAGCAGGTCATTTGTTTTGGGAAATAATCGTCCATCTATCTTTGCTAAATGTGATCAAACTAAACACTCTTCGATGATACGGAGTATGCAATACTATT
The DNA here is from genome assembly GCA_008369825.1 of Triplophysa tibetana. Taxonomy (NCBI): domain Eukaryota; kingdom Metazoa; phylum Chordata; class Actinopteri; order Cypriniformes; family Nemacheilidae; genus Triplophysa; species Triplophysa tibetana. The sequence goes on from CM017893.1 coordinate 3,179,271, forward strand.
GGTGCTCAAGATTAATATGAGATTGGCAGAAACTGGACGTTCAACCGTACCTTCAAGGATGACAAATAAAATCTGTTAAAATATAAACAATGTGTATTTCATACAGACACACATGAATTATAAAGAGTTAAATATTTTAAATTATTTCTATTTTATGATCATATGCTTAACCTTTAATTTCTGTTGATAATTCTGTGATCAGTTTTAAATCAATTATATTTTCCCAAGTCAACTACTGTACAGTAGATTTCATCAGTGTGGCGTCTCCATGCAACATTAAAGTAAGTTGACGCCTGCACACACACCAACAGGCAACATAAGTGCACAATATCACAGACTCGCTCACGTGTACGGCCGGAGCGTGAGGCGAGTACGCTATTAGCTTGACGACAGTGATACAAGCCAGTCAGACCGCTGTAAATCTCATCGATCAAACCACAATGAAAGTCAAACTGAGCGCTGATGAAAAAATTGTGTGGGAAGCTGTGATGCATTCTGGGAAACTGTTGTAGCCCATTAGTCTCCAGCAGCTCTTAAGCATAAGACGAGTAAGAGAGGAGATTCCACAGCATGCGGTTTATGTATTTTGCAAACCTGTTCGTAACATCGATGTGATAAATGTGTTAAGGCGCATGTAAGGTGAATGAACCCTTGCTTAATAAACATTAATATGTTATAAACCACAAAAGAAATTAATAGTTGAGAGTTTTTACAAATAGTTGCTGTTTTCAGTTCAAAAGTTCATGGTGAGAAAAATGTTCTTTTATATATTTTATTTGGTAAGAGATTCTTTGTATCTCACAACGTTACAGTGTGAATGCTAACCTTCAGTCCTTGATCTAATAGCATTTCTAAAAATCCAAATTCAACAGAATCTGGTGCAGCGGCTTCAAGGAAAAATATGGGGAAAATATTTAATAAAACATTTATACGCTCCTCATTTTACTTGACCCCACATTCTGCAATTGAAGTTTAAAAATGTGTATGAATTTACCTCTTAACTCTATAACAATTGGTGGTTCAAGTACACCAGTCATCTCATCTGATTTGAAAGAATTAAAGGAATAAGTATGATGCTCAGATCAGTCACTTCAGAGCAGTGTTTCCAAACCAGGATGGCATTCAAGATGACTTCAAATGATATAAAAAGACAAAATGGGCATAATTTCAGTATATCTTCATTTACTCTCCCTCAAGTTGTTCCAAATCTGTAAAATTATTTTTGTTGTGATGATATTTGGAAGAATGCTTATAACCAAACAGTTCTTGGCCACTATTGACTACCATAGTAGGAAAAATGACTTTATAATTTATTTTTGTTCCGTCAAACACAAAAGAAGATATTTTGAAGAATGTAGGAAAGTCCTGGGGCACTTTTGAGTGTCATAGTAATGTTCCCTATATGGTAGTCAGTGGTGACCAAATACTGTTTGGTTACAAGCATTCTTCCAAATATCTTTCTCTATGTTCATCAGAACAAATACATAAACTCAGCAAAAAAAGAAACGTCCCTTTTTCAGGACTGTGTATTTCAACAATAATGTTGTAAAAATCCAAATAACTTTACAGATCTTCTATGTAAAGGGTTTAAACAATGTTTTCCATTCATGTTCAATTAACCATAATCAATTAATTAACATGCACCTGTGGAATGGTCGTTAAGACCTTAACAGCTTACAGAGAGTAGGCATTTAAGGTCACAGTTCTAAAAACGCAGGACACGAAAGAGACTTGTCTATTGACTGTGAAAAACACCCAAAGAAAGATGCCCAGGGTCCCTGCTCATCTGCGTGAACGTGCATTAGGCATGCTGCAGGGAGGCATGAGGACTGCTGATGTGGCTAGGTCAATAAATTGCCATATCCGCACTGTGAGACGCCTCAGACAGCGCTACAGGGAGACAGGAAGGACAGCTGATCATCCTCGCAGTGGAAAACCACGTGTAACAACACCTGCACCTGATCGGTACATCCGAATATCACACCTTCGTGACAGGTACAGGATGGCCACAACAACTGCCCGAGTCACACCAGGAACACACAATCCCTCCATCAGTGCTCGGACTGTGCGCAATAGGCTGAGAGAGGCTGGACTGAGGGCTTGTAGGCCTGCTGTAACGCAGGTCCTTACCAGACATCACCAGCAACAACGCCGCCTATGGGCACAAACCCACCTTCGCTGGACCAGACAGGAGTGACAAAAAGTGCTTTTCACTGATGAGTCACAGTTTTGTCTCACCAGGGGTGATGGACGGATTCGTGTTTATCGTAGAAGGAATGAGCGTTACACCGAGGCCTGTACTCTGGAGCGGGATCGATTTGGAGGGGGGTCCGTCATGGTCTGGGGCGCTATATCACATCACCATCGGACTGAGCTTGTTGTCATTGCAGGCAATCTCAATGCCTTGCAGTACATGGAAGACATCGTCCTCCCTCATGTGGTACCCTTTATGCATGCTCATCCGGACATGATCCTCCAGCAGGACAATGCCACCAGCCATACTGCTCGTTCTGTGCGTGAGTTTCTGCATGACAGCAATGTCAGTGTTCTGCCATGGCCAGCGAAGAGCCCGGATCTCAATCCCATTGAGCACGTCTGGGACCTGTTGGATCGCAGGGTGAGGGCTAGGGCCATTCCCCCCAGAAATGTCCAGGAACTTGCAAGTGCCTTGGTGGAAGAGTGGGGTAACATCTCACAGCAAGAACTGACAAATCTGGTCCAGTCCATGAGGAGAAAATGCACTGCAGTACTTCAAGCAGCTGGTGGCCACACCAGATACTGACAGGTACTTTTGATTTTGAGCCTATCTTCATTCAGGGACACATTATTCTATTTCTGTTAGTCACATGTCTGTGAAACATTTTTAGTTTATGTCTTATGGTGTTGACTCTTTTAGTGTTCATACAAATATTTACACATATTAAGTTTACTGAAAGTAAAAACAGTTGAAAGTCAGAGGACGTTTCTTTTTTTGCTGAGTTTATATAGAGATTTGGAACAACAAGTGGTGAGTTGAGTAAATGATGACATAATTTGTGTGTCTGGGTGAACTGTCCCATTAAAGTAAACGAAATAAGACGTCAAAAAGGTTGAGATCCACTCCTGTAAGAACATTTTTGTGTACGGTCCGCTCCTTATTACATTCATTCTTTAAATTATAACCAAAATGTTATATCACACCAGTCTTGTTTATTCCTGTAAGTTCCACAATAAGTAGATGAATCCACAGATGTCCTGTGTTACTAAATCTCCCTCAAATGATATTTAGAAAACTAATCCATCCAAGTAGCGATCAGGCTTTTAAACAAGGATTTCGTCATCAGAATTTGGCGCTTTGGTTTTCCTGTGCAATGCTGCAGTATAATCCGAAGCGTGCAGTACTGCGCACATAGTGCCGTTTTCAAAGGCATTTAATCAAAGATGAAATTAGTTATTAGTGAAAGGCTGTTGGCAACCTAACAGTGTCGTTCTAAATGCTTCCCTCAAGGGCTGAAGTAATCGACATTTGTTTTGCTTTGTTTAGATAGATACGGATACCCCCAGGGGCCACTATTAGTAAAACTGTCACACACACGCTGACTGAAAGGCAGTCAGAAATAAGAGTGCGTAGAGGATGAGGTCTGTACCATAACAGAACGTTACAAAGCCGTCGAGCACAACCCTGAAGAGACGGCTGATCGCGTGGACTTTTTTACTCTTTGAAAGACAATTTATTTTCCTTCTGTCTAGAATATAAATCAAAATAGAGAGAAAGTAAAAAGATGCAAATTTAATCAAAACTTTGATGGATTCTTTTGTTATCGAAAGGAAATCACTGAGCGGGGCCGTGACATTTTGGAGATAATTTAACAGATTGCGTGCCATTGTTCTGAAATCGGAGCCAAGCGTTCTGTGAAGATCTGACAGGTGCCTCGTGCTCAACACACATCGACAAACCACGTTTATCTGTCCCACAATAAATTTAATTCCAGGGCGATAATACCGTTTGTTGACAATAGAAAAATATCATCTCAGGTCTGCCAGTCGCACAAACATCCGAATGCATTACAAATATCAAATTGGCTGGATTTATCATTTCATTGCATCGGTCTGTCTGTTTGATTACTGCGAGTACCTTTTGGGCTAGATGTCACATGTTAAAGTTGTCAAAATGGCTAAATCTTAATGACTACGGTGTGAGTCAACATTATGTTACACAATCTGTTTTTGTATGTTAGTTTCATTCACTTCAATACACAAATTATTTTCAAATTTTTTGTGAAATATAGAAGTGGCCAAAGGTGATTTCCAAATTTGGAAACATGAAATCTTTGTGGTTTATTCAATATATTATAAAATATGGATTCAAAGTTTTGTTTGTGTTGTGTAGTTCCCTTTCTGTCGGTCTCTCGACGTTTTGTCGAGAACGACAGATGGGGTTCGTCCTATCTGTCGTTCTCGACACAACGTCTCGTTCCCTCCATCAGGGATTGAGGTTACAGACGTAACCAAGACGTTCCCTTTCTGTCGGTCTCTCGACGTTGTGTCGAGAACGACAGATAGGACGAACCCCATCTGTCGTTCTCGACACAACGTCTCGTTCCCTCCATCAGGGAACTGAGGTTACAGACGTAACCAAGACGTTTTGCTCTGTGTGTAAACTGATGCTCACCTTCGGGAAGAATTTAAGGAGGCTTGGTAAAAATGTGCCAAATATCTTTTTGAGGCCCAGGAGAATGACAACAAAATAAGATTAACAAAATGTTATTAACTGATAGTTCGAACTTTATTTCCTGTGAGCTTTTTGTGATTCTATGCATGTTTTGTATATTTGAAACCCGTATTCCCTAATATGCTTTAATTCAGTGTTTTTTCGAGTTTGTACCAAATTAAACGCAAATGTTGTATAAATATGCCCTCCATGTATCACTTTTGGCCAACTATTGTTTACTTATGAACTATTATTTTAATATCATCGTATTTTTGCAGCTGTTGGGTAAATGAGCACATGCAGAAAACGCCACTCTTTAAGAAAGTGATGTCATAAAAGAACCATTTTTATTATTCAAAGAACCATTTACTCAAAGGATTACATTTAAAAACCTTTTTTTTCGTTACTGTAAAGGGGTCATAGGATATGACTAAAACGAATTCTATCGTTTGTTTTAGATGTAATGTGATGTGTATACACGATTTAAGGTTAAAAAATGCTGTATTTTCCACATACCGTGCATATTTGTATCTCCTCTTTGCCCCCCCTCTCTGAAACACACAGATTTTTAACAAAGCTCATCTCTCTGGAAAGCGAGGTGTGCTATTATTGGCCAGTTCACAAGTGCGTAGTGATTGGTCGAATACTGCAAGCGTGTGACAGAAATGTACCCCCTCTTACCATATTTGGAACATCAAGTTCCAAAACAATTGTACTGACAGGTACGCCCACTTTACTTGTGTATAAATTTGTGCGGTCTTAGCCAAATCATACCACGAACTGACGTAGATTTGTGGGGGTGTGGTGACATGAGGCGTTTCAGGCAGGTCTGGGTGAGCATTCGCTTTTAGATAGAATGCATTTTTGTTCCCACACTAAATTTTTTCAATTGTACGTGTCTAATACATGCATGGGGAACTAATTTACACGTATTTACGCCATATGTCCACTTTAAAGAACCCTTGAAACAGGAAAGGTTCTTTAGATTTGAAAGGTTCTTTATGGGACCAATCATCCAAAAATGGTTCTTATATGGCACACTTTAAAATTTTGTTTAGAATCTCATTATTTCTCTCTTTTAATAGATTTTTCCGTCCGCCATTTTTAATTTGATGCTAACCTCATTTTACTAGCCCAATTTACAAATTTCTAAACTCAGTTTTTGACATGCAAATGTTTTATTTTTGGCTTGGGGGAGTTTTAAAAGTTATGTGGTAATATTCAGTTCTCTGTTTGCAAAGGTTATAAAGAGGGCAAAGGCAAGTTGATTCTCTCAATATGACCCCTTTTAGACATGTTAGTGTGGGTGGGAACTGAACCCTCTACCCAGTGCATGTTAATCCAATCTTCACCGAATCGCCTGAAATGATTGCAGTTCCAGTAAATTGGAGCGGCACTTTCGAGCGAGACTTTCGACCTCATCGAAAACGAGCGCTGACAATTTAACTACGCTCCATTACACTATGAAAACACAGCGGTGCTGAAGAGAGCAGTCGCTGGTGGAGAACCAGTGTCAGAATGTGACTCCGGAGCTTTTTTGGTCACCGGCTATAGATTCCACTGTGTTACATTCGGCTGGCCGGAGATGTGAGAGACTTGACGCCTCTGTTCTAATCCAAATTCCCCTCCTAATTCTTTCCTCCCAAACATTAGTTTCCAGACACTCACAGTTTAATTATTAAAGTCGCTCTGTGAAATACAGCACTGTGGAAAATCCAGAGAGGCGCGGGGTGTATTTTTGGAAGAAATGGTAATTCGTTAGGAGAAAATGGAGAGAGATAAGTTTGCGCTCGACTTTGCTTTGGATTTCGTAAAGAAGACATGAACAAATTATAGAGGAAACATTTCAAACAGAAAAACAGGATGGACGCGGACGATTTATGACAGCAATAAACAATTAATTATTAAACCATTAATTAAATATATAAGATAATATCACTCTTGAGGTTTAAAGTTGCAAGAATTAGGGCAGTCAAACGATTAATCGCAAGCAATTAAAGGTATAAAAAGAATAAAGGTTTGTGTTTACATAATATACATCTGTGTTCTTTGCATATTTATTTTGTTATTATAAACAAAAAAAACATAAACAGACATTATATATATATATATTTATTTTAGGAAATAGTGACATGTATTTATTTATTTTTACCAATAACTTAAATGACCAATAAATGTTTTTTAATATTTTATATTTTTCTTAAATATATACAAATCGTGATTAATCGTTTGACAGCCCTAAAAGAATACTAAATTACGTTTATTTGCATGCTTTTAATAAGTTATGCATACAAGTTAATATTTTTTGACAGCACTTTCAATGTGGGGTGTTTGTAGATGTTAACATGATCCTGGTTTTTGCTTGTTTAGTAATATACATTGATTTAGTGATCAAATAAAATACATAAAATAAAAAGGTTTGCACAAGTAAGTTTAATTCATGGACTGATAGCTTCACTGTTCATGGGATGTATTGTGCACAACTGCAATAAATATACAGATGCTTTACAGAATACTAACAATGTTTGCTTTCTCAGATTTGTTTCGAATTCAGCTATTGCCAGTTTTGTTACCGATAACATTAAAACATCCAGCAGTAAGAATCTGCACAATGACGAACAACAACGGTGACCTTGGATCTTCCAGTAAAAATTTGCAATCAATGTAAATGAATCTCCATGGAAGAATCATAATTATAAGAGTCATGGGGTTGAATAACTTATTTCAAATGAATACTAGTATCATTTTGTCGTGTTGTGTTTCTGTAGCTCACTTGGGAGAGGTCATGGGTTCGAATCGCACCAACAGATGTACATATAAAATGTAAATGTCGAATGTACTCACTTCGGATAAAAGTATCTGCAAAATACATAAATATAAAATCTATATAATGTTCAACTCACATTTTTTGATTACGGTTCATCTTAAGGGTACAAAGCGGATGAGCGTCTAACCGCCGTGAGAACATCTGTACTGCAGCCCCTCGCTTTACCGTAACAAAGGGATTTCTAATTAAACGTACACTGACGGCTACGTTATTTAAATATGTATAGGCTCATGTCAGCCCGCCGCAAACACCTTCCCGTGAAGGAGCTCATTAGCCCAGTAGCTTGAAATAAGACGACACGGACACGATCAGACATCTGCCTTGTAATTCGCCGACTTTGCGACACCAATTACGCCAACACGAAATTGAGAAAAGTCGTGCCGTTTTCACCCTGTTCCGCGCCGCCCTTATTCATCTTGTGTCAGGACCGTGAGAAAGGCAGGGGCGGCTTTTGTATTGCTGTTTAAGTAAGCCAGCACGCCTGTGAGCCACCAGTGCGACCCATCACTCAAACGCTGTTAAATTAGCTTTCCCGCGTGTCATGTCGAAGTCGCCGGATCCCGTCTCGGCATGAAGTCGCCCCGAAGCACTTCCTGTCAGCTTCCATATCTCAGCCGACGTGTCAGGCCGCTCCGTGGGCGCTCCGAGGTTCCTGAAAGGCGGCTCTGCTGGCGGAGGCCATGCATCACCTGAAGACAAACCCCCACCTCTCTTTCTGTTTATCTCGTTCTAAGCGAGACACCGCGGGGGCCAGATATGCAAAGGGACGGAATCGACGGCTTAAGTTTCTCTCTGCTTTTCTCTTTTTGCTCCTTATCTCGAAAACAGAGAGGGCTCCTCACAAAAGACTGGCTTTTTTAAACGGTCTCTTTCTCTGTTTCACTTTTGACATCGCGCCGAAATGAGAGGACGGGGGGCACCTGCCAAAAAACATTTTCTCTTTTCACGTACAGCTTTTTTACCCATTTGCTTTGCACCACAACACAAAGAAACTCATTTAGAGCTTTGGAAAGTCAGATCCGTGAATGTAGGGTACTATCACCGATACTCAGCATCTCAGTCTCGGTGACTATGAATGAATATGCGCACAAAACAAATGGTTCAAAATGGAGCGAGGCTGCTGGATTTATGAAGGCGATATCGCATTTGAAAAGGTGCTTGTTTAGGTAGAATTCTACCAAAGGAGAAAAGCGGTCCAGTTGAAAAAAAGAGAATTTCCCCTCTTGTCCAAGCCAGATCGGTTTAGTGTGCTAGTTTGGTGGTTTCCCCCTACTGGTGGATGTCGTAACTACACCACTGAGCTCAAAAGCATATTTTTAGAAAATTCTGATTGTATGATATAAATAAAAATATTATTTCTTAGTACGAATATGTTTTACTAGGAAATAATTGAATTTTTTTGCAATGATCCAAATGGATAACCTATACAATTATGCCAACCTGTATATTTTATCAGTATGTGTATTCCCTTGGTTTAAAATCCAAAACCTTAGCCTTGCTACCTCAATGCTCTACCATTTGCTAGCAATGCTCTACAAATACATATTTTTCAAATAATACAATTTAATTTCTTGAAAGGCAGATAGATTTGCCTAATGTTGTCAGGAGCTACCAGAATTACTTTTGTGTTGGCTGTATCTTTATTTTGAACCTGGCACCAGAGAACTTGCATTTTATAAATCACAAAGGTTCCTGGTTTCAGCAAAAAATTCTTTACTGTTCAACTGAAAAAAACAACGTCACAAACATTTTGGATTGCCTGGTTGTGAGTAAATTAAATGTAAATTTCCTTTTTTTTGCTGAACTAGCCAGTCGTCTGTAGAAAAACACAGCAATGCGTCATAACATTCAACAAACTGTTGTGATAAAAACAACTCAATCCGTCTTAATTAATGGGATTGTTCTCTCCAAAAAAAAAATCTGTTATCATTTGTTTTTGTCATTTCAAACCTTTATGAGTCTTCTGTAGAACACAAAAGAAGATATTTTGAAGAATGTCCTTAACTGGCCCCTATTGACTTGCATTAGTGTTGTGTCCATACGATAGAAGTGAATGGGTGCCAGTGCTGTTCGGCTACCAACTTTCTTCAAAATACCTTCTTCTGTGTTCTGTGGAAGAAAGTCAAACAGTTTTGAAATGACAAAAAGGAGTCAGTAATGATGATGAAAAATCATTTTTGGGTGAACTTTCACTTTAAGAACAACACATTTTCTGTTACTTTTAACTCAACCTTATGTTGTTCATAACTCAAACAGATACGTTTTGAGACTGAACACATTAGCAATCACCAGAACACATCTGCAACTGGAGTGCAGTGATGCCGAACCCTCACCTTAGCAACCACATAGCAACACATATTTATGCACCTACTATTTGTTACCTGATGTTGTTGTGTTATTTAAATGTACAGCCGTATCCGACCAGATCCAACTTCACTGTAGGGAAAAAACGAAATGAACCATACCCAGATGATCTCATGATAGGTAGCTTGTGTATTTCGCTCTGGGAATGAGTCAGGTAGGGACTATCTGTAACATCCAAACAAGACATACAATTGTCTTCTGAGGTTATATTCATCAACAGCACAGATTCACAATCTCTGTTCAACATGTCTCATTCTGACCGCCTGCGTTTTTGTCTGCCTCCTTTTTCTTGTTCATTGTTTCTTTCAGAAGTAGCTCTGGATGAGCAGACAGAAGGCACGTGCGTGGAGCCAACAGGACCCACAGGCAGTCATTATGTGAGGACAACTTCATAAAGAGAGAACACTTCCATGAGATCATAAAACATTGCAAAAAACAATTTCTTTTTTGGGTCTTGGGTCCTATTCTGGTCTTTTCTTCCAGTAAGTATTTCTAAAGATCTTAAAAAGATACATTTCCTTAAGAAACAAAATAGCATAAGATATAAAAGTGACATTTCACCTTCATATCATTGCACACTGGTTTGATGTTTTTCTTCTGCAGAACACAAAATAAGATATTTTGAATAATGTTGGTCACTAAATACTTGTGTCCCGATTGAATTTGATTGTATGGACAAAAAAGATTATTTTATGTTCAACAGAAGTAAGAGTCATAAAAGTTTTGAATAACATAACGGTGAACGAACAATGAAGGGGTATTTTTGAGTAAACTATCCGCATAGTCTTAAATGGATAAAAAAAATCTTTATTTTATTTATTTATTAAGTATTTTAGACATTTTGTTATAAAATGTATTTATTGATATACTCATTTTATTCATGATTTAAGTTTAGAAAATAATATTGCAAAAATAAAATTTGAAGGCAAAACAAGTATAAAAAATGAATGTGTAAGGTTTATTTTTAAAATAAAAAAATTCTATTGATTGCTGATCATTTTTTACATAAAAGCCTGCGATAACATTACACGGATCTGAATTATACTCTCAGAAGAGATTAAATCAGAAGACATAAAGGGAGGGTTAGGTAGTGATGTAACCGGTTACATCATCACTCAGGCCAATGAAAGCGAGGCTGGTTCTTTGAGAGAGGTTTGCAGTTTCATCTTGGTGGAGAAGAGCTATCAGAAAAGGAAGTGTGTTTGTACTGAAGCTGGAGAGAGCTTTCAAAAGATGCACAAAGAAGATGCACTAAAAATCACTGTGTAGTTTCTGCACAACCTGTCAGGCAGCTTCAAATCCATCCATCTGTCCTCTGTTTGCAGTAAACAGGCTTTTCCGTGGTAGTGGTGCATAGCGTCAGACCGGCGCGGCTCGGTCCATCCTGCCACTGGAACGGATTGCTCTCATTAGATTCTTTAGCCTCTGGGTCAACTCCAGCTTCTGGATCTGCGAGCGAGCTGATATTCAGAACCGGGCCAATTTCTCTTATGTTTTCTTTATCGCTCGTGCGCTCGAGAGCATGTGGGACATCCGGCATTGTGGTGAAGAGTTTTACGCAAGACTGACTTTTCCATTTTTTTATTTTTCACTCCCACAGGAATTTCACTCTGCACTCCCAATTTATAATAATTATCTTCCTCTTCAGTTTGGGTCATGTTCCACAATCTTTTTATCATCAAAATAATAGCAGAATATGGACACTTAACCCCAGGTTAACGCCGTATTAAACCAGTAGAAATGCAGCGCGGGTCTCTAGGGTATCCCATCACTTATGGAATTTAGAAACGGACCAAGTTTGTTTATCGCGCAATTAAACGTTTCTGAATATGAAATGAGTGATGCCTAAATTCACTCGAAATGCAATAAACGGGACGTGTTTTCCAAGAACGGGGATCTTTTAACATGCCGTGGAAGGTTAGCGCATCAGCGCTGCTTGAATTTATTTTCCATTCTCCCTTTATCACGGGCTGACGGCAAATATTAAAAATGAATTAACTCAAAGATAAATGTTTAATGGATGTCTTATTACACTATTTGAATGAAATGAGAGGATCTGCATCAGGGAATGTGGGAATCGCTGCACGTTTGCAGTCAAATGGAGCAAAAGACTGCAGTGTTTTGTAGAGCTTAATGTTTGAACTACACGTATATTATTATATTCCTTTTATTATCCAAGAGCGCAAAGTGAGCCAGTGTCAGTTTTGATCATCCTTTTCTACATATACAAAGCTATGAGACAAAAGCTGATGTGTTCCATTCTAATTTGATTTTAGATTTGAGTTTGACCCCCAAAAATAAGCACCAAATGGCACCCTGTAATGTGGGAACCAAATTATAAAGCAAGCTGCTCTTTTTTATTCAAATCATTATTCTGTCAAGCTCCAAAAAGCACCATGTGAGAAAGAAAATGCATTCCATACATTATGGTCTTTATTGGTTATAAGTAGCTGAGTGCCAACCAATTGAAATGCCGCAAAATTTTCAGTAGAATCAGTTGGGAATGGGTTAAAAGGATATTTATTTTTTAATTACAAAGACAAACATTTAGAATAATACGTCTTCCAGGGTTGCCAGTTCTGTGGCTTTCAAACTGCTGCTGTGGCCTTTTTTTATAACGTTTTTATATGTTTTATTCAAAGCAGTGGATTGTATTCATCTGTTGTAATTGTAGTAAGTTAGATATGAAACCAGATGTGTTTATGATAACTTCTGTACAGTGATATTAAAGTAATTACTGTGTAATGCATAACAGCGGCTTTAAATTATGTAATTGTGTAATGTAAGGTATACATACATATTTAGAAACATATATTACATATTTTATATATATTTTTATATAATAAAATATTTTTAATTTTTGAGGTTGGATTGTAAGGCTTGTTGGATTGTTTTTATGGCAACTGGGTTAGTTTCATCCTGCAAATCTGGCAACCCTGATGCTCTAATGTAGTACACCAAACAAAAATATATTTAGAAAAGAAAAAAGGTTAATTTTGATTACTCTTTTTATAAATTGTGAATTTGTGATTAAACTTAATTTGGTATAAATCTCACAACCGTTTTCTAAGATTATTCAGATTATTTTTCATTTTATTCATGCAGCTGTTCCGTTTAGGTTCCCCTTTGCATTTCTCTCATATCCAACTCTATGGCTCCAGACAACTTTTCTCTATGATCTTGTATACATTAATCTATAGTCCACATTTATGCCCCTGTCTGACCAGCAAACGTTGTAGTAATAGTCTCAGGTGCACGAACACCAGATCTCCACAAGAATGGATGGAAAACTGCCCACAACATCATTTATACAACGTCATTTAGGCAACACAGAATAACTCGCAAGACACACGAGGGAGTCTAGATAAAGGTTTGGGATGATTTGAGCGCAATTACTTTCATCTGTATAGTGATTGGTCTCTTTTCCGTCTTTGACAAATGAGCAAGACAGAATGAGCAATTTGGCTGATGGGACATGAAAGATGGATTATTCATTTTTGGTGGAATACAGAGACAGACGGCTGCAGAATTAGCTTTTGTGCTGAGATGGTTATTATAGACTGCAATGACCCACAATAGGGAAAAAGGCGGGTTTGAAAAACGAACGATTCGCTCTAATGCGGTTTTCTGAACGCTCACCAACCCGATGTGTGTTTCTCGCCATAAGACCCCATTGCCAAAACCTTCCTCCCTCTCTATGTGCCCGGGTCAGTTGGCCTAATCACGTTGCGAACCCCACAAACACCTCCCCGTATACCAAAGCATCATTGCTCTCAAGGACGAAGCTGACAGCACGGCTACGGGTCCATTACTTAGAAGGAAATCGCCCACTTGAGCAAAAGACATCCCTGTGGTTTCATGAAACATGCTTCATGGCAGACACTTCTGGCTAAAGTAAGGACATAAATTAAACATGCAGACCCCCGGTTCTAATCGCCAAGGTGTCTGCGGTGGAAGTCTACCATTATGTCTTCTAGAGCCGGTGTGAAAAATGAAACCTTACAGCTGGGGAGGGGAGCGAGAGGGTTACGATGAAAGTAAGCATGCTGATGTGCCGTGCGAGAGCAGCTGGGGAGGCAGCATTGCATTACCTGGGTGTGTAATCTGAAGAGAGCCGAGCCGAAGAGAGAATTGCATGAGACAGGCTGTGCGCACGAATCCACCGGGTCTGTTATTGGAAATGTATTTTGCACCCGATGGTGGAAACGCGAGCGTGCTGGTTTGAAATGGAGAACTGAGGACTTGGAACATCTAAGCAGAAAAGGTGAGGGAATTAAGTCATGTAAAAAATATCCATAGGTAAAAAACTTGGAAGGCTTGATGAAATGTTTTTTAATGATCTTTGCTTTGAAGCCACATGCTGTTTCAAGTTTTTCAAATAAGTTTTGTACACAAACATGTAATTGTGCCAACATATTTGTTTCTTTCATTACAAAACCTATCTTATATTCCAAACAAGATGGCTTTGAAATGGATGACTTGTGAATGAGAAGCAGCCAATAAGAGGCCAGAATAGATGGGAGCTCCCTTAATCCTCCCAAGGTGAGACCTCAAGAAGCTGACTGATGCCATGAGAAGATTTGAATCAATTCTTAATAAAGAACAGCTACAAAAAAGATGCTAAAATATAAAATTCTGTAGAAAGAAAAACAGTATTGGTAAAGAATGAGCAACTTGTTTTTGTCATTTAGCGGTCAATTTGATCTAAACTAGAATATCACTATACCTGTACTGTACCCCATTTACTTCTATGAGTTTTTAGAGCAGTCTTGACCTCAACAACATGGTAGCACCATTGACAGCTCGGGTCAAAGCGTTAAATCTAGTGTATCTATGTGTCTATGATCAGCACAACAAGCAACTTGCCAAAGGATTATTTTCCATTTGTATCTTTTATAAGCTTTAATATTGCTGGAAGCACCTCTAGTGGAACAAAATGGAATTGCAACCAATGGAATTACAAAACCTTTCCCATTCTCTGTGAATCCAAACCAAACTCTATGAACAGTTTTTGTTTTCCATGTTTATTTTCCATCCTTTCTTTGCAGTTTTAAAGTTTTAAACCATCGTGGAGACAAGTGTGAACTCTTAGGAATCAATTTCACGCAGATTGTATAGACTTTATGGTTTCACGGCAACAACATTAACAAAAGTTACGCCGCAAACGTAACTCTGGTAGACCTCCGCAAAGATTCAATTACTGTTGAGTAGTTTTCATTTTATTCTATGTAATTTAAATTAAAGGGAAATATAAATTAATATTAATATAAACAAATATAAAGTAAATTTTTATATTAGAACCAAAACAGACTGGAAGCTAACTCAGGCCAGGCGCATGTGTCCGATAAAACAGTCTATATGCATGGTGCTAAAACCCAAACATCTGCAGCAAAATTTTTTTTTTTCAAATCATCATATTGCCGAGTCAGTGATAATCGTGGTTGTTAAATTCAGCAGAGCTATAT